>CAWUFW010003614.1:1160000-1505000 GCA_963921515.1 Calotriton arnoldi
AACAGACAACTTCTGAACATGATTCTTTAACAGAAATATTCACTGTAATGTTGCTTTGCCAAAATCTGCTAATGAAATAGCTGTCAACGCCTTAGGCTTTAGGAAGCGCGTTACCAAACGTTCTGGTGGTGAATGTTGTTCTTTTCTTTTGCAATGTGTTGGACTTTGCCACGGTGCCATTCGTGAAGCAATGCTGGAGTGCGAATGCTGCAGGGAGCTGTCCAGTTCTGAAGACCTCGACTGCGACGAGTGGGTCGAAGAGATGCTTTCAGGCAAGTAGACTGAATAACAAACATTTCGCGGATGGTGGGCGCGGTCCAAACATGGCCGCTGCTCTCGCGAGACTATCTCAGGCTCGCGGGGCATGGCACTGGAGCAGATGATTTCCGATGGACACGCTGGCCAATTTCTCTTTACTCGGGAGAACAGTTTCTTGGGGTAATAAAAATACAATTCACTGAAGAATACACTACGGCATATTGTCATTTTTTACTGCTCTGGACTATACACCATGATGCTTGGGGAACATAATATAATAACTTATAGTCCTGGCATACCTCTTGAGAAACATTCCAAAATGTAGAGGGAATATTCGAAAACCCCTCATTGAACTGAGCGACAGAGCTAAGTGTGTGGTTTATTTCTGTGTCTCCGGGACAGGCTCAACGCCTTACGTTGACAAATATATTACTGATAAGGTCGACCTTGGTAAAGAAAACAACAAAGCGTCCACTGATAGTTGTTTTGGTGAAATAAATGACCCTTGTTGAGACCACCCAGGTAAGTATTCAAACCTAAAAGAGGACGAGAATGAACTTTAGAACATTCCATCTTCAGCCAGTGCTGTCTACATAACCGCAATTAAGAAGAAATGTCAGTTGTTGCATGTAACCTGGGTAATTGGCTTTCATACCTATACGTGCCCTCCTGTCTTGATTGTGGCCTTCCCCCACAAACGGATCAGGATGCTGTAAAAGCCATATTGATTAAAATCCTCAACATATTGATCATTTGAATGAATTTACTCGCCACACCGAGAGCAAACATGGCATTCTAGTATTATTCTAGTCTACAAGCAGGGTAGTTCAGTTAATCGGAGATTCAACAATTATCAAAGACGTTTAGAATGAGCTACTTACTGTCAATCATGAAGAAATAAACCTGGGTGTAATTTGAAATAGGTAACAGTAATCAGAGTTTTTTCAGTAATTCTGACTTACTCTTTGATGCAGAATTACTGGTAATAACGTGATTACACCTGCTTGTGTAATTAAGAGTAATTTGGGGGAAATAATCCCACAGCACATTTAGCAGTCAAAAGCAGCTGCTTGTGCTGCTGTTTATCTGTAAAAAAAATTTAATTTTTTTTTTAGAGTTTTATATAGCGCGAACTAGACCCGAGACATCGGGTATCAGAGCGCTTTACATAGCACCAGTTTCGTTACATGAGGACACATTCATTTTTTTTGTTAGGCACGGGGAGATTGAGTGATTTGCCCAGAATCACAGGATGTTGAGCGTCGTTGCCGAGACTCGAACCCGGTTCCCCAGCTCCGCATTACATTAAGAGCAATTTCTTAGCGTAAAATGCATTCTCACTTCTATTTTGACATGAGAGTGCATGTTGCGCTAAGTGCCAGGATTAAGTTGAGAGAAAATCCTGCCCTAAGTGCACATTGAGTGAGTGCGAGCGGCTGCTTGCACTCGATATTCATGTCCTGTTGCATCTAGTGTTATTACTTAGTGCAAAATGCATCCTCGTGTCCATTTTGAATGTGAGGGGGCATTTTTGTGCTAAGAAAATAGTGCTAAATGCAGAATTACTCTTCTCCCAAACCTCTGCGTAATCTGGCACACCTTTTGGTAATTCCACATGATTATGCTACATGGAATTATGCGAGTTACACCCACCCCTAGAAGTAATGCTCTCCAAACCTTTGAGTCTTAAACTACTCTTGTGACTGATTGTTAGACCTGGCATCCGGGGCATGGTTTCCCCTGTCTTTTTGCCTCCGCCTCCTGTATTTTTGCTGTGTACTGGATTTTGTTTTTGCTGGTCTAGATGCTTTGGGCACTCTGCCACTGCTGATCAGTGCCAAAGTGCAAGTGCTCCCTACGTAAATTGTGTTTCCATGTTTGGCTTATTTGATTTACATTTAAGTCCCTAGTGCAGTGCACTGTGTGTGCCCAGGGTCTGTCAATCAAATGCTGCTAGTGGGCCTGCAGCACTGGTTGTGCTAACCACACAAGCAGCCCTTCAAAGGGTTCTCAGACCTGCCACTGGATTGTCTGCACGCAGTTGTGACTGCCATGTCGACCTGGCAAGTGCAGCCACTTGCCAGGCCCTAACGTTCCCTGTTCTTACATGTAGGGCACCCTTCAGGTAGGCCCAGGGTACCCCCATGGGCAGGGGGCAGTTTATGTGAAAGGTAGGACATGTACTGGTATGTGTAACATGTCCTGATAGTGAAATACAGTGTATTTCGTTTTTCACTATTGAAAGGCTATCTGTCCCATAGGAATGAATGGGAGTTGCTTTGTAACATCTTACAAATGTAACTTCCCTTTGGGACAAAATAGAGAAATGGAGTTTGGACTCTCTGAACTCAGAATCTGATAACCCACCTTTTAGTAAAGATGGTTTTTAAATTGTGGGTTTGAAAATGCCACTTTTAGGAAGTGGAAAGACAAAAAGACAGCCGTGTTGCACTCCTGTATTCAGAACTAAACTCTGTGTTCAGTAGAAACAAATGCTGTTAATTTAAAGTGTGCACCTGCTGAGGTGGTTCTACCCAGCCACCTGATTCAAAACTGAAATGCATTGGGATTTGTATTATCCACGCCTGTTATTTGTGATTGACATTTGAAGGTCAATGAACGTTTTTTGAGAATCCCACATTTGAATTAAAAAGACATCGATGAAGCAACAGAGTGACGGTGTCAAGTACATTCATCGGGATATTGTGATTAACTAATGTGTTGCTTTTAATTTTGTCAAAGTTTTGTTTATGGATATGAATTAGTTAAACTGAGCAGATTATGTATTAGACACTCTTGGAGTGCTTTGCAGTAGTGCACTTTCTGTCTAAGACTTTTGTCCTAATTTTTTCTTTCACTTTTAGGAAGTGGGCATTTTCTTGCTTAACCATCCTGTGTGCCTCTGCTGGGTTGTGGATTGACTGTCTGGCTTTGGAGTGACAGGGGCTGGGGATGTGCATTCACTGTAGACAGCCACTGGGGGGGGAGAGGGGGGGGGCGCCTGGCCCTTCTTGGATGACTCAGATCCGAGCTGAATGGGGCTTGACTGTATTTAGAGTAGTGGGGGAAGATTCCCTTACACAATGCTGTCTCCACCTCCTACCTGGAAGCTGGACCAGAGAGGACAGAACTGGTTTGGACTGAGCTAAGAGACTCTCCGCCACAAGAGAACAAAGGAAAATGTGGTATAAATATTGGGGCCCAGACCCCAGAACTTCAGATTACTATTGGACTCAAGAGGAACCTCTGCCAAGGGGAAAAGCTGGGAAAGGTGAAGTACTTCTCTTGTGCTGTGTGGGGTTGGCCTGCAGTGGCTGTTTCTTTCCAAGGAGAGGACAAAGACTGAACTGTGCTGTGTATCCTGCTTGAAGACGATCTCCAAGGGCTTGGTGTAAAGCTTGCCCCTGTTCTGAAGTCTCAGAGACACAAAGACTTCATTTCCTCTGTGCTCCTGCATCTGGAACTGCTGTTTCAGCTGCCACAGAGAAAAATAGCAACCCCGACGCCGGCGAGCGACGGCGCAACCTACAATTAAGCCATGGGCACTGCTCGTGAAGTGCACGATGCACCGCCCCAACTTGCTCCTCAGCCCTGATGCCTGCCAACGCTGCACCGTACCGACTCCGACACCATTACTGAGGCAGCTGCCTGCACTGGAGCCAAGGGCACCACTCGTGACGCTCACGATGCACTGCCCCGACTCGCACCGCAGCCCCAACCTCACCAAGGCCAGTGCTTCATCATTGCGGAGCCAATACCTGATGTGGATTACCTCCGGAATCCATTGACTCTACCTCGTCGTAAGGAACTGACGCCTCAACGCCACTGCGACGTCACCTCCCCGGCAAAAGTAAGGAGCCGACACCTTGCCTCCCCTGTATCGCAATAAGGAACCGACATCTCACCTCCCCTGTGGTCGTAAGGAACCGACGACACCCGGGCCAATAAAGCATCACCTCCCCAACGTCATGCACCGTCTTTCTTTTCATCGTTTGCCAAGGTACGGTTCTTTGGGGTCCGTGTGATTCTGGGCTCGATGCCGCGCACCTCGCGGTCGGCGCCGTACTTTGGGATTTTCATCTGTCACAACGTCGTAATATCCCAGGTGGAGCTATTTGTTGCTACGAGCTTTATTTTTGTGAAGAACCTTTTTTGGTAATATCTTTATATATGTATGGTGTATTTTGTCGTTTTGGTCTTGTTTGGTTTAGATAAAGATTTTCTATTTTTCTAAACTGGTGTGGTGTTCATTTGTAATGTTTTCACTGTGTTACTGTATGTGTGCACAAATGCTTTACACACTGCCTCTGAGATAAGCCTGTCTGCTTGTGCCCAGCTACCAAGGGGGTGAGCAGGGGTTGTCTAAGGGAGTAACTCCCTTACCCTGACTAGAAGCAAGTGTCCCTACTTGGACAAAGGTGCAAACCATTGCCAACTAGAGACCCCTATTTCTAACACTGATGAATTATGGAAAATTCAGGAAGGTTTTATGAGCGAAATTTCCTTATTGACTACCTGGCCTTGCTGGAAAAGAAGCTTTGACTCGAAACTCTAACTCTTGTCACAATAAAGGGTGTTGTATTGTGAAATTTAGGCTCCTATATTGCATGCCAAATGTAATATACTAGTGAATGTTCATATTTAGGTGATGTCCATGAGCATATTGCACATTTACATCACAAAGAAAGAAGGACGAGACTCAGGATAACTGAGAAAACCTACATGCCTACAGGGCACAGTTAAAAACAGAGATTACAATGATTTTTAGAAGATTATTTCTCACAGTTCCCAGTATAATGTAATTCATCTCACTAATCAGATTACAGATTATTAAGAGATAAGGGAGTTGATTCCAAAAGTGTACCATGTGACTATCTCCCAAAATGCAGCAATGGCCTGCTTGTTGATATTACCTGGAGAAGACTGTCGTTTCTGAGGGTCTGGCTCAATAACACCAGCTTGCTATCTGCAAACCAAGGGGGGAGGAGAGTCTTTCAGAGCTTTCTTATGAACCACAAGCCTTCAGTTATGACATAAACTCTGGCACTCAGTGCCATAAATGGAGTGTCATTGAGGCGAAAGCAACTGCTTAAAGGTGTTCTCTGCCACTTTAGTCTTGCTAGTCTTCTCATACATCCACAATTATGGCCCATAAAAAGTTATAGAAGCAACTTGGGTTCAATATACTTTTAACGCTGGACATATGCATCTACCACCGGCCACTGGTGGTGAATTCTTTAGATAAAATCAAACTATTTCAGTCTAAAGCTCTAAAAGTTCAATTCACTTTAGGCATTTTTTTGCAGTTTTTTTTATTTAGCGCGAATTGAACCCGAAGGCATTGGGGCGCTTTACCTGAGCACCAGTTACATTACACAAGGACATGTTAATTTTTGTAGGCACAGGGAGACCGAGGGCCTTATTGTGAGTACAGCGATCCTGGTACCGCCATACTTGCGTTGGTGGTCTGCCCACCGTGGTCCACCCACTGTATTAAGAGTGTGGTGGTCGAACAGCCAGCAGCCCACTACAACACCACCGGCACTGCTAGGATCCTGAATCCCGTGGTGCCAGTGGTGTTAGAAATGAGGAGAAACCCGGCACCGCCGTCCGTATTACGACTTGCTCTTCTGCAAGCCTTTTCATGGTGGTGCTCCCACCATGAAAAAGCTGTCAGAAGGGCAAGGAGGGGTCCCCCAACAGGGCCTCTGGGCAAATCTGCCCATGAGGGTGGGTGCAGGGGGCACATGATGTGCCCCCGTCAAGTGCATGTTCGTGCGTGCAGTGTGTGGCACGCATGACATGGTGCATGCCACACCATGCATGGACGAGTATTCGTAACTGTCACTGAGGCGGTATGCTGTATTGGCTCTCCTATGAGCCTAACATACCACCGCTATGAGACCGATGCAGCACCGCGCGTCCACCCAGGATTATACTTGTAATCCGGTGTGCGGGCTCACCAAGGCCTTGGCAGTCTTTCTGGGACCGCAGCGGTGGCAGTCCCAGCCGAAGACCACCAAAGCCATTAGTGGTTACCACTTTCAAAGTCGGCAGCTCTGGTCGTAGCGCCCCATCCCCTCCCTATAATAATAATGTGTGTAGTCCTATTAGGTTTGAGGTAGTGCTTTGTACTGGGAACACACACCAATCACTGCTATCACATTCCCTTGCACTGCTAAAAAGCATTTAGGTAAAATTATCGACCAGGCTGGCATGGTTTACTCTCCAGGTTATCTGAAATATGACTATGAAGATTCAGCACGTCGCACCATTATTGTTAAGCGATTATTTGTAGTTGTTATTTTACTACCTTGAGATTTTGACTTTTCTGTAAGTGTATATCCATTGATCTTCAAAGCATATATAAATGTTGCATTTCTTTTATTTTTTACTGCATGATTATTTGATCGACTGATGGTTCTTTTTGCTTATTATGATTTTTTTTTTGTGAAGAAAAACCCCCAAATCATCAACTTATCGGTGATGATAATTACGTCTCTTTTCAAAAACACAGTACCTTCTTCATGCGTGTCTTGCCTTTCACGAATTCATGTCGAGCTCTTGATCAGTCAGAGAACGTAGCGCCGAGCTAATGACCTTTTTCGAAGCACTAGTGTGAAAGAGCCTCGTTCTCCATCAGCGGTTTCGCAGCATCACAGAGCCGGTGGATTTGCTTAATGCAGTTTGAGCCAATGCAGATGGTCGGCCGCGTGCGCCTCCTGATGTGACAGGCAGCAGCAGATATTCGCACCTAGAGCGCCCAGTCTTTCGGCTGTCAGTCTCCAGGGACCTGCTACGGCAAGCCGCACGCCGCCGCTTCACGGGCTCGGGCTTACAGCAGGTTCTAAAGGAGCCGCTGCCGCTGGAATCGCGTTCAGTTGATCCCGTTGGTCACAGCAGATGAGCTGCCCCAGAGCCGCTCAGCAGTCTCGCTTACAGTGCTTGTGCCGGTCCTCGACACCGGTGTAGAGAGCGGCTGCTACCCTCTCAGTCTGCAGCAGCGTGCACGGTCTAGCAGTTCTAGCCTCAGACCGGGAGGGGGCGCCAGATAGCACCGTTCAGGAAGCCTCAAAACCACATAACTCCCAGCTTTCCTCGTAGCAGAGCTTCGGACTAAAATCTCCGAAAAACAACGGGCAAGACAAAGGAGTAGCGAATACCAGACCTGAAAGGATCTGCCGAAAATGAAGGTATCCCTTATTTTATTATTCATTAAAATGTTTTTCGTATAAAAAAAATTGTGATGCCAGTATTTGCCGCCCGTTATTTTTCGTCGGCGTTCCCCGTGTTTACACATCTCAGGCAGGTGCAGGAATGGAAAGAAAACAGAGCATGCTGTGAACGTAAACACTGTTTTTGGAAGTTGCCGTCTTCAGCGCCCAACTGTGCACGCTTTAAAAGCCTCACCGGTGTGCATGACGGATCTAAAAACATTCTTGTGTGAAGTACCGAGTACTCCAGCATCCGAGAGGTGCTTAACCGCGCTTTAACATGCCCAAGTCTCTGAGGAGACTCCTACTTCTAGCAGACAGAAACAGCCAGGCTTGCACCGTTATTCACGCCTAGTAGTTGTGATATTTTAATGCAATTCCACACATTATAGATTCGAAATTGAAAGTAACAGCCTTGAAATATTTCCTTGATTAAAAGCGTTAAAGTCCCACATGTGTTTTCTGATAACGATGCATCGCGGCTGTGGCGGGAGTGCCTGGTTCATCCTCGTATTTTTTGTCCCCTCCAGGCGAATGTGGTGTTTGTGGTTTTCGCCTGGTGCTGCCTGCACGTGCGAGCCAGGCACCCGGAGATCATCGCCGCCGGCACTAACAATAAAGGACATTTCTTGGACAATGACAAATGGCTGAGCTCCGTGTCACAGTACGATAAAGACAAGTACTGGAACAAATTCCGGGATGTGAGTACTTGCACGTTTATGATTGGCAGTTGCCTGTTCACCGAGGTGTGGTGCAGGAGCAGGGACAATCCTGTAGTTTACCGACATTTGATAGGCAGTATGCACCTGGGGATACGTAGCCGCAGCCTGCCTCCTAATAGGGTAATTAATGCACTTAAAAAAAGGCAATCAGGCAAGTTTAAAAGGACGTGGCCTCCAGGACCATGGTTAGCTTTGAAAGAAGTTTAAGTAGTTTGCTATAATGGCTGTAAAAGCAGGAATCAAGCTTTGAACAATTGTTCAAATTATTGGCGTTAAGGACCGAGAGTCAGTGATTTTTCTAGGAATTCGGCACGGGTGCCATTTTTGGGACTTTTTCATTTTTTTTTAATAAAACAAGCCTACAAGTCCCAGAATGCAAAGAAAAGATTGGGCTGGAGCAGCATGGACATTGGAAACTTGGCATGTCTGAGAGCATTGTTTGTACATACGGGGATGGCTCAAGGTTACAGGAGGACCAGTGGCAGTGGAACTAGAGTGCAGGGGATGGTTAAGCACCTCTTGAGAATGTGAAAGATTTTAGAAAGACAATGAGCATTAATGGGCTTTTCAAATGTTTTTTCTTCTAGTGCTATTTGTTGCGTTTTGAAAGAAGCGCTTTCAAATATCCCGATGCCTTTAGTGTGGAGGCATTGTTGTCAGAGCCTCCACTCTAAAAATTGCCCAAGCACCACTCAGGATGGTGTTGTCATTAGAGACACCATGTTTCAGGTCTATACTAATTTTGCTGAAATCATTGTTTTCATGAGTGTTAGTCCCATTGGTTCAGTTGACTTTAACCAGAAGTGCGAGTCCCAGATGCAATAGGTTGCTAAGGGAAAGATAAGAACTAAACAAATGGCATTCCCTTTGACACAGAGTATTGTGGTGACAGTATCTGTGCGCTTCTCTGGTCTCAGAGTGTACATTAAGGAGGGTATCAGATGATTCCACGTCACTAGTGATACCATGCTTCAGTCCTGGCCTTTCCTTTTACAAATCATTGTACTTATCTATGGCTGTCCAATTGATTCATTTAAAATGAACCAACACTACAACTCCTGGAATGCACTAGAGTTTTTTCAAGGTAAGTCCCAGTCTAGAAAATGGTGACTTCTGGTAACGTTAGTGTATATGGTTTGAAAAAATATTCTGTAAACTGCTAAAACTGAGCTTCAGCTAGACAGATGACTACATGATGCATAGACAATGATTAAGTGAATGGAGATGCCATCCATCCTGGCGAACCTCTGTCTAATCCTCCATAGCAGGTCTAAAAGCACCGGGACACACTTATGAGTAGCTATGCACTATAGAAAATACCCTCATTCATTCATCCTGATGCATGCAAAGTATATGCTAAGATAAAGCAGTGATCACTTTCACATTTTCAGTTTGTTTATCTCACTTACTCCAAACTGATAGAATGCAGAGCAAAGCTCTGAAGACACTGTAGGGTGGTTGCCACGTTTGCAGTCTTGAGCTTTGCGGGTACAAATTATTATCATACTCCACCAACTGGCAGCAAAGATCCTTGACACTGAGAGGCCTGTCAGCTTAGCTGTCTTGTGAGATAGTGGACCATGTGATGACCCTCAGCCTGTCAATTGCCTAGTTCCAAGCCAAGAGATGGTTAGTAGTGGTCCTTGACAATATCCATCTGGCCACTGACTCCAGGTGCTGTGTCAGTGTCCTAACTTTATTGGATTTGTCAGCGGCATTTTACACTGTTGATTAAGGGTTCTTGATCTCTTGCTGCACAGCCTCTGTGTGACTGGCCTGCCAGATGCAATTTTATTTTCACCATTTTCATCAGTCTGTACTCAGAAAGTGACAATAAGATGATTCACTCCTAATGCCTCAGCCATGGCTGTGGGATCCTCGGAGGATTGTCAAAGTGACACTACTTACTCAACCTCTTATGTTAAGCCTTTAGCCTCTCATCCAATTCCATGACTTCTAGTTCTGTATCCATGCTAACGACACACTCTTTCTACTTAATGTGAGCATCATATAATCAGCTGACAGCAAATTTACAATGGTTCACGCTGATGGACAGGGACTGAACGTGGCAGATCTGGCTTAAACTAAACATTGACAACACTGACATTGGTGATGGGTGGAAGCACAGACCTCGGGGCAGCCTCTCTCTGGCCCTCTGATATCAGGTCATGCACAGACTCTACTCCTGTGGCCCAAACGCCTTGGAGTTAAAATGTATTCTGATCTCAAGCTTTTCATTCAAGGCTTGACTGTCGCAACACCCTGCACTATCTATCTTTTAGCTGTAGAGTGACGTCACCTTACTGTATCATCCTTGATACGCTCAAACTTAGATCTGGAATCTAAGGAATCAACCAAACTTTTTATCAACATAGTCGAGGTCTGCAACATCAGACAACTTGATTTAATATCTTTCTCCCATTTTTTAGAGCTTTATCTATATTTCATTAGCTCCATTGGCTTGCGATTGACTCAAGCATTATTATTAAAACCATTTGCTTAGTTCACCTCAATTTGTGTCTCAATGGGTTTGCCTCTATGTTCCTTCAAGAGCCTTTAATCTTCTAATGCCTACCTGCTGAAAAATATGCAGTTTCATGAATCAACAAACATTGGCAAAGCAGTAAGTCTGGCATTGGCAAGCTGGTGCAGTGGTTTATATATTTCTAATTTTCTAATTGCAAGCACCTGCCACAAGTATAAAAAAGTAATCAAGCCACCACCTAAACATGGCCGCCTTATGTTGGCAATGAAAATTGAATATTTAAAAAACATTCACTGGTGTGGCTATAATACAAGTGATGTTTTTAAATAACAAGTCTTTCAATTGTACCATGCATTTTGTTCTTATTATTTATAAAGGACACGAATAAATACCAACTAACCAAGCTATCAAATTGCAGATTGCTACACTGTTACAATGTCACTTAAACACTGTATAAAGAAACTTTGAAAAAAAGCGATGGAAAATAAATTGCCACCTTACTGAGTGCCAGAAATGCTGGCAAAATAAATAGCTGGTAAGTTATACAAAATACATAAAATAAGAAATACTCTTTGAACCACCTTTCTCATTGAAGACAAGAATAACAATTTTTAGGATGATGTGAGCAAGGTGTACGTGCTTTCTGCAGTGACTCAAAGTGAAGTGAGGCAGTGGGAAAAGTGGGCTGATCCACTGCTTCATGCCTTATGCTGTGATGGGTGGAAGCAAAAATGTGAATGGCAATTTAACAGACCAATGACCAAAAGCCCCTCTATTTAAATAGGTATGCATACACTATGTATGATCTTTTTTGCAAAACATAAAATTGTCGATACAGCTAAAGCTATCTCTAAGGCTAACACATGGAACACACTCCCTCTGAACATTAGAACTATTTCATCTCAAATTTTCTCTGAGAAACAACTCAAAACTCATTTGTTTAATATCTAATGACATAGCCATCATTCTGCACTACTTTTATCCATCCTCATTTAGTATAATGTAACATAACACCAGGGGGGTCGGATTAATGGAGTCAATGGAGGCAACCAATGCCTACAACTCCCAGAACACATTGGGTTGTCTAATGAAACCCAAGACTGATGACATGGATATAGGGGATAACTCTAGTTCCATTGCAGAGTGTTTTGTTTTCAATTTTATTTTTGAGGCTCACAGTCTGAACAAAGTCTGATCTATTTGGTCGAAAGTAGGCTCAATCCCCAGAGATCCTAGCATGTTAAAAGGTGACTGAAAGGTGGTAGATAGGTAATACAAAGTTTATTAGGACAATTATCCATAAAAGATTCTAAAACAATACCACAACCATACATTCTAAAATTGCCTTAAAAACCAACTGGTCCCCTCGAAATAGCACACCCTATGCACAGCCAATCTTAAAATTCTTTTTGTCAGTATAAATTGTGCGATTCCCACTGCCACGTAGAAATAATGCATTTCGGACAATAGTTCCATTGCCTCCAGCCTTTGATATGTTTAATATTTTAAAAACGAAGGTCTTAAAAACTTAATATGAACAGAAATATAAAAAACACAATCCATAAGTACATGAGACAAGGAGCATTTTACATTCAGAGGACATGTACAAAATCCATTAGCGTAATCACACTGCACCATTTACGGGATGAAAAGACTGGGTTACACCCCACTCTCTTTTAAAAATTTGTTTTGTAAGCTGAGGTCGGGAATCTGAACCAAGCAGGGGAAGGCTGTGTCCTGGCCAAGGGAATTTAATGAGAAGCTGAACTAAGACCTACCCCTTAGATAAGCAGGTCCAGAGAACCGACAACCGTTCTCACAGATTTTCTTAAAGGCGTGCAAGCTGTTCATGGTTTCATTAAGAAAGTGAGGTTCTTACTTTGTTAATGCTATGCTGTTCAGGTTGGAGTCAGTTGTATCATTGCTAAGTGCCTCCAAGTCTACTCAATTGCATGTTGAATTCTGGGCCTTTTCGTTTCACTTTTAACATTGCAGTTTTGGACTCCATAACGCCCAATCATATGTACCCTTGGCTAAGTTGAATGTGTCAGATAACTTGCGGCCAGTCGCCAATTGTGCTACAAAGACAATCGTGCAACACACCATTTGCTGGGTGACTAAAATACATTTTCTAGCATGGAATGAGGCTCACTTTGAATCTTTGTGTCCTCGCTGTTGGCATCCACGCAGGAGTTTCTTGCCCCAGTGTGGCTGGCTTTTTATCCAACATGTTCGATTTCATCTGGTTTTACTGTGTTGCTATGCTCACACTTTGCAGCTTGTTCGATGCACCTTCACACACGCTGATCTGAAGAGAAGGACATTGATTTGAACCCCTGACTCGAGCGCTTCAGCAGTGCCGGGGCAGCTGGCCGTGTTGTGTGTACGGGATGCGGCCAGGGTCAATAAAGGCAATCTGCGGGGAGGCGCTCTCTGGAGCGTCGGCAGATCTGCCTCTGAGATATCTTTGAAATGTGTGGCCCAACACGCCTGGGTGACCTTTGAGGGCTAATGAAAGCTGCCTCAGAAGTCAAACGGGCATGTGACTTCCATCAAAATATCGACCAGGCGCATTCTAAACTACCAAGACAATGTTTATGCTAATTTGACAATGAGTATGCTAATTTGCTTCGGTTGTGCAGCTGCTGTGGGTATGCAGCTGATAAGGAGGCTACAGTCTAGTGAGAACACATATTGAAAAGTAGAAATCAGCACGTGCTGTTGTATGAAGAGGTCACTGCCAGTTAAATATCCATACGTGTTGCTAATTTAAAATATGTTTTGCTCAAGAATGTGGTTGGTTGTTTCTTTTAGTAGCTCATTAAATGTGTCGACGTAACGTGTGTGTTCCTTGATGGCCTGCTGAAGGTTTTCATTGATCGGAGCTTCCTTTCAGAGCAGAGGTGAACATTAGCCTATTCTTAAGGACACTGGAATTATGTGGTAGCGGAGAACTAAATTATGCGTCATGTTTAAATACATTATATGGCAAGAAAATGCAAATTAGGAGGCATAATGTGGCATACTCTGTGGCAGTATTGATTCACTATTTTTATTGCTTTAACACCCCTTAACACCAGTAGAGGCTCCTGGATGGAGTGCTGCGGGGCGGTGGGGCAGGGCGGGGGAAGGGCAGGGTGGTGGGGTAGTAAACTCCGGCTTACGGCCGAACTGAGTTAAGTACATAAATAAATAAAACGAATTACATTGCGCGCGCTGCATCGCAATCGGCGATGCAGCGCGCGCAATGTAATTAGTTTTATTTATTTATGTACTTAACTCAGTTCGGCCGTAAGCCGGAGTTTACTACACCCCACCCTGCCCCTCCCCCGCCCCGCCGCCCCGCATCACTCCCTCCAGGAGCCGCTACTGCTTAATACTGTCCAGGTAAAGTTCTAGCTCCTTAGAACCAGTTTAACACCTGAAACCGGAAGTAGCAGCTAATTGGTGTACAGTTAACCGAGTGGAATAAGGTAAAATAATGCCCCCGCAGAATGTGAAGAGGGGCCCCAGAGTCTCCCATATCTCACATACATTTATTGGCCTTGGACAGAATGGGGCCCCTTTGAAGGGTTTCATGGTTCCTGAAGGGTTGCCCCCCCCCCCCACCCGCCCTCTCCGAGCCATAGGGGCTGCAGAGCCCTGTGTTCTGCCCCTGACTTAACCTTTGCAAATAGTCTGCCACTGCGCAGCACCAACAGTGCCCCTCCCTTTTTTAATAAATACACCTTTGATCTGCTTAAGTTAGAAGTACATTTTTTTTTGTTGAAATCTGCAAAGATTCCAGTAGATGACAGATTGTGGGGTACATCCATAATTATGCGGAAAGAGTAACATTACTGAATCACATAATTCCAGTGCTCCTTCCTATTGTCTACCTTCGCTAAATTGAGTGTGCTGAAAAAATGGCATGTACCATTTTGCAACCCCTTTAGGGAATATTGTGCCAATTTATTTCTGGCTCCACACTTTACATGTAGAAGATTGACCTAGTTTCATATGGAGTGCGAAGTAGCAATTATAGAAGTCCACAATTGTAGTGGCGATATTTCATGAGGTAAATCCATAGAATGTTGGCAACCCCTGCGTTTCTGTTCATTCTACGTGTCCGGCCTTCATGGCGTAGTCCACCTTGCTGCAGATAGGTATGAGTTAGCAACATGGAGATGTTGGGGGAGTGCACAATAGTCTGTGTCCCTCCAATTTCAGCTTGAAGAGTCTCCTTTTTCTCCCCCCCTCCAGCCCCGATTCAACATTTGACCTAGCGCTATGATGGCTGAGACATTAGAGTTATCAGTGCTCTGCAAGTAAGGGGTACTGAAGCTAGGGAGTGGAATTTTTGTCTTATTTCAAGTAAAGTGTTTTCAATTTCATTTATGACTTGATGTAAGAACCAGCTTTAATCGTTTATAGCTGGCTGGGAAATACATGCTAGATTGCATTAAGCAAGCTTTTTTGGCTTTCATATCCAATCACTTCGATGCTTCGGCGGGTGTCGGGTAAGTGTGAAACAGTTTGCAATTGATGTCGTCACAGTGGGATCCCTACAGACACCTAAAGTGCTGATTGATGCTGTGGTGCTCCATGTGCACACTAGGAACACTGGAATCCACAGACCAAATAAATATTACCTCCAAGGCATACAGGGTGCTGGGAAAATGTTTTCGCTGTAAATGGGAAATATCTTGATGGGTATTCTCGAAGAAGTGGTGCTGAACTTCACATGGGGAGCGCCTCGTTGTGTGTATGCACCAGTGGCCAGATAAGAGTTGGACACATGGATGAGCCAGTGAGTAGAGACCAGCGCAAACATTCTTCCTTTGATTCCAAAACCTTAACTTCTGCCTACCACTGATACCCCATTTTTTTTTTTAATCAGTGCCTGAATTTAAGATTGTGATTTAGTCATGAATGATATAATGCTTCTAGACCTGAAGGTCCTCTAAATATCGATTGTAGGTGACAAATTTAATTATTCCATAACATGTTTTTATAATTCCCCCTGTGCTGTCACTGGCACAGATCCATGAGGTGGACAGAGAACGTCCGTCATCGGCAGAGGTAAAGAAGAGCGCTGTGCTCCGTGGGAAAGGCTCTAGCATAGCTTTCAGCACCACCTGAAATGCTGACCCCTCTTGTTGTCAGGCAGCAATCCCCAATCGCTGGTAGAAGCATTTGAAGTGGTCATTGAATGTCTAACCTCATTAATCTCACCAGTTGTTAGCCCTGACAAATTCAGAGTCAGGGGAAAGTTCAAAGAAATAAAGAGGACTGATTTAAAAAAAAAAAAAAATCAGTATGATCTAAAAGGCAGTTGACAGATCAGGCTATTAGCCAAGCGAGGTGCTATGAAGCAAAATTTAGCCTGATAAAAGGATCAGTTTGAGCCAAACATTATCTGACTCAGCAAGGTAAAAAGATGGGCAACTTAGAAGATTGATTAACACGCAGGACAATGGAAATGACTAATGATTCACCAAAAAGAAGCACTTTGCCAGAAATCTTATGGCACTGCAAAGAAATGGAAAAAAAAACCTGTCAAGTTTGAAGCTCATAATGGACCCTGTGTTTCCTTTTAAGCCTAAATGAATTTTACCCTGGTGCTTTGAGCAGTGGCATATGGTAGGAGAACTGGACTGAAAATGATCAGTTGTCCCCCTTTGAAGTTTGAACTCACCAATTGATTTATAATTTCTTTATCCCTAATCAGCTCAAACAACTTAAGTAAAGATCTGTACATTTTATTCCTGATGGTTTGCTCTGTGATGGAACCTGGATGACAAAAAGGAGCATTTATTTGTCTCTCCTTTCTCTTAGCCTATTTATTTATTTTTAATTTCATCCACATTCACCAAAAAATAGTTAAGTATACATTTGTGAATTTTCTCTCTAATGCCAGAGTTGGGATTAAAAAGAAGTAGACTATGCTCTGGGGACCCTTTTCATTTTTGGCCCTCTTTTTTTTTTTTTCTACGATTTTTTTCATTTTGTCAGCATTGCTTAGTCACTCAGAAAAATATTATGTTGGGTTTAGGGGAGGTCGTTAACAGCAGCCTCTTTTCTTACAAGTCCCTGGAATGGTGTATCTGTCAATAGGGTTCAGGAACCTTACCACTAGAAGTGGAAACATCTTTTTCTGTGTTTTGACTGATTTGTAGTATTTCCATTTTTGTGTGACAAATTTGTTTACCATTGAGCCTGTATCCGATTTAATTAATTTTTAATTTAGTTGGTCCTTCTAGTTAATACTGTGTTTGAACTCAGGCATATTGGTTAAAAACAACAGACTTGTCTGTTCTTGATTTTGCTTTACTGCCTTTTGTTGTCTAGTTTCATTGCCACAATGAAACTAGACCCCAGTCACCCCTACCCTCATCCTCTCACTCTTCTTATTCTCAAACTTCCACCTTTCCCCTTTTCACTTGAGTCTTCAACTTGATTCCACTCCTGGCACATCCTCCGTGGAGAGTATTTATACTCTGACAGTCTCTGGATTTTCTCATCATTGTCCTAGGGCATTGTGAACGGTCAGACCTATTAAAGTTTCTCCAGGTGGGGGAGGAGGGGTGGATGTTAAGTACCATTGAACTGTTTCATATTTGTGTGGTCTGCCTAGTATATCTACGATGGAGACCAATAATGCCATTCAAAACCTACTAAATGATAGAATCATTGGTGCAATGTAAAAAAGTGTTTTGTGAAATAATATAGAATAATATGGCATAGTCCATCACGGTCAGGTGTGTCAGATTCTATATGTGGAAGAATAATCTTGACCAATTTATGATGGAATTTCTTTTACCGAGTGTATTGGTTGAATTATTTTTGATTTTTAATGTTAATGCTCTGATAATTTTGTAACATGAAATATATGAAACAATACTTTTCCTTCACCCGGTTTTACCGGTAGTGATCCTCAAACGAAGTCCCCGAATACGATACGCTGGTAGCCACTGAGTGAAATGCAGTTTTACTGTAGTCTTATGACACACAGAACTCTTGCTATGTTCAGTTTTAATTGGGCAGGTTCAAAGTCCTGCACCAGGGGTCCCCCTCGTTTCTTTAAAATGATAGTACAATGCAGCAAACACTGGGCTTCCTTCCTATGAAACGCCATAAAATGATTCTGCACTTTAAAGCCCTAATGATCATTGTGCACAGGTCAGGCAGTGGCGGCTCCTTCGCAAATGAGGAGGAGCATTGCCCCACTGCTCAGCGAGCAGTGTAAGAAAAGAAAATGATAATAACAAGTTATCATTGTCTATTTCTTTGCCGGTCTCGGAGCCAGGTCGGGTGGGGCGGGCTAGGCTCCCGCCGTCAGAGCAGAGCGAGGAGTGGTTTGCACTCCTTTAAGTGTGCATGAGGGTTTGGCCAGCCCATTTGGGCTGGCCAGACCATCATGCGCACTTACCATGTTCTCCACTGGGCTGTGTTGCACAGCCCAGTGGAGAACATGTCGAGGCTTCCAGGAACTGCCTGAGCGGCCTGTTTGGCCGCTCAGTCCAATCATGACGCAGCGTTGTGATTGGCTGCGAGAGGCAGGGAGCCTGGGTGCTTCCGGGTCTGTGACGGAGGAGAGGTGGCGGCGGCATGTAAGTTTATTTTTATTATATTTTCCCCCGCCTCACCACCCCTATTCCGAGGCAGGTGCAGCGAAGAGAACGCCAAACAGTTTCATGATAGGGCACCTATACTGGTAATAGTAAGACTGCTAGGGGTAGCCATCCCTACCTCAAAATTTATTTTTCCATGGCAACTCCTGTGATTTGACCAATCTGGCTACAGCTACAACCGTCCAAATTACCTCTATTATCTGATTCACAAAAAATTGCTACATTTCTTTTATGAGAAGTCTGCATTTTTCCCCAAAGCTCGTGTGAAATTCAAATGCCAGCAGACTTCCCTCAGCATGTCTGTCTGTTCTGCTTACAGATCATGACTGAGGGAGTTGTGCTGGTGGAGGGATGGCGGCACACAGTCTGGTTACCTCTCCCATCAGGGCTCCTTCTGCTCTTATCACATGCTGTAGTGACTCACTGCAGATCCCTCAGCATGTCTGCCTCATCCTTGGTCAATGGGACAGAATTGCCAAGGGAACTCCATCGGCGGTGTTCTCAGGGCAATTTGATAGAGATCTTATGGTGCAACAAATAAATAGAAAATAACCTGTCATGTTTCAAGCACATAGAGGACCATATGTTTCCACCAAGCCCAAGTTAATTGAATCTAAATATTTTAAGGGTTTCCTTTGGTGTTTTGCTCAGTGTTGTATTTAGGAGAAATGGACTAGATTGAAAATGTGTGGATTACTTACCGATAATCTTCATTACTCTAATTCTTTCTCCCTCATCTCAGTACTTAAATGTTTAGTTAGGTCCAGCCTCCGCCAGACAGGCACCCCATATAGAAATACTTCACATATTAAGAGGTCTCTCTGCTTACAAAATCCCCTGAAAAATGAATTTTACCACCATCCCCTAATATGACCAATGCCTCACTTAGGATACAACAGGGAAAATGCCAAGCAAAAGTCCAAGATTGCCAATGAAACTCCACCAGGTATCGGTGTGGAGGAAGAGATCAAACTCCAGCTGCCTCCTCTATCCTTTCTCCTTTTTCTCCTGCTCCATGCTTTTCGGCAGCTACCTCTTCATGTCCGTTCCAGTCTATGACAGCCATGTCAAGTGAACTGGTCTATTGAAGTCAGGACACCTACTTGCTTTTCCTAATTCACAGCTATCCAGGACTGAATCGTCTTCCATTCAATTATGCTGAACCCATCAAAGAAAGATCTGTCTTCACCCCAAACACTGCACCTGAGTTCGTATTACACAGATTGCCCCGGAGGCGCAACTGGGATTTGCACCCCCTTTGTGCACCCCCCCGGTATTACAAAAGGAGCCACAGATGCTTGTGCAGCCCCTTCTGTAATTCAAATGCAGATAGTGCTGGTGCACATGTAGTGTCAGCGCTATCACTAGAAGGTGTTTCCTCATTTGCATGGGGGCATCACTTTATCTCTGCGCTTGCGTCCTTTCACAGATGTTGGCACAGAGGCAAACATGCCTTCAGTGTGCCTCCTAAAGGCAGCCCTATGGAGGGGAGAAAGGGCGTCCCATGGACCCCGAGACATCCACTTGCAGGCGGGTGCAGTCACTCACTGCACCCGCCTGGAATGGCCTTTCCAATCACCCTTAAAAGTGCAGGCGGGTTGCTGTCTACACACTGTAACACGGAGCAGCTTATAAGCAGCTGCTCTGTATTTCACTTGAATGGGCTGCCCTGGGGGCAGCGCGAGTTCATGGCTGCCCTGGGGGCAGCGCATTCATTCTAATATGGCACACTTTCCTTGTTTGCACAAGGGGGGCACCTTTGGAAAGGTGCGCCATGGCGAAAACAAGGAAATCCGTAATATGGCCCCTGGATCTTTAAGGCACTGTTTTACCCCTGATGCTTTCATCCTAACACCTTCAGCAAGAAACATTTGTGCATACTTCAATCCAACAATGCACCTGGAAACTATCATAGCTGCTGCAGCTGCCACTAGCAGATACCAATTAATGCCTATTCACAGCATCAGGTTCAATAGTCCCTTCCACACAGCCAAACATTGATCTATACACTAGTCCACCATAAACTAGACTATTGCAGTCACAGGGCTGGATGGCCCTCACCCAAAAACCAAGATTGATAAAGTAGGGTGGCTACCGCCCTCCATGTCATTACATACACTGTCTCTAGTCCTGAACTCTTCACCCACAAATCATTGATTTCAGTTAAATTAGTTAAGTGAAAGCAAAAAAAGACTACAACACCCATTATACATTTGACTACCAAAAAAAAAAAACTCAGGGACTGAAGACTGTGTCTGCATAGACATAGATGTAGGTGTCCACCCCATATATAAGTTACTAATCCTTGTCTTTAACGCTATGAACAGATTATCCCCCAGGCATGTAGGTGATATCCTCTTCAAGTATATGCCCCCCCACAGCCTTCAGTCAGCAAACCAAACCCTTTTGGGCACACAGAAACCTCCTTTCTTGGACTCAAAGTTCTGGTCGTTAAAACCTATTTAGAACTCACCAAGGAGACTGACACCTAACTGACTCGCGCTTTATCTCCTAATGTCACACTTTCAAGACCGCTCTAAAAACACACCTTGACAGGTAACAAAGAGATGACGGGGAGACGCGCGAGCGCGCATTCCAAGATGGCCGCCTCCCGGTGAGCTCCAGCTCGTTTTCGCCCGATTTTTCTACAAAAACGACGAATTTTTGTCAGAATTGTGCCCCTAATGAGGTCGCTGTATGCATGAAGCCAGTACCTGTGCTGTGGAGTGTTTCCAGCGTTTTCAGTCTGCGGAAGTGGTGTTTTTCTCCTTCAGGCTCCTGCACCCAGCTCTGCATTGAGGTATTGCCAGGCTTGTCTGTCAGGGGGGCGGAGTAAGTGCTCAAGAGAGGGCCTGGCTTGGGCCTAGCCAATCCCACAGCCTATTTTAGCTGCTGCACCAGTCATTTTCAGGATTTTTTCTCAAACAATACTCTGTCTCCTTCTTAACTTTATATCACTCTACAAATTTAATTCTTTTTGAGAGAAAATGGAAAATAAAAATACTCGTTCTCTTCATAATAAAAGGAGACAGCAAGTTTCACCACCTCCAGTTAAATCTAAAGTGGTAGAGTCAACTGAACCTTCTTTAACTTTGATTCTTGATTAAATACAGGCACTTCGTGCTAATACAGATACAATTGCGTCAGAGATTAAAAACGTGCGCAAAGACATGGCTAGTTTATCAATGAAAATCTCTGATAATTCAATTAAAATACAAGATAATAAAGTTAAAATAGAAGCTTTTACCCCACTTGTGGCGAAAATATCACCTATGTCTACACTGCTTTTAGATATGGAAAATCGTAACAGACAATATAACCTACGCATTTTCAATTTACCAGAAAATGTTGAAGGTCCCAATTGCAGACTGTATTTAGAAAATCTGATTCCTGGCCTCCTAAACATCAAATTTCCAGAAAAATTTGAAATTGATAAGGCACACAGGATTCCTTCTCATCGCAACCCTCATCACACAAAGCCTCGACAAATGATCTTTAAAGTTCTCCGTCACCACTATTTGGTCTTGATCAGAAAAGCAGCACGAGAAATTCCTTCATTGATGGTCAATGGAAATAAAATATTTATCCATCAAGATTTTGCTAAGGAGACTGTTTCAATTCGCAAGGAATTTACTGCTCTTCGTCCTCAACTAAGAAGTCTTGGTTTCAAATATGGACTTTTTGATCCATCAACAATGCGTATTTGGAAAGATAATTTCTCTAAATCCTTCCATCGTCCTGAAGAACTAAGACTGTTTCTGGATCAACATTCACACCACTCAATGGATACTCATGACTCTGCTACTTGAATATTGCTATTATGTATATTCTGACAAATTGATGATTTATTTTCTCATGGGGCTCCAACGGTTCCGGTCATGCTTGTAAAGCGTGTGTGCATTTCATTCCTGGTATTAATGTTTCTTGTTTGTTGTTTTTTCATGTTTTGTTTGTTTTCTTTTTATCTACTCTCTCCTTTTCACTTGTTTCTGGAGCTACTATTTTTCATTCTCTTTCTTTACTTATTTCTCCTCTTCGTGATCTTCTTCTTTCTCTTTATTCTTATGGCTAATTTTCATAATATCAAGATAGTCTCTTTAAATGTTAAGGGGTTACGTCATCCAGTTAAGCGTACAAAAATTTTAGATTATTTAAGCAGTTGTAAAGCAGATATTTGTTTTATTCAAGAAACTCATATTGATAAAATCTTAGATTATATGAAAAAAAAAGTGGGTGGACAATATTGTCTCTTCTTCTGCAAATGGCAAAAAAAATGGTGTTGCTATCTTTTTTGCAAAAAGACTACATTGCCAAATTTTGAGTAAGTTTTCTGATACTGATGGTAGATTTGTTATACCTAAAATTAAAATTCATGATTCAGTCGTGTTTTTAGTAAATGTGTATGGTCCAACTGCCGATGATCCTATTTTTTGGTCCACTCTCACAACCGAAGTTCTTAAACTGGGTAAAGTTCCTCTTATAGTTGGAGGTGATTTCAATATTATATCTGATCCTTTATTAGATAGATTATCTCTTACTAAATTTCGACCTCCTAAAGCCTTTTTTGCATTTAAATCATTTCTTCAAACTACAAAATTAGTTGATATTTGGCGATTACACTTTCCTACAGAAAAAATGTTTACATTTTTTTCTAACCCTCACAACTCTCACTCCAGGCTTGATTATCTTTTAATTTCCAGGCAATTAATTAATTCTGTAGTCACTCCTATTATTGGGAATATTGATATATCGGATCATGCCTTAATTTCTTTTATTTTAAAATTGAATTTAAATTTTACTTCGCAATCCAGATGGAGAATGAATACAAATATTATTCTTAATGAACAAAATAAGCCTAAACTTTTAAATGCTATTCATGATTACTTCCTTCTTAATCCAGAAGGCTCTACTTCCATGGTGAATAGATGGGACGCTTTTAAAGCCTATATTAGAGGTGTTTCTATTTCTCTTATGGCCCATGAAAATAAGTCTTTTAATGCAAATATTAAAAATTTAGAGAAACAAATCGCAAAATATGAAAGACTTTTTATTTCATCTAATGATCCTCAATATAGATTTAAATTGCAAAAACTTAGATATGAATTTAATTCAATCCTTAGCAGAAGAGCTGGTATTCAATTATCAAATTCTAAAGCTAAATTTAGTTTTAATCCTAACATCTGGAAGATTGTTAGCCAATTATTTACGCATTAAAAAAGATAAAACACAAATAAATTCAATTCATGGCTCTGATGGTAAAATTGCTTTATCCCAAAATGATATTGTTAATGAATTTCTAGATTTTTATACCTCTTTATATAATAAACCTGATTTTGATGATGCCTCTTTAGTTGATTCTTTTTTAGCTAAATGTGGATTACCCAAGATTTCCCAGTCTGATAAAATTGAACTTGACTCGCCCATTACTCAGGATGAAATTTTATTAGCCATAAAATCTCTCAAAAAAGATAAATCCCCTGGACCTGATGGTATTCCCGCTGAGTTTTATAATGAATTTCAGTTGCAACTTATTCCTCATTTATTTCAACTTTTTACTTTTTTTTGGTTTTACGGGAACTACTACTGGTTCTTTTACTGAGGCTTTAATTATTGTTTTACCCAAGCCTAATAAAGACCCTACTCGTGTGTTAAAGTATCGTCCGATCTCTTTAATAAACCAGGATTGTAAGTTGTATGCCAAAATACTTGCTACTAGATTATCCTCTGTGTTAGACTCTGTTATACATCCGGATCAATCTGGTTTTATGAAGAATAGATATTCTGCTAATAATACAAGAACTTTACTACATGTTATTGAGCAAGGATCTACTTTATCTCTACCTTCAGGAATTCTCGCTTTAGAAGCTGAGAAAGCTTTTGATAAAATTCACTGGCAATTTTTATTTCGTACTTTATTATCATTTAATTTTGGTGACATGTTTATTCGTATGATTTCTGCTTTATATTCTTCACCTACTGCTCGTTTATTTATTAATGTCCATATTTCAAATCAATTTTCTCTTTTCAGAGGTACAAGACAAGGTTGTCCCCTTTCCCCGCTTTTGTTCATTCTCGGTATCGAACCATTACTTACTTCCATTAGAAAATGTGACAAAATTGTGGGAATCACTATCAAAGATGTTATTATTAAAACGTTAGCTTATGCAGATGATGTACTTTTATTTATTAGTGATCCTTTATCCTCTTTTCCCTCCCTAATGGAAATTATTTTGTTTTATTCCAATGTTTCTGGATATAAATTAAATACCAATAAAACGGAATTATTTCCTTTAAATATTTATTGTACTCCTGATATGCTACCTTTGAATGAAATTATTTGGCAAAAGGATAAATTTAAATACCTTGGTATTATGTTCTCCTCATCTATGAAATCAACAATATCTATAAACTGTGAATCCATTTTAAATTATATTAAAGATAAAACCTCCAAATGGTCTTCACTTCATCTTTCATGATGGGGTAGATTGGATTCTATAAAAATGACTATTGCACCTAAAATCTTTTATACCCTTGCGATGATTCCTACTCAATTTCCTTTAAAGTTTTATAAAACTGTTGATAAGCTCCTTTCCAAATTTCTTTAGATTAACAAATCCGCTCGTATCAGTTATAAAAAATTGAAAATACTCAAATGTAATGGGGGTTTTGGATTGCCTGACTTTTTTCTTTATCACAAAGCTTTCATTTTAAAACAAAGCTCTTTTTGGTTTAACCACTCTTTCTTGAGTAATCCTCCTAATTGGCTTCTTATCGAAAAAACTTTGATAGAACCTTTTCCTTTACCCTCTTTGCTAACTATGTCTAATAAATCTCCATGTCTACATCAATCTGTTATTTTAAAATCCACCAAACTGATTTTAAATGATTTAGATTTAATTTTTCTTTCACCCATATCTACCACTGAAGACATGTCATTATGGTATAATCCAATCATAAAACCTAATAGGAATGTTAGATTTTGGTATTCATGGATTAAAGCTGGCATTTTTTACCTTAAAGATGTTTATTGTAATAATGCTTTTATATCATTTGAAGATTTACAAACAATTTTTTTTACCTCCTTCAGATTTTGTCAAATATGAATCTTTATGTAATTCTATTTTAGATTCTTTTCCTCATAATATTCCTTCTAATGTTAAATCAGATTTATCAATATATATTCAAACTGTTGCTACTTTATCTCATGGCGTCTCTGTATTATATAAAAAAATGTCTATTTCTCAAGGTTCCAACATTGATATAATCTCAACATTTTGGAATAATGTGCTTTCACCCTCCTTTTTCTATTGATATATGGAAAGTTATTTGACTTAATAGTATTTCTGGTTGGTTACCTGTTTCGCTCTATCAAACTAATTCATATATTTTATACAACTGTTTATGGACTCCACTACGTCTATTTCAAGCAAAACTACTTTCGTCTTCAAATTGTTGGCACTGTAATTTACATACTGGTTCCTTACAACATATGCTTTATGATTGTCCTTTGGTTTTAAAATTTTGGACCGATGTTTGGGTTGTTATAAAAAAAAAGTACTTACTATTCATGATGATATCTCTTTCAAACTGTTAATCTGCAAATCTGTTGTTCTCTCCCAAAAAGTAAATGATTTAGAAGGTAAACTTTTCAATTTTCTATTATCAGCAGCTTTTAAATCCATTACTACTTGTTGGAAAGACGTTTCTTTATTATCTGTTCATGTTTGGTGGTCATGGGTTATCTTTACTAGAAGAGGAGCACAATTATCTTTGAATGGCATTAATCATAATTCTATCTCTTATCATTCTTTTTGGAAACCTGTTGATCTATATTTATCTTCTTAAGTGTGTATTTAGTCCAGTAGTTATTTGTTATTACATTAATCTAGTCCTCGTATTGTAGTAGCTTCATTTTATTCTCCTCATTATATAGTTTCATTTTTCCTCTTTCCCTCCCTTTTTTTTTCTCCCTAGGAATATTATGTTTAGTGTTTTTTACCTATTGTAACTTAATGACAATTTTTTCATTATTCTTCAATTGTAATTGGGTATCTTTTCGGTACTATTTTTTGTATCGTCTCTTGTTTAGTGCTTATTATGAAAACTCAATAAAATATTTTGAACATAAAAAGAAAGAGATGACGAGTCAATGATTAGCGCTCCATTCTGTATCCATCTTCCCATCCCATCGATCATGTCCTACTGTAAATATGTATTTGTGGTATAAAATGCATGCACTTTTATTTTGAAACCATACCCTGCTGTTATAATATATAGAATATATCATAACCGGTGAACACACCTGAGAATTGTTAAAGTAGATCTCAGGACCATAAAGTTGGTGACTCTGTGACGTGAGGGTTTGCAGTAGTCCGAGAAATGGGTTTCAACTGCAATGTGATGGAAAATAAAAATATAGCATAACGGAGCGGGGTGTCCTTTCATGTGCCGCAAAATGTCGTTTTCTGCAGTGCAGAATATGTCTATGCACTCTGCAGTACTATTGTGCTCTGACTTATCTTTTACATTTGCTACTTTTATAGCTAGTTGTTTGTGGTCTGACTTTGGTGTAGCACTTTGTCAGTCACTGGTAATTACTTTGCTGCAACCTCGGACTTCTATAGAGCCTGTGTAAGGATTGCCTTCATCTGCCTCATCTCCAGCATCAAAGTTAGGGTGGTTTCTCTTCATGTGTCTATTGGTCACTTGTAGTAAGCATACAGCTTGACTTACTCTCATAAAATATATGTGCTTACTGGATTATCTTTCGGTTTGTTAAAAAATGTAGAAACGTTTCTGACCTTGTTTTTTAACAAACACAGCAGCAAATTATACCTTGGTTAAAATTAATGCTCTGCAAGGCAGAAACATAAACGGTATTTGAATGATGTATTATTGCTAGTAGTAGGAAATTACCACGGGGGTTAGGTGAATGCTTCTAGTGTTACCTATAGCGGAGAAGTAGAAGACGCAGCGAAGCACACACCTTCTAGCAGTTCAGGGGGGTAGCTATTATTACTGTAGTTTGTGCTGTGATCCTCGCCCCCCAGGAATGAATGGCACCCTTCACCCCTACAATGACTGTTTTTCATATCCAACCAGAAGACCGGATGTGCATACTTTCCTTGCATTAGGGCTCCCTACACCACGGGTGCAGTTACAGCTCATAAAATACTGTTTGGGCTAAAAAAAAGGGCTACAAAGTTGAAAAAATACTGGCAAGAAAAAATGTTGAGGGATACCATAGGATATGTTCCAGCAAAACATATTTACTATTAGGTTACTTTTCTTCTCGACAATAGTTTCATTTACTTACTTTTGATATGCATTCCGTTTTATCCACAATAAACACATGGAAAATGGATACCCTTAAAATAGAATTCTCCATAAGTGGGGAAGAGACACGGATTTTAGATGCTTCCGCACTTAACTCAAAACTATGTGATTCTGGGCTAATCAACTAATCTACTTGTGGCTAAAATATACATAGATGAAATGCAGTTGTAAATATGCGAATTGTAATTCTGTAACTCAAAAGTAGACCCTGGTAATATTTTAATTACGCTGACATATTTTCAGGAATTTCGCATTATGCTTGTTATGCAAAATTCCCCAAATTACTGCATTAGGCCATGTCACTGTTCATAACAAAATTATAGCATGGAAACAACGCAAACAATCAGAACGTGACCAACTGTCTTTTGCAGCAATTGTGCTTTCGTGGTTTTCTTCATAGCACAAAATGCATCCTCGCGTCAAAAATTGAGGCAAGGATGCATTTCATGCTAA
The DNA here is from genome assembly GCA_963921515.1 of Calotriton arnoldi. Classification (NCBI taxonomy): domain Eukaryota; kingdom Metazoa; phylum Chordata; class Amphibia; order Caudata; family Salamandridae; genus Calotriton; species Calotriton arnoldi. The sequence continues at coordinate 1,188,082 of CAWUFW010003614.1, forward strand.
AATATAGTGCTAAATGATGGCTTTGCATGTTGCATATTTATGCATAATTTCCCCAAAATTTTGCGTAATCGCACCCCTAATTTAAAAAAAAAAAAGACTTACCTTGCTCCTGGACCTCATCTCGCGTCATCCTCTTCTATTCCTGCTTGAAGCAAGAAGCACAAACAGGCTCCCCCAGCCAATCACAATGCTCCAATGCAGCGTTGTGATTGGTTGAGCACCGTGGTTCGGAGCTCAGACAGGCAGTGGGAGCCTATGCATGGTCCTCACCAGGCTGTGCATTACAGCCTGGTGGGGACTATGCAAAGTGTGCATGACTGGCTGGGGCAAAACGGCCGGCCAAGCGGTCATAGTGGTGGTCACTTAAGTGCCCACCACTCCTCCCCTTGCTGACTATGACACAGCCAAGCCCCGCCACATAAACCAGAAAAATAAAATGATAATAACCTAGTGTTATTATCATTTTATTTTCCTTTTATCCACTGCTCGAAATGACGTGCGGTGACGCTCCTCCGCTGTAGCGGAGCGGAGGAGCCGCTGCTGCATTGCGTATAGATTTATTCACAACATCCTCCCAAATATCTTGTGCTAGGCTCGCGCTGTAAAAATATCCATACATACATGGTACCACGTAATGAGTTAAAACTGGGTCAAAGCAAATGCACTAATTTCTTGTCTAGGGAGTAAGATATTGCGTTCTATTTTCATTCTTGTAATATGCAGTTTACTACTTGGGCATTCAATCTAACATGGCTTGCACTGAATAAAATCCTTGAAGAGAATTTTATGGAGTGATATGCCCTTTGAGTTTTAGTTGTTTTGATGTGGTAAATAACACAGCCATAATAAAGCAAAGCTGAATTTTTACGACCCCAGAACAGAATAAGTATGTGGCAGACATGTTAAAATTAAATGTGTATAAATTGCATCACAAGAAATGCATTTTTCATACTCGTGGATTCAGCATCTTTGGCTTCATTTGACAATTCCTGGATTGTTGCTGCCTGTACTTCTTTTTTTTTTTTTTTTTTTTTTTAATTCTTTTTATTAAACAACTCGACCAAATGCACATCAAGTTTAACAGGCAGGTAATTCCGTCTTTCCTCAACGACATTTCATACAATTCAAAATAATACACAGTTAAACGCTTAATAGATCAAGGGGAAGCGTGTGTGTCAGTGTCTCTCGGGTGGTCCGGTGGGTCACAAATGTCCCCCCTATAATGGTTCCAGGCGTCCCATATCCTGCTCCACTTCCCGGGTCATCCCCTTGCAATGTATACCGATTTCTCCCTAAACATACACCAATCTAGATCCTCTTCCCACTTCTCGGCCCGTGGTGGCTGGCTAGCCCCCCATAGTTGGGCGATATTTCGCTTCGCCACCATATATGCCAGCGTAGCCCATTGTGTTGTGTAGGTAGTAAGGTCTGTTGGTTCCCAAATGTTTAGGAGGCATCTACGGGCCTCTGGCTGTAGGTCTATCCCTAGGACCGCCCTCAGCGTGTGGTGGATCCTCCCCCAATACGTTTGTATGTTTTGGCAGTTCCACAGTATATGGATAAATGTCCCCGGCTCCCCGCAGCCCCTTCTACACTCTCCACTGTCTGAGCGACCCATTTGAACCAGACGGGGTCCTGTGATATATATTCTATGCAATATCTTTAATTGCACCAGCCTCAACCTCGTCTGTATCGCCACCACCCGTGGGGAGGAGACCGCCTCACGCCAGTCCTCTTCGTCCAGTTCAAGGCCATCCTCGTTCCAGTAACTTTTTATTTTAAGCAATGGATCGTCCATATTATTAATTAGTTTCCGATAGATCAGTGAAATGGTCTTCTCCGGTAGATGTCCGTCGAGCACCCTATCCTCCAGGGGGAGGCGTCCGGGAGGACGGTACCCCTCGGGACCTGGGTAAGTAGCGCATGCCGCACCTGGAGGTAGCGGAAGTGCTCGCGATCGTTCAAGTTGTACTGCAGCTTGAGTGAATCAAATGTCTGTATTGTACCCTCGCCCCAGATGTCTTTTATTTGTGAGATCCCAATTAGGTCCCATTTGTCAAATCCCTTGGACTTCCAGAGGCCTCCCAATTTCTCCGAATTCCACAGCGGGGTGGCTAGTGTAAATTTGCCTTCCCATTTGAGGTGTCTGTTGGCCGCGTGCCATACCTGGACGGCATGTGCCGTGGGCCCAGTAAGGTGGAATCTGCGAGGCCTAGCATAAAGCGCTCTTGTATATTCCCCCCGGGATTTGCCACCTATCCATCGCATACCCGGGGTCATTTGGCTGTCCATAAATCCCATGATTGACTGCCGCCAACTGGGATGCCCAGTAGTATTTTCGTAAGTCTGGCAACCCAATTCCTCCGTCATACCAATTTAGCGTGAGCTTGGAAAACGCTATTCGGGGTTTACCATCCCAGAGGAGCTGTCTCTGGAGAGATTCGATCTCCCTGAAGTAGGACGCTGGGACCGGATCCATCGTGTTTTGGAGTACGTACAAGAACCGTGGCAGTGCCATCATTTTAAAAAGTACCGCCCTTCCCAACAGAGAGAGCGGGAGGGCCTTCCAGCGCATCACGTCATTTTTAAGGCGCATTAGGAGAGGGCTCAGGTTATTGGTGTAACGAAGTCTCGAGTCTGACGTTATGTAAATTCCAAGATATTTAAAGCCTTCCTGAGCTATTTGAATCGGGCAATTGCCTGGAATAACCGGCGGGTCACCTCCCAGGACATATAGCACCGATTTGGACCAGTTTATCGCGAAGCCTGAGTATCTGCTAAAGATTGCCAACACATCTAAAAATCGGCTCAGCGACCCTCTTGGGTTGGCGAGATAGAGCAAGACGTCTGCGTACAGAGAGATTTTGTCTTCCCATTCTGGCGACCATTGCAGTCCACGTATGGACCGGTCCTGTCTGACCCAGGCCGCGAGCGGCTCCAGGGCCAATGCAAAAAGGAGCGGGGACAGGGGACAGCCCTGTCTAGTGCCCCTACCCAGTCCGAAGTCGGGGGATTTGCGATTGTTTACTACCACTCTGGCCAGCGGATCGGAGTATAGGAGGCGTATCCAACCCGTAAATTCCGGGCCGAAACCCAGTTTATCCAATACTGCAAATAAATAAGGCCATTCAACCATATCAAATGCCATGGTGGCATCTAGTGACACAATTGCCGCCGGTTCCATAATGGTAGGGGCCCTACCCAGCACTCCATGCGACCGTCTCAAGTTAAGGGCGGTGTTGCGATGTGGCATAAATCCCGATTGATCCGGGTGGACCAGGGTGGTGATGACTTTCGTCAGTCGGGTCGCCAGTAATTTCGCAAGGATTTTGGGTTCTGCGTTTAGCAATGAAATAGGCCTGTAGGATGCGCAGCTTGTTCTAGGTTTGCCTTCCTTATGTATGACCACGATGTTGGCTATTCGTTGGTCATATGGGAGTTGCCCCTTTTCTCTACTGTCCTCGAACATGGACCGGATATATGGGGCGATTCTATCGGGCCGTAGTTTATAAAGCTCGACTGGGATACCATTGGGCCCGAGGCCCTCCCAGAGTGTACTCCCCTGATAGCCTGCGCCACCTCGTCGTCCGTTAGTGGGGACTCCAGATAGGCTCGGTTGTCGTCTGTTAGGACTGGCAGCTGGATGTCTCTAATCATCTCCCTGTTGTCCATTTCTGTAAATTTGCCTGCCGTGCTATATACTGTGCGATAGTGTTGTGCGAACGCATCTGCTATAGCTTGCGGGTCTGTGTGTATGCTGGAATCTTCCCCCCGTATTTCAGGTACCACCCTCGACGCCCACTCCCTTCTCTCCAACCAAGCAATCAGCTTCCCCGCTTTGTCGCCATGCTCGTATATTCTGCTCTGGACCTCCCTACTCTGCGTTCTGGCTTTCTCTCTGGCAATATTATTAAATTCATCTTGCCGTAGTTTCAGATGGTGTAGACCCTCGGGGGTCACTGCCCGAGCCATTACCTCTTCTAGTTCTAACACTTTCTCTTCCGCCTTTTCCAGTTCAGCCTGCCTTTCCTTTTTCCTCCCCGCAATCAGAGAGATCGTGTCCTCCCGGATAACATCTTTATATGCCTCCCACAGTGTCTGTGCTGATTCCACCGTACCCTGGTTCTCCTGGAAGTATCTGTCGGTTGCCGTGATAATGCTCTTCTTTGTGGAGGGGTCTCTCAAGTGCCACGGACTGATGGGGGCTATCCTCCCTGCATTTATCTGGTCAAAGCCCATACTTAGCCATACCGGGGAGTGATCCGAGATGCCTCTACCCAGATGGCGAATCTCCCGGAGAGCACAAGCCTGCATGGCCGGGACAAGTACATAGTCTATTCGTGACAAGCTTTGGTGTGCACATGACACGTGTGTATATTGCGCTTTGCCTGGGTTACGTATCCGCCAGCCATCTACTAGCCCCATTGTGTCCATAAAGTCGGGTAGCCACCTTTGTGCGGGTCGTAATGTGCGGGCTGGAAACCTGTCTATGTCCCCGTCTATAACCGCGTTAAAATCTCCTCCCAACACCATGTGGCCTAAAGGTAGCGTCAGGTAAATGGAGCCTAAATCCTGAAATGTTTCGGACTGCAAGCCCGGTGGCACATATATTGAGACGAATGTAACTACTTTCCCCTCCCATTGCCCCGATATCCCAACATATCTGCCCCGCTTGTCGGACCATGTGGCCTGTATTAGAAGGGGGAATGAGTTTTTAACCAATATACCAACCCCCCCTGGACCCCGTGGTAAATCCCGCATGCGCCACGAGTCTGTAGCCTCCTTTATGCAGGGCCATGCACTTATTCCCGATTAAATGTGTTTCCTGCAGGAGTACCACGTCCGGGGCGTGTCGTCTAATAAACTGAGCTACCATCCCTCTCTTTATTTTGTCCCCCAGTCCGTTGACGTTCCAGCTCATCACGCTAAACCCCGATCTTCGGTTAACATGTGCCATAAAACTGGTGTAGAAACGTCGCCTGCTTTACATTTTCACTCAATGTTGTCGAAACAATTAACCCTACAAAACTACTTACAAACAAATTAACACTAAAAATTATATTCATAACATATCCCCCCTCCACCCCCCTCCCTGCACCCCTGCTCATGGCATTTGCCCATCCCCAACTGGCAGAGTGCCTGTCGCCCCACACACTAACCTTACTATTTAACTAAAGGTAGTAAAGAGGAGGAAGGCCGGTGCCCCGTCCCCCCGCCCCCCAGACTCAGTTCAGGTGATCTTAACCGAAGTCCACCTCCTCCATTCAGGTCTCAGTAGTCACTGGGGTTGCGCGGCCTCCCATCCGTGGGCCGAAACCCCAATACCTGACAATGAACGTTAGTCCCGAGATTGTGCCTCCGCTTTCATTCCACCGTCTGCTGCGTGTCTCCTCCGCTCCGGTCCCGCTCCCCCGACCCACCAGGGGGTCGACTGTCGATCCATTCCGCCGCTGCCTCCGGGTCATCGAAGAACCAGGCCCTCCCCCCGGCCTCCACCCTCAGCCGCGCCGGGAACATCATGGCGTATTTCAATCCCTTGCCCCTTAGCTTTTCTTTTACGCCGAGAAAGCTCCGGCGTTTTTTCTGCACTGTTTGCGTGAAGTCCGGGAAGAAGGAGAGGGTGGCGTTCTCGTACCTCAGGGGGGGTCCCAGGTGGGCCGCCTGCAGGATTGCGTCCCTGTCTCTAAAGTTTAACACCCTGGCGATCATCGGACGCGGGGGGCCCCAGGCTTAGGGCGCCCTCCCGGGACTCTATGCGCCCGCTCCACTGTAAAAAGGTTGCTCAGCCCCTTGGGTTTTAGATGCGTGAGGATAAGATCTTCCACGAACAGGTCTGGGTCTGGACCTTCTGATTTTTCGGGCACCCCCAGAATTCGGACGTTATTCCGCCGGGCTCTTCCTTCGTACTCATCCAGCTTGCGCACGGTCATATCTTGAGTTGCTTTTAGTTCCTGCACTTCCTGTTGGAGCAACGCCACATCGTCGGTCAAACTGGCGGTCTTTATATCTAACGATTTGACCTTTTCGTTGACTTTCGTAAGGTCCGCTCGGATAAGGTTGACCTCTATAGTGACCGTGTCTAGCTTGTTGTCGAGCAACTCCATTTTCTGTCCCAACGATGATTTGACCCCCTCTATTGCCGCCATCACATCGAGCAGCGTCGGTTCCAGTGCGGGACCGGAGGAGTCGCCCCCTCTCTGTAGACTTTCCCGCAAGTCTGTGGGGGACCCCCTGGGCACTGTGTATCTGTCCAATTTGTTGGTCTGGGTCTGTCTCAACCCCTTAGACGATCTTGGCTGGTGCCTGTCCACCTCCGGCTTAGTTGCCATGACGAGCTATAATCGTAGTCTGTCCCTCCTGCGGAACGCGATGCGCCGTACCCGGCCGCCTCCCCGGTGGCTGATCTACCGTGCCGTTGCACCTCCATCTGTACCCTCCAGGGCGGAACCAAGCGGGGTCGGTCGAGTCCCCCGGCCGCGCAGCTCTCCCAATATCAGGCAGCAGTAGGGCGCTGCGGGTCCGGTTTCGCCCTGTCGACGGTATTCCTTCTCACGGTTCCCAGGCAGCTCGGCAGGCACTCCGGGTCCAGGCGCAGCCGTCGGCGAATCCGCCGTCAGTCGCTCTGCGTTTCCGCGACCAGGCACCTCACCGCACGCAGCCCGAAGGACAATCACCACCCTGGCCGGATATTGCGACGACGGCCGCCTTGATCCTCGTGGTCCGTGTCGACGTTGCGACCTCTGCCTTTCTTTTCCCAGTCGGGGGGGGGGGGCAGCGGGGGCCCCCACCTGTGCGTTCCCACCAGCTCCACTGCTTCCGGCGTCCGCCGTCCAATTTATCGCAGGGGATGGGCGGGGGCGGTGATTTCCGGCCGGTCGCCCCAGCGCAGTGCAGCCACGTCTCGGCCACAGCCTAGGCCAGAGTCCCCGGCTCCAGTCAACCCGGAGGCCGCAAAGCGCAACAACGATATCCCCGGTCTCCGATGTCGTAGAGGAACCGGAGCCGCCGCCGGGAGCGCCGCTGCTGCTCCGCCGTCGAGGGGCACGCTTCGGTGCCAGGATAGATTACAGGATCGTTAGGCTGGGGGACGGGTACTGCGGAGCCGAGGTCTTACGCGGCCATCTTGGACCGGCGCGTGACTCCTCCTCGCTGCCTGTACTTCTTGATGCTATGTGCGTTTTACGTTTGCTAAGTATTGTCCATACCTGGCGATGTGTACTTTTTAAGACATAGGCTTAGAAAGGCATTAAAGAGAGTGTGGCATCACTCTTCATGACCAGGAATGACACGCCGAGATACTGGCTCATGTGAAGGGTTTATGAATAAGTTTGTTTGTAACCCCAATGTGGTTAATTAAAAACTGATTAGATGAGTTCTATTTTGTGTCACCTGGAGTCTTCTAATCTTAATTCTCTGCAATCTCAATTGTAAGAAACACAAAAAGGTTATAGTTAAAATGTTTAATATATGTATTCAAACTGCAAAGAATAAGAGGTAACTTCTGTCCCTTGATTTCAAGGAATATGGGCCAGATGTATGTACAGTTGCAAACACTCCGAATTGCTGTTTGTGACCGAAATAGCGATTTTTAGAATGTATTTAAAGCAGATTAAGAGTCCATAAGTTTCTACCGCCTCCTAAAATGGGTTTGAAAAACAATTTCTTATTGCCATTTGGAAGGGAGATGTTGTCCCTTCTAAATAGACATGAAGTATGAGATGTGTTGGAAAGGGCCCTTTCGGCAGGGTCACCCCCAAACTTTTTGCCTTCCTCCTCTTCTTTTTTGTTGAATTAGTTTTTGCTGGCTTTAGGACTGTGGGCACTTTACCACTGCTAATCAGTGCTTATGTCCTTATGCTCTGTACTCAAAACATGATAACATTGGTTTATCCAGAATTGGAATATTTAATTTACTTATATGTCCCTAGTAAGGTGCACTATATGTGCCCAGGGCCTGTAAATTAAATGCTACTAGTGGGTCTGCAGCACTGATTGTGCCACCCACTTCAGTAGCCCTTTAAACAGAGCTTAGGCCTGCCACTGCAAAGCCTGTGTGTGCAGTTTAACAACCATTTCGACCTGGCAAGTTAACCTACTTGCCAGGCCAAAACCTTCCCTTTTATTACATATGTCACCCTTAAGGTAGGCCCTAGGCAGCCCTGTGGACAGGATGCAATGTATTTAAAAGGTAGGACATGCACTTTTGAGTTTTACATGTCCTGGTAGTGAAAAACTGCTAAATTCGTTTTCACTACTGCAAGGCCTACCTCCGGTTAACATAGGGATTGCCTCAAAACATATTTGTTTTAAGCGTAATTTCCAATTGGGAAGAAATAGAGATTTAAAGTTTGATGTCTCTGGACTCACAATTTAAAATCACAACTGATGGTGAAGTCAGATGTTAAATTGCAAGTTGGGAAAATAGCACTTTTAGAAAGTTGGCATTTTTTTACTTTAACCATTCTGTGCCTCTGCCTGTCTCTGAATACACATTTGAGTTGTGTGACAGCTGGGCTTTGTACATTCCCTCTAGACAGTCACTCAAAGGGAGCAGGGATGTTACATTTGCATCCCCATGGCCCATCACCAGGATGATGTGCTTTCATGAGGTAGATTGGGAGGGAGGAGCTGACACTTGCATCTGAATAGGGCTGTGCCTGTCCCCACAAAAAGAGCTACATCCTTGAACCCAAGTTTCTCCAAGGGCTTGCTGGCTTGTCCCCTGTTCTTGAAGACTCAGGACTAACAAACACTTCTTTTAACTCTGCTTCAGATGCTGGGCTCTGCTATCTGTGAGTCCTCTCTTGCCTGAGGTGTCACTATAGTCCTGGGTCTCAGAAGTGGGTTCTGCAGCTGTCTTTGCTTCAAAACCGACGCAGTGACGACTTCGTGCTGATCAAACAATGCAGTGCCGGTTGATGCCGACGCAGTGCCGAAGACCTCCGAGCACGGATCAACAACACGCGGGTCCCAACTGTGAGGTTCGACACATACGCAACGCTGACCCGAATACATCACCGTGAGGTACGATGCCGAAAACATCACCTCGATTACTGCGAGGCTCGATGCTGACGCATCGTCGATCCGAAGATACCGCTGCGACGCTCAACTTCGACGCATCGGCCCGACTGTCTGAATCGGAACCGACACATCGAGTCATCGACTCTGACGCTTGCTCCATCCAACGTACTTTTTCAGTGGGCCCTGCGTGGGTCCTGTAGCCAGCCCACTCACCATCGTGGTAGACCTGGAACTTTGGATTTACCCCGGTCTAGCGCAACCTCAAGTAACCTTTTAGGGCTTTTGACTTCTAAGCATTGTTTTTGGGATTTCATCTTTAAAAATTCATGTCTCTAGTTCTACTTATTGGAATTTTGTTGTTTTATCTTCTTTTACTCAGAAAAAGATTCCCTATTTTTCTAAACTCGTGTGGAGTCTTCTTTTGGTGATTTAATTGTGTTACTATGCTATTTCCACCTCATGATCAAAAACCTCTACGACAACTTCATCGACCATCCACCAGGCGCCACAGACGGCCCCCCACACCATCGCCCCCCAGAAACACCAGCCAGCCCACCATCTCCAACTGGACACCGATCACGGCCGAAGACACCGCCTCGACCATGAAAAGCATCCACTCGGGGGGCCCCCACCGACCCCTGCCCCCCTCACATCTACCATAGAGCTGCGGCCGCCATCGCACCCGAACTACAACGCACCATCAACACCACCTTCAAAACAGGCACCTTCCCAGACGACTGGAAGCGCGCAGAAGTCAGACCCCTGCTCAAGAAGCCCACAGCTGACCCCACCGACCTTAAGAACTATCGGCCCATCTCGCTCCTCCCCTTCGCAGCCAAAGTTGCAGAGAAAACAGTCAACAGGAAACTGACATGATTCATTGAAGAGAACGCTGTCCTCGACTCGTCCCAATCAGGATTCCGAAGCAACCACAGCACAGAGACCGCCCTACTCGCCGCTACAGATGACATCCGCATCCTCCTGGACCAAGGCCACTCCGCAGCCCTCATCCTACTCGACCTATCAGTGGCCTTCGACACTGTCTCCCACCGCACACTAGTCGCAAGACTACACGACGCAGGCATACAAGGAACAGCCCTGGACTGGATCCGATCATTCCTCACCGGAAGAAGGCAAAGGATCAGACTCCCACCCTTCCTCTCCGACCCCACGAAAATCACCTGCGGAGTCCCACAGGGTTCATCACTGAGCCCCACCCTCTTCAATATCTACTTGGCCCCCCTCGCAGCCATCGTCCGACAACACGGCCTCAACATCGTATCCTATGCCGACGACACCCAGCTCATCCTCTCCCTCACCAAAGACCCCACCACTGCCAAACTCAACTTCCAGAAAGGAATGCAAGACGTCGCAGTCTGGATGACCAACAGCTGCCTGAAGCTCAACGCCGAGAAGACAGAAGTCCTCGTCACCACCCCTTCTGCATGGGACAGCACCTGGTGGCCGACCGCCCTCGGAAGCCCACCTACCCCTTCAGACCACGCCAAGAACCTCGGCATCGTTCTCGACTCATCACTCACCATGAACCGACCGGTCAACGCTGTCACCTCCAGCTGCTTCAACACCCTCCGCAAGACCTTCAAGTGGATCCCCCCCTGAGTCAAGGAAGACAGTCACCCACGCATTCATCACCAACAGACTGGACTATGGAAACGCACTCTACGCCAGCATCAACAAGTCCCTACTCCGCAAACTCCAGACAATACAGAAAACCGCCGCCAGACTCGCCCTCGGCATCCCCCGACACAAACACATCAGCCAACACCTACAAAGTCTCCACTGGCTCCCCGTGGAGAAAAGAGTCACTTTCAAAATCATCACTCACGCCTACAAATGACTACACAACAACGGACCAAAATACCTCAACGACAGAATCAACTTCCACGTACCCAAAAGAAACCTCCGATCTTCCAACCTCGCACTGGCTCAAACGCCGCGCATTCACAGAGCCAGAGCAGGCGGAAGATCCTTCTCACATTGCAGCCAAGACCTGGAACAAGCTACCGGCAGACATCAGACGCGCCCCTCCCTGAACACCTTCAGGAAGACCCTAAAGACCTGGCTCTTCGGCTAAACAGATCTGCGGACCCCCCCCCTCAGCGCCTTGAGACCCTCACGGCTGAGTAGCGCGCTTACAATTCCCTGATTGATTGATTGATTGATTGATTGATTGATTGACTGTAATTTAAGTATTGCACAAATACTTTACACATTTCCTCTTAAGTTAAGCCTGACTGCTCTGTGCTAAACTACCAGAGGGAGAGCACAGGTTAATTTAGGTTGTGTATCTGACTTACCCTGACTAGGATTTTGGTCCCTATTTGAACAGGGTGCAAACCTCTGCCAAATAGAGACCTACTTTCTAACAGGATGCATCCATGTTTTCAATCGAAATCCAATCGCTAAATATTGGAAAATTACTGATTCATGAGTTGGGGTGGTAAAGCATTTGCAAATGGGATGGGTCTCTTAGAGATTGATGCTCTATGCGAGTGTAACAAAAACGTTTGTTAAGGAGCAGGCAGTGGCCCAGAGGGCCAGTGCCAACTCATTGACAAACCTTAAAAAAATGCAAACTCCTTTTTTTTTTTTTTACATAGCACTATTTCTGTAAGGAAAACAGGGTGCTTTAAACAAATAATAAAACATACATTTTAAGGCAATCATTGATCCAGTGGTCTGGGAACCTAGCAAGCCACCATCGCTGTTTTGGCCACCAATCGGAGTGCGTCACAGTTTGTGATCTATCCAACTAATATACATGAAGTTGGTCAGATTGTGATCCACCCTGAATTGGAATTCTTTGAACCGATTAATTAGTTCATAGGTTGGTTCATAAAACTCTTTACTTATCTGAAAAATACTGGTCAAAAATAGTAACCATGTTTGGGCCGTAAAAGAATTTTAAAACAAGTTGGGACTAGGACTGTCCTGACGCATGCTGTAATCACACTGTGCAGAGGAGTAAGCTTGTAAAGATCAGTGGCGCACCTGGGGTGCCGGAACATGAGTAGTTCGAGGAGTGCTGGGGGTGTTTGTTGAGTCTGAGGGACCCTGTGCTCGCAACCAGAAGCCTGTGCTAGCTCGCACTCCATAGCATGTTTTGTCCGATGGGTGTTGGGGGGCGTTTGCCAAGTCCACGGGACCCGAGCTGGAAGCCAAACTGTCTCTGACCTCCATATCGGGAGGACGACAGTGCCTGACATTGCGGCCTCCGTCCTAGGTGGCCGGCATCCTCTCCCTGGACCCACGCTACAAGGTACTCTGTTGTTGAGAATATCGTGACTGGACCCAAGGGGGTCTCGTTGTGCCTTGTGTGCACCCATGTCTGGCTGCCTGGAACCACTGCAGCTCGTACTTCCTCCTTAGGGGAAACATTTCTCCAATTTGGAAGTGCGCCAGCTTCCGGTGTCAGTCAGTTGCCTACAAACGGGGGGGGGAGGGGATAGTGATCCCACACTCGTTAAGGTGCCGCTGGGTGTCTGGAGGCCTAATCTCGAGGGATGAAACCAAGTCACTGTTTCATTCCGCTTTAGGTGGTCACGACAATCTAATCAAAGTATTGTCAGTGGGTGCAACATGTATTGTTGGCTGGTGCAGTTTGAGTGGCTGAGGGGCTGGGTCACGAGGCTAGTAAAAACCTGTGTTTCTTGACCATTACAACTGTACGGTGTATGCGATATTGGGAATGTTGTGTTTTATGCTAATGTGATAGCGAGAAAGTGTAATACCTCTGAACAGCCTGCATATATATTTCTGTCAGCTTTGAATGTGGGAGGGATCGCTTGGATCATGAACACCTTGGGGAAGTATGCACATGGGTTTATGTTGCTTATGAGGCTGAGGGGATAACTGGGCAAGTGAATACCTATGACTATTACATAAATGTTCATGCCGTTCTGCTACTAATGGGAGAGTTAGACAATTGCATATAACTGTAAAGCATATATCCAATGTGTTTGTCGTTTTGATTTTAATGTGTGTGTAATACAAAGAGCAGTGTTTTATACATACAGTGTGGGGTCTTTTTGTAGTGTACTCAGTGTGTTGTGATGGTGGTGTGCCAATACTTTACACTTTGACCCTGAGCCTAAGCCTGACTGCTCTGTGCCAAGCTACCCAAGGAAGAGCGCAGGTTATTTGACAAGTGTATCGTACTCATCCTATCTAGGATGGTGGATTCTGTCTGGCTTCGATGCATCCCAGCCAGCCAGAAACCACTGGGTCTAACATCATGGTAATAAACTTGTTCTTTCAAGTACACATACATTGAAGTTCCAGTTTTTTAGAGCGTACCTTCCCCAAATACCCTGAAAACTCATTTACTTCAGCCTTTTACTGGGAAAAAGTATTGGTAATTACCCACAAAATTGTGAGCTTCTGGGTGTTGAGATACTTTTCTCTAGACCTGTTTGCCCATAAGCTTGTCCCTGTATCTAGACCTGCTTCGAGGAAATTCCACTATAACCAGACGTTTCACCAGATCAAGGGTCATATGTATGAACAAACCGTTTTGCGAGTCCTTGATAGCGATTATTAGCGAATCGCTATTAAGGACTCGCAAAATGGAATGTATGTAGGAATCGCAATAATAATTGTGATTCCTTAGTATTCCTTAACCCGTTTACCGCGGTGCGGGCGTTCCACGGAGTGGGCGGGGCTGCGTCGGCCAACGGTCATTCGCAGCACTGGGGAGGTAGTGCTCGCGACTGCAGTTGGCCGACGTGAGCACGGAAGGGGTTAATTGCGAGTCGCAAATTGCGATTCGCAATTAAGGAATACCTTCCCATTCATTCCTATGGGCCTAGAGACCCATAGGAATGAATGGGCAGACATTCGCAATTTGCGAGTACCCATTAGGTACTCGCAAATTGCGAATGCAATTTCAAGGGTGCAAAGGTGTCAAAAGGACACCATGTTGCACCCCTGAAATATGTATGTGTGCACATGTGGCGCACATACATGCCCTAAGGGCGTGTATGTGCACCACATGGCACTTTGAAAATGCAAAAAGTGAATTTTTCAAAGAAATCGCAAATTACCACCAACTTGAAGTTGGTGGTAATTTGCGATTTCTTAGGGCAAAATCGCACAACTTGGGTGCTTCCTGCATTGCATTTAAGGAACAGCAATTTGCGATTCCTTAATTGCTTTCGCAAAATAGGGAATCGCAAATTTTGCGATTCCCTATATTGCGAGGGCCTTTGGGATGATACATCCCGAAAGAGCTGTTCGTTAGCAAACGGGCCGATTCTGAGAATCGGCCCATTTGCGAACGGGAAAATGGCTTCATACATATGCCACTGTATCTCATTTGTGATAATATCCCACATTTCGGATTCAGTGAAGTAGAATGGCTTTGACCCTCACAACTGACGTTTTCTGCTCTGATAAAATCCTTAAGACTAAAAAACATTTAAGAACTGGACTCTTCATTTCTTAAATATATCTTATCAACCCAACTGCCTTTAAAGTGTTTTTCGTTTTTGTTTTTATTATTGGTGACCTTGGACACAGCTGTTTTTGTTAAATGAGCATAATGGGGCTCATTCACGAAAAAGATTAGACTTAATTCTATGTTTGTCATATATTTGCGTCTAACCTTTTTTAATTTATAGAGTTCCAGATGATTTTTAGACACCCATCATACATAAAATGCTGTACTGCTTATTGCACGCAGGTTTGTGCTCCAGACTGTTATACAAATATATAAGTAGAACCCATAGGTTCTTTCACTTGATTAACAGTGGATAGCATTAAAAAAGACCACCGCCTTGTTTACTTTGTTGTTAAACATACTTTAATGTGATTTTATTATAGGCGCCTCAAGCGATTGCCACCTCTATCATTAGTGGTTGCTCATCAGTTTTCTCACAAAATGATTACATTTTGTTAGTTAGCTCCTCAATTTATTAAAATTCGACTACCCAGAGAAATAGCTCCACGTCTCTGCAAACAGAAGCCATTCTACTTATATTCCATTTTCATTGTGCCATTACCATTAAAAGAATGTCAATAAAATCTTAAAATTCAAAAATAGCAAGGTCTTGTTCTATAGCTAAGAGTGGACTACCCACCTACTTCACTAGAATGTACATTTCCATCAGAAAAACTATCTATCAATTAGCTATGGATTGTAATACATCTTTTCCACTGTACATTTAGAGTGACTTCCTTGCAGATGAGTTTTATCATATACCCTTATAATCCGCTGTTGAGGATTATACCGGTTGTTAAAGGCCCTGAACCTGAGTTATAGGCCCAGACCGCAGGAGAGGAAGGACCTATAACAAGGGAGAGGGCCTTCAACAACTGGTATAGCCTGAGGCATAAGAGCTTTAAGGCTATTAGAATATTCCCCCTAAGGGTAGAATGTTCTAAATTAAAAATGGAGAAACATGAAGATGAACATTGGAATGTTGGAGCTCCGAGCTTATACCAGACATTATAAGCCTGGAGCTACTCCATCGTCTTCAATGGAGCTCTCAACATTCCAATGTTTGAATCTGTGTTATGCCTTCATCCCCCATTCCAGAGAGCTGCTTTACCCATTTTGGTACTGTAGTCTAGTAATCGTAAATGAAATTTACAACTACAAGTCCCAGGGTTGACAAAAGGTATTGCAAAATGTCACTCAGTCAATATATGATAAGAGGCGTAGAGGAGAAAGAAGAAGGGTGGTATCTTTCTAAAACCACAAACCCACTCATTGCAAACAGAGCAAATAAAATAAATAATACTAATTTCCTCTTGTTTTTAATCATAGCCCTAGTTTTCCTTAGCATCAGCAAAACTTGTGTGAGGATGGGAGCCGGGCGGCACCTCTTGTGTGAACATGCCACTTGCTGACCTATAAAAATGGAAGTTTGAGGCCCACATTATTTTTTATGGCTTTCAGTGCTGACCGACCGGAAAAGTTCTTGTGAGTTGTGGTGCAGTTATCAGTAAGGTGGGAGAAGGAGGTGAATCGAATGGGGAGGAAAGTGACTCGAGCTGCTCACAGGCTTCATTAGGCCTGGCAAGAGTAGACCAGCACTGTCATAGCTCTACATGCCTTCAAGGTCATTTACTTATTACAAGCATTTTCTAAAGTTAAAAGCTGGTTGTAATAAGAAAATAATTGAAAGGCACTTGTAGTACAATTATAATCTCCCTCCCATTCGAATGCGAAAGATTGTAACCCAACAGTAATTTTTTTATATTTAGCCATAGTTCTCTAACCAGTGGGCCAGAATGTCACATACTGAAAATCTGAAAATACAGCTGGACGATCACATTGATGTTATATTCTCTCTTCAAGCATATTTAGACTCTTGATCAGGTAGAAAAGCATAACAGAATGGGTGTATTAACCTGCATATCTTCCCGATTATGAAGTCCCAGAAGAGAATAAAACTGAACTAATGTTGAACAACGTCCTTCCAGGGTGGGCTCTTACAATCTCAAAGAGCTGAGAGGGTTTCATCAGAATCTCAGATCGAATTGGCACATTTAAACTTTTAATGACTTGAGAAAATGATTTATGACATTTCGGAGAGAAAATTACTAAACTTGCACCAACTACACGTTCAAGTAAACATGACAAGACAAGAGAATTTTTAGTTACTGCAACGTAAAAGCATGCAGGAAAAGTGTAGTTTAGATTATATCATTAGTAAATTAATATAGACGGTGATTTATTAATCGACAAAGTACTATATTTTATTAAAGAGTGTTAGAAATGTGTAAATGGTGAACTCTCACGTTATGGAGTTTACCTCTAATCATTCTTTATTTTCATTTATATGTGTGCATAACTAATGGAAATTAATCAAATATTAAGATTTAACCTGAATATGATGATGAGTTCAATTTATCTTTTATGTGTAAATGTGTGCACCTTATAGACAAAAGAAAATAGGTGCTACGCATTCCTAATTAATGATGTATTCATGAAACTTTCAGAGATTGTATTTTACTAATGTTACACGCCTAAAATGAGTTTTTAACATTTGGATTTAAAATATTATTGCACGTTAGTACTTTCAAAAGTGGTAGTGTATTTTACTGACACGTGTTATTTGTAACCACACTAAATGATTTCAACTACATCATAGTTATACTAGAATTATGAGATCTTTTTATTCTCTTTGAACATATGTCCAATGAGCTCATATATAGATATGTTACGTTAAATTAGCTTAATAATGTGTGCCTGACTGAAATGTGAAATTTCTTGATTAGCTGAGTCTACTACTCATGAGAGAATTCCTCAATATAACCAATAATGTTAAACAATGTTTTCTTTCCTGAGTTCTCATGTACTGTACAAGACATTTTGTTACGTTTCTCATTAAAATCCCGAACAGCTGCCTGAGAAACTGTCCTCTTGAACTTGCTTATGTGCTCTTGCTAAAGGGGCTTTGTTCCGACATGTCACTCACTGGATTGCTTAAGGGGACTGCGTAATTATCCCACCTATTTCTCTACATTTTGTGTCTTCTTTGTGTCGCCTGACACTCACCCTACACGAACTGACCAATGAACAGAGTGGTTTGATCCAATGAGGTGACTCCAGGAGGTGCCACCCCAGGAACTCTAAGAATATAATATTGCCTGATTGAACAGAAGTAGAGCGGATTGGCAGTTGCTGGTTGGTGCGAACACACATGCTAATGGTGATGGATGGGTTGCTGATTATGCATTACGTAGATTTGCGGAACCTTCTTGGCGTCTTTGAACTTGCCTGATGTGGAGTCACCTGACTTCCCTTTCAAACGGACGCATATACCTTATGCGCCTAGTGGTCTCTTCCTTTCTGGGAGACTGCTTGGACTGGAATGTTTCATGTCCCTTCTTGAACTTTGGTATATCTGTTTAGAATTTGGCCATACTATCTCACGACCTGATGCAAATTTACTGATGCATTTGTGTACCTTAATCTTTGATAAACTATACTAAAATTTCCATATCAACTCAGCTATCTTAATTATTTCTATTCAAGTGAATGTGCATTCTTAATGTGGGTTCATCAATGATCAGGAAAGATCATACTAGAGAGATCTCAGAGCATCAAATACTAATGCTATTATTCTGTATAGCTTTAACCAAGCTTTTGGTGTGCATGATTTTGGCTGGCCTACGTTTCTTGAGGAGATTTGGGCTTGATGTGGTAATCCTTTACCTTTATAGTATTGTTTTGAGAGTAATTTACATGAGTTTAATTCTAGTTTGTAGACCAGTCATCCAATTCCTGGTCCTCATTGGATAACTGTTGGGACCCTTATATCCAACCCCTTTTGGCACAAAACAAGGTCCATCGAAGGACTAAGAGAGTGATATAAAATATGTGACAGGAAGAAAAATTGTTTCGTGGGCCCAGTAACGCTACAGCAACCCTTTGTTAGAATACATTTTTAAAGGTTAATGATGTAAAATAATTTGGTTCATCAGGAAGAAATCAGCCTCACGTTAATTAATCAATACATATTTTGTGGCCTTCAGTCAAAATACTCCTTTATTATTAAATTAATTTCTTTACTTTAATCCGGTTTTACAGATTTACTAATTCTACTATTACAAATATATGCTCTACTATGATTACTAATATCTGTATACAAAACAATGGGTTCTATACATTCTTTCATTCGGTCATTCAGGAAGGTAAGTACAGATAAATTATTGGCACAAAGTATTCTCCTGTAGGCTAGGCCTGTCCTTGATGTTTGCCCACAATGACTATGTAAAAATCAACAGACAGAGGCAGAAGAAAGAGATGCTCTATTGTAGATTGTTTTATCAAATACATTTATAGAAACAAAGTTGCTTCTTTCACTGTATCAACTGTCTAAACTATCTGCTAACACTTGTTGTATGACAGTAACAAATTAAAAATATTGCTTTTCAGGGCATAATCGTATGTCAATTTTTGGTTTTACTTCTTAATAAAAGGACTTTACATTTGCATCACACTAGTTAAGTTCACAAGCTCCAAAGAGAATTGGGAAAAGAGTTTTGCTTAATTATGATGCACCAAGTATAACTATTCATCTAGCTGCTTAAGTTGTAAACAGACATATAATGCTTTGACACCGACCTCTGCTTTTTGTATAGGCTACATTATCATTTTTTTGGTTTGCTGTTACAGTAGTGGACAAAACTTGTACGGAAGGGCTACAGTTTGCATAGATCATTCGATGAGGTAACTATAACTGAATGGAAGCACATGCACAAAATGCCAGTGCCTCGATTCATGTTTAAGATCTATCCTGTAGCAGGTTCTGGAGGCACCAGGCTAGAATCAGAGCAGATAAACTCTCAGCTCTCCTGACAGGTAAGCCCTCTATTGCAGATAGCATGAGATCCAGTGGGCAGGCTTGTGGAGGCTACCCATGCGTAGATACATGCAGTCAATCATGTGCCATGCTGTGCCAGTACATATGCCAAAAAGCCTGTGTTGTGTTGGCTCCTTTAAGTTCTCGTTGGTAGAACATGTATTAGAACTGTTCTATGTTGTTGGGTTCCATTCCAAGTCATTCGGTTGAGGTTGGTGACTTGGACTGGAAGCCGTTCTACCTGGCGCTTACCTGTTTCCTTTCTTATACTTTAAATGGAATAAAGTATCTACAATCTACACCTGCCTCCGACCTTCACTTCAGTTGGCGACGATATTGGGATCCGAAACCGCGTTACTGAACCATCGATATAGTACTCAGGAAACCGTCTTTATTCACTGGGCAATTTGTACTTGGCAAATTTTTGTCTGGTCAACCTTTAAATACACGAAGGAACTGATTTGTCTGCGCAAATTACTTGGTATGCGTTTGTGAAGGTAAGATTACCTTAAATTTGGAGACTCTTGCAACTGCCATCGCCTGCGTGTTTCAAACTGGTGCAAGGATTCTAAGCGCGAGTGCCACCGTCCAGCGTCCCGCGTATGCGTCTAGTTGCAGCGAGCTGGGAGTGACGTCTACACGCAAGGTCACGCAGCGTGACCTGGCGTATCGGCCATCTTAGTTCTATCCTACGTTACCTTGGAGATGGGAAGCTTTTTATCGAACTAGAGTCGTTTGTAACGCAGCGCTCTTTATGCGTCTATTTTCTCTGGCAACCAAGCGTGCAACCATGCGTCACATATATTAAATGAGGCAGCAAACGAGGGGAGCAACAGGAAACAGGTGAGACTATCGGGACATGGCTTTTTAAGTTAAAACAAAAAAAATAGTTTTTTTGTTTTTTTTTTGGGTCCCCTATGGAACAAGGAGATTTATCTGCAAGTACTGCGCAGCAAAGTATGGCACAACAAAATTTCTCAATCAGTCCTCCTCATTCCTTTTGGGCTACTGGTCCTCAGCCTAAAACTGTGTGGCTAGAATGGAAGGAGTGTTTTGTAAACTACATTTGTGCTATTGATGAGGCAGGGAGTATGAAACCGGAACAAAAGAAAAGAATACTTCTGCACTCCTTGGGTCCAGTGGGTTTGAAAACATACTCTCGTATGCCAAAACTGATCGACGCAACCATTGATGTTTTTGAGTGTGCGCTTAAGGATTTGGATAAGTATTTTGCTCCCAAAGTGTGCATTGGGGTAATGAGACATACATTTTTTCAGAGGAAGCAGAATAAAGAAGAGCCAGTAGATGAATGGCTTGATGACTTAAAAAAGTTGGCTATAGACTGCAAATTCGGGGGCCTCCATGATGATCTCATTCGTGACCAGTTAGTCGTACATAATAATAATTCCCCTATTCAAGATCGTTTATGGGTGAATGGTGATGCACCCTTAGAGGAAGTTTTGGCCATAATGAGGAAGTCAGAAATGTCTGGCAGATGTGCCAACGTAATTAAAGGTACAGGAAATGAATCACCCATGGCTTCAGGAGGTGTTTTCAAACTACAAAATCCTACGAAAAGTCATACTCAACAGGTGGGAAGAGGATCAAACAGATTCATAAGGAATGCTGCAAATGACATGAAACAGGAGAATAGGAGATGCTATCGCTGCGACAGTAGTGAACATTTAGCTTTTAGCAAACGATGTCCAGCTTTAAAAAAGAAATGTGGCATATGTGGTCGTTTTGGACATTTTAGCAAGATGTGTCGCATGCGTAACAATGTAAAGTACGTATGGGGTGAAGAGGAGAACACTGAAGAGGACTTACAAATAGAGGAGAATTGTATTAAGAATTTACATGGAAATTTTGTGGTGAATATTAATGATAATTCGTTGAAAGATAAACCTATTTGCGAAATATCCTTAGGTGGGGTTACAGCAAAAGTATATGCTGATTCAGGATCACCATATACTATCATAAATGAAGAAATTTGGAAAACTAAATTTGTGGGGAAAATTGGGGATCATTTAGAGGTTTCTGATGCGAGTCCTGTAAGTTTCACAGGGGAAAAGATTAACATGTTGGGTTTCAGATGGCTCACATTCCTTTTTAAAGGGAGGTCAGCAAGAGGGAAATTATATGTTGCAAAGGTTGGACCTTCAGTTTTGGGCTGGTTGGACCAGAAAAATTTGCATATCATACTAGATCCTAATAGCGATGAGAAAGTACTGATTATGGATGATACCAGCAAGTTAGGTGAGGTTTTATGCAACAAATTCCCTACTGTTTTTGGAAAAAGTTTGGGAGCACTTAAAGGGTTTGAACACAGAATCGTTCTTAAGAAAAATGCAGAACCTAAGGTACATAAAGTAAGACCTATTCCCATGCTTATCAGAGAGGAAGTCAACATTGAATTACAAGGTTTGTTATCCAGGGGGGTTATTGAAGAGGTGCACACATCTGAATGGATTTCTCCGATTGTGGTTGCACGGAAACCCAACGGAAAAATCCGTTTATGCATAGACATGCGCCATCTAAACAATAATATTGTTATTGAAAAATTTCCCCTACCTAAAATAAATGAGATGGTATCTTCCCTTAGGGGGGGCGACGTGGTTCTCCACCATAGACCTTTCCACGGCGTACCATCAGGTCATGCTGGAACCAGAATCTAGAGGACTGACGGCTTTTATTACGCCTTTTGGTTGTTACCAATTTAAGCGTATGCCTTTTTGGCCTTGCATCGGCTGCGGCTGTATTTCAGCGGTTGATGCATAGACTTTTTGGAACCATGAAAGGTGTGAGTTTTTTTCAGGACGATATCTTGATTGCTAGAAAGAGTAAAGATGAACATGATTTTGTTTTGGATGAAGTACTTGCGACATTACAGGGTGCTGGTTTAACTGTTGAGCTGTCTAAATGTAGATTTGCACAGAGGAGTGTTTCATATTTAGGACATGTCATAAGTGAAGAAGGTGTAGGACCAAAACCTTCACTTGTCAACACCATTGTTGGTTCACCTGCTCCTACCTCTAAGGTAGAAGTTAGATCCTTTTTGGGTATGGCGGAATATTGTGCCAAGTTTATACCAAACTTCGCTGCTAAAATCTACAATATACGCTCTCTCCTTAAAAAAAATGTAAAGTTTGAATGGTCTAGTACTTGTGAGAGAGAGTTTCAGTTGATCAAAGCTGATTTACAACGTGTAAATGCTCTTAATAGTTTTGACCCCAACTCTGAATGCTTGCTAACAACGGAGGCAAGCGATAAAGGATTGGGTGCAGTCCTTGCACAAAAACAGAGTGATGGTAAAGAAAAAATTATTTTGTTTGCATCAAGAGCCTTATCCCCTGCAGAGAGCAAGTATCCCATTATTGAAAGAGAAGCTTTGGCTTGTGCATGGGCGTTAGAACATTTTCGTGCTTTTGTTTGGGGTAAGCCGGTGATTATCCGCACTGATCATCGACCTTTAGTGCGCATACTTACCACTGAAGGTAGTGTGGGTGCATCTGCCAGGTTAGCCAGAATATCAATGAGAATGAAGGAGTTTATTTTCAAGGTCATTTATGTACCAGGCAAAGACAATGTGGTAGCCGATTGTCTATCTAGGTACCAGTGCCCCTTGAAGAATGTGTTGATGATCCTTGGGGAAATTATAATATAGCTTTCATTCACGACTCTGGTTTTCCGGCTATCACTAAAACGGAATGGGTGGATGAACAACACAAAGACGGTGACGGATTACATTTGTAAAGGGTGGCCTAGGAAACAGCTCATTAATAGTGATTTGAGACCCTTTTGGGATGTGCGTATGGAGTTATCTTTGGATAGAGACTTGTTAATGAGAGGTAGCAGAATTGTTCCTCCTAAGTCTTTGCGCAATAAGGTGTTACAATTATGCCATGAAGGCCATTTTGGCATCATCAGGACTAAGTTAATTGTGAAAGGAATCTTTTGGTGGCCTGGGCTCGACAAAGATGTAGAGAGTTTTGTAAAAAAATGCTCTGTGTGCTGCACGGCTGATAAAACTTTAAGTACCTTGAGACCCCCAATGAGTGAGGGTTTAATTCCCAATCTACCGTGGGAAACTATTGCGGTCGACATTTTTGGACCGGTCGGAGAATCAAAAGAGTATGGTTTAGTTGCTATTGACCTTTTTACAAAATGGCCTGTCGTGGAGATTGTTGAGAAAGTGGATACTCACTTGGTCCTAGAATTTTTAGACAAAATATTTATGAGGGAAGGTTTGCCTGTATGTGTGCTGACGGATAATGGTGTACAATTCTTGTCGAAAATGGCTAAAGACTATTTTGAGAAGTGTGGTATAAAACACAAGACCACTTCTTTATATAATCCAAGTGGTAATGGCACAGTGGAGCGTTTCAATAGAGTTATTAAGGGGGTCATTCAAGCTTCTTCATGTAAGCATTTGGACTGGAAAAATCAGGTTCAAAAAGCAGTTTGGGCGTATAGAATTACCACTCAAATTTCCACAGGTTTGTCACCTTTCGTCATGATGAGGGGAAGGACACCTAGATGTAAGTTTAACCCTGATTGGCTTGTGGAAGGGTCTGTGCAAGAATGGTCCCCTATGGAGGTGAAAGGAAACCTGGAGTCTGTCCATAGGAAAAGTAAAGACTATTACGATGTGCGTCATGGTACTAAGGATGTCCAAGTCAAGGTGGGTGATTGGGTTCGTATTAAAAAGCCGGTTAGAGTTCCCAACGGGAAAGCAAGTTTGAGACACCACAACAGGTTGTGGAAGTGTTAAGAAATTCGGTTAGACTTGATGATGGGAGAGTGTGGAACCTTAAAAATGTTGCTTTTGATCGGAGTCAACAGGTTGAAAGCAATCTACAACCTGTTCATTCCTCAAATTTTGATTGGGTGGAAGATTATTTTGAGAATAGTACCCTTCAGTCTCATTTGGGGTTGGAGAGTTGCCAAGCCACGGAAGTCACTCATTCTGGTCACATGGTCGACCCTAGTCTTTCTGCTACTAACATCAACTCGAATGCGTCTGACTTCTCTCTCAGGGGAGGGGAAGGGTTGTTGGGGGCAGGTAAGGTTGTTGTTGGCACTGGTAATGTGGATATGGGGGTCACTACTCAGGGTCGTACCAACTCGGAATATGTTACTGATGTCAGTGTACACAGTAAAAGGAGGAGGGTACTTCCCGGTTGGTTGAAAGAATTTGTGATGTACTTTACAGAGTTCTAATTTTATTATTGTTGTTTTTTTTTGCGTTTAATTCTCAGTCTTGCCCATACCTTTCTCCTCCTCCTTTTCTCATGTATCCGCGTACCTTTTGGTACCACCCCCCCTTTCCCCCAGCATTAGGCTCCTTTCATTGGTTTTTCTTTATTTTCCTAAAGGAGGGGGATGTGTTGGGTTAGCTCCTTTAAGGGCTCTTGGGTAGAACATGTATTGGAACTGTTCTATGTTGTTGGGTTCCATTCCAAGTCATTCGGTTGAGGTTGGTGACTTGGACTGGAAGCCGTTCTACCTGGCGCTTACCTGTTTCCTTTCTTATACTTTAAATGGAATAAAGTATCTACAATCTACACCTGCCTCCGACCTTCACTTCAGCCTGGCACTATGGGGCCGATTCCGATCTCGGCCGGTAGGGCTCCGAATAGGATTCGGCTTTACCGGATCCGATTCGGAGCCCTTTTTCCCGACCGAATCGTACGCGGGTCCGGCCGAGCGAGTACGATGCGAATTCGCCGACCGACTCGTCCGGGCGACCCGACCGCTCCGACCGACTCGTACCCGGATCGTACCGCTCCGACCGACTCGCTCGGACCCGATTCGCACCGCGCAATGGAGACGTTTTCCGGCCGGGTAAGTACGATGCGCACCTCGACCGCTCCGACCGACTCGCGCCGTCCGACTCAAACTCGCTGTCGGAGCCGTACTTTGGGGGTCCGTGTCAGACCCCCTGTACGCGTACCCGTGCGAGGCGCACACAGGGGGACCCATGGGTCCCCCTACCTGTGCGTGTACGCCGCGAAGCGCTTCGCGGCGTACTCGCTGTAGGGGGCGCCCTTGTCCGCCTCGCACCCATTGAGGCAATGGGAGCCCGCGTACGCGTTGTACGACCGGCTCCCATTGAGTTCAATGGGAGTCCGACCGACTCGTGTCCGGTGGCATACGGACGCATCGTACTCGTTCGGTCGGACTGCACGGGTCCGATTCGGTCGGAAATCTCTCCGGGTCCGGCTCGGTCGGAGAGATTTCCGGCCCGAATCGGAATCGACCCCTATGTGTTTGATGAGGACAAACTTCGAAATCAAATTTGGATTGTACTCCTGAAACCTACGGAGACTCCAGGCAATTATATTATCACACCATGGATTTATCAGATAAAAGGTTCAATATGGCTGGCACTACAAAGGAAAAGATATGAGACAACATTGTGGATTGAAAATACCTAAATGCCTTCCCATGTACCATGTACCCCTCATATGGATCAAGAGATGCTGAGGGAAGCTTTGTTTTTCTCTCTAGAGATAGAAGTCCCTGCACCTAGGTAAAAGAGAAATTGGTCCCAAAAGAAATGGGAAAATGTTTTCCTAAACTTCTAAGCAGCCAGTTGACCCAAATGAAGCGCCTCAAATTTCCTTTCAACAGCAAGACCACCACCTTCTCATATACCTTAGAGCGGGCCCGTAAGGAAAAGGAGACTAGTCATCTTCCCACAAGTCCTTATTTTCAGTGGAAAAAGGGATCAGTGTTTCAGGTAGTTCCTCAATCAGATGGAGAAGCGGTATGGCATGTGTTGGTGCCAAAACACATCAAGGAGCATTTGCTAAAGTTAGTCCTTTGACTATTGGACATAAGGTATCAGATAAAACCGATTTAGGCCATTCTTAAATGATTTTTTAGGCCCAGGATTTATTCAGAAACCACTAGATATTGTGAACAGTGCCCAGAATGTCAGATAATGCATTCTGGGTACACTCGCAAAGCTGTATTGCAACTCTTCCCATCATAATGGAACAATTCCAAAGGATTGAGATGAATCTGATTGGTCTCTTGGAACATTCTGGTATGGACCCAAGACATATACTGGTGATAGTGGTTTATGCCATGCAGTGCCTTGAGGCATTCCCATTGCATGGTACATCTGCTGCCAACTTACATGTTGTCCTAATACCATCCTTTACAACAGTGGATCTGCTGAAAGAGAGCTTAAAAAACATTGAAAAAACAGTGTTCATGTCACGACTCATGCCCCAAGTTGCGAGAGGTTACACATTCACCATATAAAAACTTCAGTTAACCATTCACAGGCGGATGGTCTGATAGAAGGGTTTAACCAAACTTTGATGTTGATGGTAAGGAAAAAAGTAGCTGCGGATGGAAAGAACTGGAACAGAGTTTTACCTTTGACAATGATTATGCTCAGAAGCATTGCCAAGCATCTGCTGGCTTCTCCCTTTTAATGTGGTTTTTATGCAACAGGCCCACACAAAATTAGATATGGCCTTAGAGGATTGGACCGAGTCCAAAAAAGAAAATATATCATTAGTCAATGTAACAAATTGGGTTGTTGGTTGATTGGGGTGTGAGCCCTGGTTAAGCAGCAATCACAATCCTTGTCAGGATGAGATACAAGCCCAACCTAAATTAACCTGTGCTTAACCCTCTGGTAGCTTGGCACAGAGCAGTCAGGCTTAACTTAGAGGCAATGTGTAAAGTATTTGTGCAACACTTCAAACAGAAATAATGTGAAAACACCACACAAAAAGGACCCCATTCCAAGTTAGAAAACTAGAACTTTCTATAATAAATAATACACACCAAAATGACAAAAACCCAATTAGTAGAAAAGGAGATATGCAGTTTTAAAGATTATAGTGAAAAATAGTGCCAAAGTGTCAAGGAAAAAAGCAGAGGCAATAAATTAGCTAATAAAGCTTGTGGACCTGCACACGATCACTTTGTTGGATGTAGGATAACTTAATGTGAGTCCTTACATTCTAAAAAAAAACGATTTGTTTGTATTTAGTGGATTACAGCACACACCTGCTGTTTCTAAGCAGTGTGAATAGCAGGTGTTGCTATCACCCAATTTATTGTGATTCTTTTACTGGTCTCAGAAAGATGGAAGGTTGATTCTGGCTTGCCTTTGACCTTCCGATCACTGGCGCATTTGTGAACCAGAAAGTGTTCAACACACAGAGTCATCCTGCCAACTGGAAGAGGGAGAGCAACCATGGTACAGTATAGGTGGTG
This sequence comes from Calotriton arnoldi, assembly GCA_963921515.1. Classification (NCBI taxonomy): domain Eukaryota; kingdom Metazoa; phylum Chordata; class Amphibia; order Caudata; family Salamandridae; genus Calotriton; species Calotriton arnoldi. The sequence goes on from CAWUFW010003614.1 coordinate 1,215,678, forward strand.
TAACGAAACTTGATGGGGGGCCCCTGCAAGGTACGCGGAGGACCCCCTCCAGACTCAATCAGGAGCTCTCTGACCAGGGTACTGTGCTGAGGGGGCCCCCTCGAGCTTGAGAGCCCCCTGCACTGCGGGGGCGGCAGGGGCCTATGTTACGTCACTGTCATTCAATCTTGAATGGCTGTTTGAAATTGATGGCAACCAATTCTGGGCTTCTTGAGAGTGTTGCAAAAGACATTTCTTATTACCAATTGCACCTATACACCTGTTCAAGAGAGATGATTTTTTTTTTTTTTTTTGCGCTGCCCATGTTCTATAGTTAATGAAAAACTCACGCTATACAGAGCTGACTGCAACCGTGAAGGAGGGAAATTATGCACTGACTATGAAGTTCATCTGGAAATGATTGGGCATCGTGATGGGCAAGTAACAGATGATATATCCGTTCACTCCAGGTCTCTCACAGCCAGAAATGAATTGACTGCCATGGCATTAAATCCTCTCATAGGCAGGAAAGTATCAATATTAGAATGCCCTTGGGTGTAATAAATATTCCTCTGGGTTTAATTGTGACACGATGTGCTGTACAAGTGCACATGATATGTTCTTAGGTATCAACTTCTCACAGAAATGCAGAGGCCTAGCTTACATGACAGAGCACGCGAGCAGTGGTAAACACAGTAAAATGGTGCGAAAGGCCAATTCCAGAGTGGAATGTAATAAATGAACCCCCTTGCCTTTAGCAGCCAGTTGACGTGTTTTAATAAATCTTGGATGGATTACTTTATAACTGGTTAGCTTCAAGAGCCACTAAATACATTTGGCAGAAGTAGTCCAATCAACAATCTCACAAGCTATTTTGGTCCACTTGAGTACTTAAAAAAAAAAAAAAAAAACCTGACCAAAAAAATTCACTCTTGCTCAAGATGGGTTAGGGTTTAGCGGTTTATAGCATTCGGGTACAGCTTTACACAAGTCTCTTGTTCCTACTGAGAACAATAATTAATCAAAATATCAATATAAGCAACTGCAGACATAGTTTAATGATCATTAAGTACTTAATCGATAAAAAACCGAAAGGCCTCTGCAGTGTTACAAAGACACAATGACACAACCAAATACTAACATAACACAGATGTAAAATAAAAGGCAGTCTTCCATTCATCACCTTCCTTTATACGGCTACATGCTGGGCTCGTTTTATTAAGAAAAACTCCAATTTTAGTTTTTCTAAAAGCACAAAGACCAATAATAATGTATATCCATTTTTCATGGTTATGTTGTTCAAGGCCTCACAATCCAGGCCTGGCAATCAATACATGTTTATAATTTTCCATTGGCCTTGTGTGCAAAGAGCAGTGTTGAAAACGACAATAACTTTGAATCGTGTACAACAATGTTTGCTAACTAATTATCTGTGAAGGCCTAAGATTTGTTCTCAGAATCTCTGTGCAGAGATGTTACTGCATGTCACAGTACAGCTTCGACTCATATATACCAGACAGTCCTATAGATGGAGATGCAACATATTTTCACAGTTCTTTTTGATCATAAAAGCACTGCAGCAAAATGCTGATGTTTCTTTGGGAATTGTTAGACCATATGTAGCTGAAAGGGAGCAAGAAATTGATTTTCCATTCCTCTAGAGGTTTTCTGTGCTGTTGTGGCCAATCTATCAAAGGTGAACGAATAATACCCTTAGGGAAAATAGGTACACCAAGATGGGTCCTGGTGATCAGGTAGTTTGGGGAGCTCAGCTGCAGCTCACATCTATACTGCGGCCTTATCTGCAGCGCATATCTAGACTGTGGCTTCTTTCCCCAATATTCCTCTTCTCATATTCCTATAACCTATCCGTTTCTTAAGTCCATATTAATTAACAAAAATCCTATTTTTCTGTGGTACTTGCTGCCACAGCTCACATTGTTGTGAAAATTGACATTGCTGTTACACACCGTGTAGGCATTTATTTTAGGAACCTAGAATGGATGGCGTTGAGTTGGACCCTCTGAGATTCAACCATTTTACTTGTATGTTGTGCACAAGTCTCACCAGCCAGAGGGCACGTGGTACACAGCTATTTCTCCTGCTTGCTAAGTTGTTATTTAAAATAATAGAGAAGCAGCTTGTTTCATACATCATAAGCTCATTATTTATATAAAAATGAGTTAAAATCAAAGGTGGTGTTTGAATGTATTAATAATCAAAAACGCCGGCAAAGATGAATTCGTGGACGGGAACAATATTTCCTAGTTTGTTTTAACTATGTCTTTTCAATATCTTTAATTGGTATTCTAGACAGTCGATTGTGTAAGTGAATAACTATCTAGATTTAAGGACACATGACCTGTCCGATAAATCACTAGTTATGTATCCATGGAGCCTGCCTTTAAGTTTAATTGGTCACTTGGGATCCATTACCTGCTTACTGAAGGAACCCTTGAATGTTTCTACTTCTGCTACGCTTTGGAGAGGGATGCTACTGTAAAGCAAAACATTTTTTTTTAAATGTATTGTTATTATATTTGCATTATTTTGTTGTCAATATAGTATTTTGCATATTGCAAAAATTGGGTTTATGCCCATTCTTAAATTAGTAGTCCAATTTGTGAAACTCAATTGAACAAAAAATCTACTTAACGTCGGTGCAAAATCTTGTAAATCGCATAAATGAAATTGTACTTTAATCAGGATGTTTCATCTTAAATGCAGCTATTTAGCACTGATGCCGTCTTATTTCATTTTGTGCAGTTACATTCATTTTTTAATAGTTCAATTATGTTCTTCTTGGACTTCACCTATCATAGTGTAACATTTCCCTTTTCTTGTTAGCAAATATCTGTGAAACAGCCTGCTGATATTTAGGGGCACTTAAATTAATGTAGATGGAAACTAAGAAGACGAGGTACTATTAAAACCTGTTTTATTAAGTAAGCTGCAGGAAATGAATTCAGAGCAATGCAGGCGATAATAATACAAAAGGCATTTTTATTCATTCAATTTGCCAAGGTCTTTGTGCATTCGGGACAGTAATTGTAATTAAAGACGACTGTGTATTATCAGGAGAAACTGTTGAATGTTTTAACACAAGGCAAATGCTGGAGAAACCAGAAGCTACATCTAAGACCATTTTTTTCACTTTTGTTTTTATATTGATATATTTTTGTTGTTTTATGTGGCCCCCACCTCCTACTGGAAAGGTGCTTCACGCAGCAGTAATGTGTCGCAAATGCAGTCCTTTGTAGTAATTACAAACGAAAGAAGTGCATTTCCTCATATATGATTTGATTTTAATAATTCCTGCTCACACTGTTTCATTTTAAGTAATTATAGTGAAACTACATTGTGCAATTAAACTTTGGTTAATGTGTTCTGCAGTACTGCCCCACTCCCTCCATCAGTGCTTAATTTGTAAAAAAAAAACAACGTGTCGGGGCTCTCGTCAGGAGGCCACCCCAGTTTGCGCCACACATTGCCACTATACTAACACAACTACTAACCATCACACTGCTACAATTCAGACTGTTCAAGGCTGGCAAAGCTTAAAGCTTTTTTAAGCTCGTCTTTAAATTGCACATGCAGCGCCACCATGTGGCAGCTGTCATAAGTGCAGGATCCAGCAATTAAGTGTCGGTGCCTAGCATCGGAAACCACCGGCTCATATTAAGCACTGCCCTCCTTGCACGCAAGGTGATTTTACCTTAAGGACGCAAGTACAACTAGCGTGTGACGAAAATGAAATTGTGTGTGAGAACATCATCTGTATATTCTGTAGTTCGGTTGCACTAAATAGAAACATTAACATAACATTAATGTAGGGCCTCCTTACAAGTGGCCAGTAATACCGATGGATCCAATAATGCAAATAACCACTTCCAGGCGAATTGGGATTACAATTTTTGTAAGAATACACCAGGTCTGTTTCAGGTCAACTGCTTTAAGGATGCAAAGACTTCAGACAACATACCAAGGAAAATCATACAGGAATTGGTATGGTAAATCCATTTCCTGCATGCTATTCCACAAAATTGTCAATTCCTGTTATTTCCCTTCCCCTGAATTACAAGGAAAAGTAAAAGTACCTTAAGGAATGACTTCCTTAATCCATCCACTATCTACAAAATAAAAAATATACAAGATTAGCATTGTAGCATTATTAAGCAACTCTGTGTATACTTAGGCCAGATCTCCACTGCTTTAGACAGTCCATGCTCTGATTTTGCCTCGTGGGTACTTGACTCCCAGGTTGCAAAGTTCCTTTCTCCTTCTACTGAAGCTATCTACTCCCTAGTATCAGGATGTATACAAATCCCACCTGTGTTGGCACTATTTTTTCTCTCAAAACTATTAACAAATAATGAATATTCTTATGCACGTCTTTTTTGGGATTGGGGGCCTTGTATAGGTCTGAAAGCAAGATGATCACAGAATAGAGAGAAACTATATTAAATCACTTACGACAAGGTTCAAAGTCAAAACCATGAAGTTTAATAAAAATTTATAATCATTATAGAAGGAAATAGTTCAAATCAAGAAATCTCAAAATACATATAAAAGGGAATTATCATAAGGCTCAGTCTCTATTCTAGTTGCATGCCAGAACTAAACACAGTCTAGCAAAAGGGAAATAATACTTCAGCAGAATACAGACAAGAAATCTGCCTAGTTTAACAGCAAAGGAAAGGTCCTGAAATATTCAAAGTAGAAAGTAAACAAACAGACTAACATGGAGTCTGTTCCCTAAGGAAACACAAGATGTTCTCACATCACCAAAAGAATATGTTATCTGGGTTTTCAGATAGAGGAATTGGTCAGTCCGCCTGATGTGAAACAAATGATACATCACAATATCCAGTGGTAAATGCGAAAACACATCTCATGGAAAATGCAGCGTTTTGTAAGATCTGAATTTTGTTGATGCATTTTTTCTTTAAGTTGACGAAAAGGGCATTACAGTAATCTATTCTCGATGAACAAGGGAAGTAGTCACTGTTTTCAGCATGTCCTTGGGAATGAAAGGAAAGATTTTCCTAAGACGTTTGATAATAAAGAATAAAGCAGATGTGATAGAGTTTGCATGGCGCTCAAAGGAAAGTTTAGTGTCAAAGACCAGGAAGAGGGAAAAGAGTATGGCAAGTTCCGTAGGCCACCATGAAGGGGACCACAGGAAAGTATTCTTACCGAAAGGCAAGACCTCTGTTTTACTGGAGTTAAGCTTTAAACAGTTGTGGGTCATCAATTTCCCAACCTGGAGCATGCAATCATGAAAATGCAAAGCCTTTTCTACTGGGTTGCTGGCCATGGAAACCACGATTTGGGTATCATCGTCGTATGATACTGCTGAGAACCCAAAGGACCTGACCAATTTGGCCAGATGTGCGACATAAATATTAAAAAGGGTGGGGCTCAGGGAGACATGTGCATGTGTGAGCTACATGCAGTGATAGTGAATGGCACCGGACGGTGTGTTTGGTAGGCCTGCTCCTCGCATTGGATTGAAATGAAGGATCTGTGGAAAGGCTATAGAGCTGTATTTCCTACGTGCAGAAGAGTGGTAGTATAGTGTTTGATATCGATGAATTAGTAATGACAAATCCTCTCCGGTGGTGCGATTGGATGTGACATTACTAATGTGGAAATACCACTTTGGGAAAGTTGGCATTTCTGTGCTTGTGACTGTGTGTGCCTGTCAACCTGACATCTGGGTGCTGGGGGGACAACTACATCTGTGCATCCTGATAGAAGGCCATAAACTAGGGGTTCAAGGGAAACTGCAGACCTCTGACTCTGAGGGGCCTTCCTGGGATAGATACGTGGGTGTGGAATTGGCACCTAAGTTCCAAGAGGCAGGGTCTTAGCCCTTCTAAAGATATTGATCAACCCTCCTGGAGGAGGATGGCAGACAGGACAACGTTTAGAGAGGGCCCATGCATTTTAAAGGTGGCCTTTTGAACTTATCTCATCTTCAAAGGCCATTGTGGGTATAACTACTGGGACTTTGCCCTCAGGAGTTAGAGACGCTTTTTGGATTGGAACCATACTACGCTGGTTTGACACTGTGACATCAACAAGAGGAACCATTGGGTCAGGAGGGAATGCAACTGGATTATCCGCAGACTTGTGGTGGCCTGGGGCTTGTCGTGCTCCAGGAAGGGAACTATACATTGGTGGATTTTTGCCTGGATGTTGCTAGCCTGCAACTAATTGCCAACTCTTGTGGCCTGGGTCCCAAAGCACTCTCCAAGGGCTGGTTGGCAGGCCTCCTGTCTACGAGATCCCAGGGACAGAAAGGATCTCCTCATTTCCATGCAATTTTAAGCACCATGCAGGGTGCAGCCGTAACGGGGGAAGTAATCACACTGTTCAGAGGAGTGTGCTTGTAAAGATCAATGGCCCACCTGGGGGGCCTGAACGTGAGGAGTTTGAGGAGTGCAGGTGAAGTTTGCTGAGTCGGAGTGACCCGTGCTTGCAACAGGAAATCTGTTCTAGCTTGCACTCCGTAGCGTGTGATGTCCAAGGGTTGTTGGGGGATGTTTGCCGGGACCTGAGCTGGAAGCCTAGACTGTCTCCAACCTCCAAATCGAGAGGATGACAGTGCCTGACATTGCGGGCTCTGTCCGAGGCCACTAGCTCCCTCTCCCCGGACCCACGCCACAAGGTACTCTGTTGTGGAGAATATCGTGACTGGGCCCAAGGGGTTTCGTTGTGCCTTGTGGTCAACCATGGCTGGCTGCCTGGAGCAACTGCAGCTCGCACCTCCACCAGAGGGGAAACATTTCTCCAGTTGGGAAGCACACTAGCTTCCAGTCTCACAGTCTTTTGCCTACCTGGGGGATAGTGATCCCGCACTCGTGCAGGTGTCGCTGGGTGCTTGAAGGTCTAATCTGGATTGACAAAACCCTGTAACTGCTTCCTTCCACTTTTGGTGGTCCCAATAATCTAATCAAAGTGTTGCCTGCAGAGGCAACGTGTATCATTGGCTGATGCAGTTTGAGTGACTGAAGGGCAGGATCACGTGGTGCAGTCAACACCTGTGATTTCTTGACCATTGCAATTATGGGGTATGCGATATTGGGACTGTAGTGTTTTATGAATTCCTATGAATAGTGCATATATGTTCATGCAGTTCTGCTGCTAATGGGAGAGTTCTACAATTGCATATAACTGTAAAATGTATATCCAGTGTATACGTTGTGTTGATTTCAATGTGTGTGTGTAATATAAAGTCCAGTGTTTTATACATACGGTGTGAAGTATTTGTGGTGTACGCAGTGTGTTGCGAGGGTGGTGTTGTGCCAATACTGTACACCTGCTGAAGATAAGCCTGACTGCTCTGTGCCAAGCTACCCAAGGGTGACCACAGGTTATTGGATAAGTGTATCATACTCATCCTATCAAGGACGGGGGACACTGTCTGGCTTTGATGCGTCCTGCTGAAAAATATCTTGAATTAAATGTATTTTACAAAATGCTGAAGGACACTTTTTAAACTCGGGCTGAACAGAAAGAGAAATGAGAAACCAGTTCAAATGTCCAAATGTACAACAATTGAGAGTGAATTTGAGGCCTAGTCATGTAAACATAAAACGCTATGTTATGTCAAATACAGCTCAAACATATCATTTATGACCTATTCATGTTAACAAAACACACATTATTTGCTCATTCTAAATTTGCCCTCTCATCTCATGGAAGATTCAATTCCATAAGACCCTTCATTTAAACCTTACTCTATGGTCCACAAAACAATGTAATCACAAGGTTAACATTAAATGCAGAAAGCCAACATTCTGGAGCAAAGAACCAAATTCAGTACCCTAGTGAATGATTGCAAGAAGTCTATCGAAGAAAATGAAAAATATGTCAATGTATTTCCTTAAATGACAGATCTGCATAGCAACAAAGTGCATCACACATTGCTATAAAACTATCCTAATTAAGAAAGTAATTTTAGAAAAACAACAGAGCGCTGTTCTCTTTTATATCTGACATGTATTCTAGTTCTGAAAAACACTCGATTTGACCCAGGTACTCTGCGACGTTAACCTATTGGTTCTGCTATTTACTGCCTGTAGCCCTGGCTGCATAGAAATTAAGCTTGTATGCCCTTCAAAAGGGCTCATTAAAGCATACATAATTTACACATTGATCTTCTGTGGGATGGCATAGTGATTATTCTTAAGAATGAACTCTCTTTCCAAAGTTACCATCCTGTGCAGAGACATAAAAGCTGTTTTTTTTTTCCAGTCCCCCATCACTAACGATCAGCAATAGTTGCCATGCCATTGCCTTGTTTGAGGTCTCCATGAGCTTTCAGATGTTTTGTGACATCACTCACTGGACGGCCCCTGTAATCTTTACATACAGTGCCTTTTTTCTGTTCTGCAACGGTTTTTTACATCATGCAATGACATCATTCACATTGGAATCCAATATAAGTTAATCATTTAATTTGCTGTCCGCAGGTTACCCACTAACCTGACAGTGGGCCCTAGCTCAAAGCATCAAAGCAGAAAGTATTATCCTAGATTGAAAGAACATCAAGCCATCAGGGTGCCTTTCCTCGCCACCTACTAATGCCTATGTGCAGCAGAAATAAACATCTAGGCTTTCTTTTCAATGCCAATATAATTTCCACTCTAATGGTTGAAGTAAGCAGCAGATACAGTGGTGTAGCAAGGGAGGTACGGGGTGGCGGTCCGCCCTGTGCGGCACGGGTTTTGGGGGCTGCATCCCCCCCGCTCTTACCTGCGGCCACCATGGGCTGCAAGGACAGGAATCGCCAGCACCCCCCTCCCTCTCCTACATGCATGGGTGGCAAAAGATCTTGCTTATGCCCCTGAGCAGATGTTCCTTAGAGTTGTCCAATCTATAGAAAAATGAATGTATGATGGCACAATGCAGGGAAATACATTGCATGCTTTTACCACGCATTTTTTACCCCGCATTGTTTAACAACGCATATGCTTTTACAACGTATGCCATTACCACGCATTTTTGATTTATATATCAAAGCAATGTATTTGCGGGGAGAGACACCCCACAATCCCTAACTTACCTTAAATGTGGGTAAAGGCATGCGTTGTAAAAAACATACACACAGTAAAAACATGAGTGCTAAAAATGCGTGGAAAAGGCACAACGTGGTAAAAACCTTGTTGTGAAGGCTGTTTCCCTAGAACAATAAGCCACCGTTATCTGAAAAACACGGATCAATCATGGTTGTGATTGTAGTTAATTTCCTCCTTTTTTATCATAATATTTTCTTTCTACTGTTTTCCAAATGCTTCAGCTGACACTAATGCTGATTGTTGATTTCTGGCATTCACTAAAAGTCTTGCCTTCCTTGTGCGAAGGCTTTTTTACAGGCTACATTTGTGAATGATTCACTTTCACTTCAGTGGTCTGATATTTAGATGCCGATATTGATTGTCTTTTCAACGTCTTAAATAAAATGAAGCTCTACACCCCCATCCAATTCCTTTGGTGTATCGGTCAATCTCTGCCTTTCATTCATCTTATTAGCGATCATCCACAGGGGGAAGATGATTTTCAGGCAAGGATGTCAAAACCTGAACCTCTATACCCTTGGCACTGTATTCACCTTCTCTGTAATGTCCTACAGCAATGGGCTGACAATCCATCTTTTCAAATAAGCGTAGCATACCCTCAGTGCACAGAACATGTTTGAGGGAGTGTGCACTATATAAGTGGAGTTAATTAGACTTTCAGTGCTTCCAACACTAAGCAAGGAGAAGGGGAAAAACATGTTTCAAAAAAGGTTCCTGGCAACACAATGCCCATTCTCAAAATAGGCTATGCAGGGTCTGGAATTAGCCATCATCATAGTAATATAACCGCTTTTGGTTCTCCCACTTTACATGTGACAATGAAAATCACAGTTTTATATTCTCTGATCTTTACTTAGCCCACTCAGCTTCATGTTCTCTATCTGAAGCCATCTCTCAATCTAAAATCATCTATTCCCACCTACATATCCCTCCGTCTCTCTCATTAAGCCAATACTTTCTTCGATCTGCCTTCCCTTTTCTTTCTCACTTGCTCAAACTCTCTTGATTTAATCTTTGGCAATTTATTAAATTGCGTGAAGCAACCAAACCAGGCCTCTTTGTGTCTGGGTGATGCACTAAAGCAAAAACCTCCATGTCTGCATTTTTTTAATTTCCAAGATATTTTTATTAAGATTTTATGTGAGCAAAAGAGTACAGTACAATTAAATACAATATTATAGGCTTGGCAAGAAAGACAACCAGTAAAACAGTGGGTGTGGTAACCATAAGTGTGTGTGGGTGATGATGAGGGTTCTGCTGGTGTTCTTGTGCAGTGAAGCGACGGTGTGATTGGTGGCCGTCAGGCGTGGGATTCCCCATCTAATCTCGCATTGTGAGTGGAGAAAAAGAGCAAAGGATAGAGAAGGGATAGGACTGGTGATAGGAGAGTAAGTACAGAATCATGGAAGCTGTATGTAAGGGAGGTATGTGGGGGGATGGAGTGACAGCTACTTTGGGGACGTGTTAAGAATTAAGTTGTCTAACTTGTACCAAATTTGAACTTTTTTCCTTGAGGTAGTCTTTAGGTAGGTGTTCAGAGAGTTATCAGCCCCTCTGTCAAATAGTACCCATTCCCAACAAATGTGAGATGAAAGTTTGGATAGATCTTTCCATTCAGAGAGAATGGCTTTAAGGCCAGTTGAGACAAGGATGTCCGTTAAGAGGCGGTCTTCTTTATTTAGAGTATGTATCGGGGGGGAGGACTCCCAGGATAATGAGGCTAGGTTCGGTATCCAATTCATATTTAGAATTTGTGAGATGGTTTTACCTATTTCTGCCCAAAAGTTCATTTGACATTTTAACAGGGCAACACAAAATGGCCCCCTTGGAGACCAGAGAAGTCAATCCAATGAACTTGCAATAAATTATGAGTTTATTGAATAATATATTTGAAGAGAAGATCTAAACTTTGTCACCATATTGATAACGTTTGCACCTTTGAAATTGTTGGAGGGGTCGACATCTACAGCGTAGTAGCTAGCCATTCAGAGGGGAACACAGTATAGGAGGTAAATGAAATAATGCACTGTAGCAGAATGATGTAATAGAAAACAATTTTACGTTAATAAGACCGATTGCCAGGAAAACATTGATCCTCATTAGGTGAGGCCCATAGTTCCTACTGTAACCCATCAAAAATTATGAGGTCTGCAAAGTCAGGGCAGACCTGTTTGTTTCCACAGGAAAGCAGACAAAATCTCTAGGTAAATGGAGAAGTGTGAGAAATTGCCAGGGGAATTGGCCAATAACTACCCATTTCCTCAGGATTCTCAGGGCTCAACCCAAAATCCTCATTAATTCGGCACCCAAGGACTTCAACGGACCCCCGTAATTGTGAATAGTGGGAGTGCATTCCCGGCTACAGGGCTCCCGTATTCAGGCCTTAAATGGTCTATTCCGGGTGGTGTTTTTACGAACCAGATACTAACTTTGCTGTGTGCTCACATGAGTAGGTCTTTCAAAATAAGTAGTGAGTACAACTTGGGTCCCAGGTGAACTCTGTTGCAACAGTAAACCCATGGCAGGATTGGTCCTTCAATATTGTGGCCAACAGGTTGTGAAGTGTATAGGGAATTTACTGAAAGAGATACAATCAAATGAGACATGAAGGTGAGGCAATGGTGTGTTAAAGTCACAAATTACAGTGTGCACTAAGCAGTGTGCAGAAAAGGGGGGAGGTTTGGAACAGTGGTGATTGCTCCAACAGTATTAGATGTAAGACAAAACTGGGTCCTTTGCAATCAAAGATGCAGGGTAACAAAGGTAGTTTGACAGCACAGAGTGTGTGCTACGAAAGGAGATTCTGAACTGGCAGCCATCTGACTCTTGAGGTGTGGGAAGGTGGTTTGTGCAGAAGAATGGAGAGTGCAGCAAAGTAAGTAATGTACGCAGGGGAGTGGTGCAGATATGAACCATCAAAGTGGAGAATTTAGAACAATAAAGTGAGGAGACTCCTGCCAGATCTCTTTGGAGAACAGTGGATTCGGAAGGCCCTTTTCTTAATCTGTGTGAGAAATTGCAAGTTGAGGCAGAACACCCGACGATTGCGGGTGACAACTACGGCAAACATAACCATATTCAATGTGATAAACTTGTTTTATCATTTGATTTTTTTTTTTTATCCCATTTTTTTTCACATCAGTCATGTACTTTTTCCTGCCGAATGATAAAGAGAAAAGATTTTGTCCCTGACGAATGACACACACCTCATAGTAGGGTTTTCTGATTGGCAGAAATATGTCAAGCCCTTCATTTCTACTGTGTTGAAGTTACCCTCATGTTTTAAAATACCCCTTTGGGACACACAATAAAGTTTTGGCTTATAACACCAGGAGATATTTTTAACTCTTGGCCTGCTCACACTACACTCTGCAACACTCGCCCACACCTCAAAGCTCACGTAGGGTCCTACCTTAAATAAAAAACCATAAGAGCTCCTCGCCGAGCTGGAGAGTTGTTTCCCACAACACTGACCTTTGGGAAGTGTTGTGAGGAAGATCAATATGAGGAAACATGCAAAATAAGGGCGGTTGAGGGTTTTCACCATAAAAAGATTTGTCTTATCATCTCAACTAGCTTTTTATGCTGATTGGTCCGCAGTCTTCTGAGTCACTTAATTAGGCTTGGTAAACAGCTTATTTGCAATTTATTAACTTTTTGATGTTATTTTGTATTGTCAAAAATGAAATGAAATGGAATTTGTTGGAAATTCTAGAGTGAACACATATGCCCAAGGCACAGAGTGTGATGGCTATGAGAGGGTGAGACAGGGCGATAGACCAAGTATTATAAAGAAAGGATAGTGAAAGACAGAGGAAAAGAGAGAGCAAAAGAGCCTGAATATGAATGAGAGCTATTAAGACACTGACAATAATAATATAAAGAAAAATTAATAAGCCTGATCAAATTTTAGTTAGATCAGTATTTTCCATGAACCTTACTATAAACGCTGTAAGCAGGCACAACCATTATGTACAAAAATTATGATTTGTGGTAAAAAAATATTGTTCATGGCATGCAAGATCAGTCGCAATTAATTACAGTAGCCCACTAATCTGTTATCACATTAAAACTGCAACAGGGTTATGTTGGAACATTACCAATCCCAATACTTTGCCTAAAACTCAGCCTAATGCACATTTTCCTCCAAAGCACAAACTAAAGTATGAATTTATTCTAATATGAATCGGAATGATCAGTGCTTCGTCGCCTTGATGTGTACTTTTTATTCTGAAATACATAGGTTTTCTCATTTGTAATTGACGCTCACTGTTGAGACGCCCCTAATTAGGTGTGGGCGGCAAACTCCGCTCCGCCAGCAGAGTTCACATAGTTTGCCGATTCCGACCTCTGCGGAGCAAAGTTTACCGGCGCTGGAATTAAGTAATTTAATCTGGCAATCATACTTGTTATTTATTCAGAGCGCTACGAAACGGAAAACAAAACTGTGTTTTGTTCCCGAGCGCGATAATAAAAATGCACAACTTGCCGTCATCTCCCAGCATGGGCCCAGACTCTTAGAGGTATGTCCCAAAAATTTAAAGCCTCATCGCCCCAGAAGAACGTGATATAATTAGGTGAATGAATTTGATTTATTTTTAAATATCGGACTCATTTTCCGGTCACGCTGCTGCTTTCAGATGTACGTTGTGAGATGTACCATCCCAACATACAAATGTAGGGAGGGGTATTCCCCATGAAACCCCCATAATGGTGGACCTTAATGGTAGAGGCCGTGACGTACCATGCGAGTTAATAAAGGGCCCAGAGCCTGCCCGGGACCTTGTGGCAAACGGAATATACCAGTGTCTACGTGGTCATGGTAATTTAGTTTATGCGCTGGTCCATGAATTCGAGTGGGCCTGTATTTAATTATTAATCCAGCCAGCACCCAGAGTCCACTCTGCACAGGCACATGCTTTCTGACTACGTCATTCCAGACAGGCAACAGGCAAGATGCAGCAGTGGCCATGTCGCAGTTTAGGACATTCATGGCTCATGCATTCATGCAGGAGTCCGCTGGAAAATCCTTGCCAGGGAGAGAAACCAGCAGACACTGTTAATTTGGCAAGAGGAGGATCAGTGGGTTCCAGTTGCACGTGTCTGGTAAGTCTGACAGCCAATATTATCAACACAATCTTAGTTACGCCTTTGTTCACATAAAATCTGGGACAATATTCATACGCGTATTAATTTTACAAATGCACAAGGCGATGAGTCGGTTTTGAGTGAATTATCCTTACCTCATCTATTACACCATGTCACACCACAGTAAATTCATTATTGCCCCTTTGTCAATGTAAACGTTGTGGGAATGGATGTGCTGTGCAGCTCCACCTGAGCACGGATCTCCGCGGAGCAAAGCAGAGTTTTTCGGGCGCTTCGCGGAATTCCACGTAGCGGGACTCGGCAAACTCTGCCCAGGCCTCCTCTTGAAATATGCTGAGGAAGATTCTGACACATATATGCCACCCCTTGCATTCTTTACTTGATCTTTTGATTTATTTGGTCGATATCCTGTTACCTAATAAGTTACCATATATATTATTTTTTTTACGTTTTCAGGAAAATTCGTATTGCAATCAGTTTCATAGTTTTTTCGTTTAAAATTTGATGTGTTTATTAAGCAGAGGAAAAAAACCACCAGATCAAATCGTGCTAAGTGTGTGTCGCCGTAAGAGAAGCACCCTTAAATTATCTGGTTAGGTTCCGGAGGGTGAACTTTTTAAAGGCAGGGTAAGTTGATGGTGTTAGAACTTTCTACTAATAAGTGGGGTCGATTGAATGGATCAGGCTGTGTGAGCCACAAAGGACAAGGGCCCTAGGCAATTCAAGAAGATAAAATCCACACCTGAAAACTCACCCAAGACAAAACTCAAAGTCAAAAACATGAAGGTTTAATAAACCACTATAATTCTTTACAGAAGGTAAATAATCAATTCAAATAAACAAATCACAAGTATAGATTAAATAATACACTGTCATAGAGCCTGCTCAGTTAAAAAAAAAGTCAAGGAAAAGTCTGGCACACATCCAAAATACAACACATTATATAGGTTTTAGAGAGAAGCATACCACACTGTTCACATGGTTTGAAGAGGCACCATGGACCATTCTAGCAAAAGTTACATGACAATAATCTACATTACAGAAATTCTACTAGTTAACACATGCTTACTCTAGAAACCTCCCAAAATGAATAATCCATGAGCACCTTTAACCTACATGCAAGGCGAAATGGCATTGAACTGCTGGACAATAAACTACTGAATAAAAGAATGGAGCACAGTCTGATCCTAGCAGGTTGCATTAACCTTGCACATTGAATTATTGCAAACAGGGTTGGTCCTAAGCAAATTAGTTGCTACAAAGAGAATAAACAGTACCATGGGAGGAGAAGAATTGCATCTATTTTATGAGAAGGAAAAACACAGAATGAGTGAAGTCATGCAAGCAGTGCAACTTTTTAGAAGCCATATTTCTTCATTTGTAAGTGAGGCTCAATACATACGTTTTGCAGCCTACTAATGCTAACCTGAATACACCGAAATGAATATAAATCTTTATTAATAAATATGCGCTCACAATGGCAACTACCATAAAGATTTTGTGCAGATGGCAGCTACCATAAAGATTATAGTTATCATTTTTTATATTCGCACACAGATACTAATTTTAAAGTCTCCCATCATCTTCTTGTGGCAGAGACTAAACATTTCAAAGAAATCACATTCCATCCATCCCTGAATGCAAATGTATCACATACATGGACAAAAGACTGCATATGTGCGCGAAGGAAGTGTTTGAGAACAGGCAGATCTTTACTACTAGGAACATAATTTGTGTCCTTTACACGACATCATGTCTGTGTATGTATTTTCTCATTCAGGTTCCCTAATTCATGGGCTCCATGATTCAGTAAATGCATAGCTATGCCTGGGAATCCAGCCCTGCTACTCCATTTGCTATATACGTGATGCCAGCTTCCAGGGAGACTTTCTTTTTTCTCTTGTCTTGCAAGAATACCTGTGATCCTTTTCACTGGATCAAGAACTCCTTCCATACATCAACCGAGGGACCATGCAGGGACAATTTAGAACCTTAATTAGATGAAAGCCTCAGCATGCTCTTTCGGTTTCTGAGTTGAAGGCATTCTGTTATGCAGATTCACTGCTTGCATAAACACTTCATACCCATTGCAGCAACAGAGAAGGCTGTGGAAAATCCAAGGTGCCGAACAGCTCGAGATGAAATGTGGAAAAGAGTGCTCTGCTCTGTGGCATGGCTTGCCAGAGTGGTGCATTTGTGGTGCATTTGTGCAGAGTCCTCATGTGCCTGAGAGCTGCAGCCAGAAGTACTGCTAAATAAAAACCATTTGGGCAACCATGTGGTCGTCCAGAAAATACCCATCAGTGATGTTACATTAATCTCTTGTCTGTCAAAGAATTTCCATCATCTTGAGAACTCTTCAAATTCAGTTTCATCCCTATATTTGTCATTTGGAATTTATGGATGTTTTCCTCTGCAGTGTCTCATGCCTTCCAAATATGCCACCCCAAGCCTCCAACTATCATACGGTGAATGTTTCTATCTCCCATTGCAGCATTTGTTATTTTACAACTTGCATGAGGGACTAGCTTGCATTATGGGCATTTTTGCATGCAGTTTCAGTGCTTGAATACAAACTAGTCCCCCCCCCCCCCATCGAGATGACTGTAACTGGAGAATTCAGTCTGCTACTGTTAGCTTACTTAGCAACCTCCTAGTATCTTCAGTAGTGATGCATGAATTTAAACCAACCACAATGGAATCTTGCAGTGGGCTTTCTGTCAGTATAACATCACTCACAGTGCTCTTATTGGCCCATAGGCTATAATGAATGTTGTGTGGCCAAGATGGCAGCTGGACTTGTCCTAACCCCCATTGCATTTATCCTGGGCAACAAATGACACCACCTGCCGGTTGGCTCAAGGGACTGACCGTGACAATGCCCTTGAGCTGTGGCAGCATTCCTTGCGCCGCCACAGCGGACATGAGGCTTGGCAGCCCGCCTGAGCTGAAGAGGCAGTGCAGCAAGAAGTAATGCCCTGGAGCTACAGAGGCCTCGTCTGCTGAGACTGTCAAAGCCTGCACACTGCAGGGCTGCTTGGCCACTCCCTGGTGTGAGCATACGGTGCAGGTTTGCCAGGTCTGGCAGCTCTGAGGGACCAGCTGCTGAGCAGGGCTGACACACTGCCAACGAGGAGGCGGGGAGAAGTGTGGCCCACTGCCTTCCAACAGATTGAAGCACCACCGACACATAGTCTTCCAGCACAATCAGTGGGGCTGGTGTATTATAGTAGACGGAGCCGAGCCCTGCTCTCTTGTGACTTTGAATTGGCTGTGGGGACTCCAGAAATGTGCCTGCCACTAAAAGCTGTGAGCCCAGTGCTGCCTGAGACTGTTAATAATGGTGGAGGTTTTTTTTTTTACACCCAGTGCCCTGCAGCGCAGCTTTGGATGGCCTGGCTTGGGCGAGAGCTGGACACTGTGGGGGTGAACAGCCTCAGTACTGGCCTGTAGTGTATGGGTGAGGACTCCATAGGACACGTGGTGGAATGGACACTTGCCACAACCAATATATTGGAGGTGCATGCGAATGCCCTTGGGCCACTATAGTGGACACATTTGCCCTATCATGTTGCTGTGCACTAGCTCTGTGGTCAAATATCAGTCCTAGAGTGTTTCTCTCCTAACCATAAATTTCAACATTCATGGGCCTGGTGGGAGGGCCCTCTTGCGGGGGACCTTTCTTGATAAGTTGCCTCTGGAAGTCAAGGGGGAGTTGGGGTAGCACACAGGTTTTCAATCCATTTCTGCTTACACATTCAGCTACATCTTGTTTTGCTGCTGACACTGCGTCAGTGGCAGATCGAGGAATGTCCGCACCTTGGTCGTTTTTTCAACTTTTGAGATGGTGAGACCTAAGGGCCCCAAGATAGGAAGTCCTCCTGGGATACATCAGGATTGCACTGAAGTGGTCTTGGAGACTGCAACCCCTGCACCCACAGAGGCAAAAACCCCAGAGGACCACACAGCGAAATTTAACATACTCTAGCAGGCAGCACAGGATATCGAGACTACTTTTGAATCTAAACCGGATGTGTTGTTGATTGATGAAGGCTTGCTACAAGCAGATCACAAGAAGCTTAAAGAATGAGTTGAGATGGCCGAATCCACATTGGCATCAGTGAGGCCCTCCGTGTTGGACATGAGTTCCAAAATTAGTGATCTACAGGAGGAAGTGCGCCTTCTGAGATGTAAGGTAGAGAACAATGAGGGGCACTCTCGATGCAATAATATACGTGTTGTGGTCCTGCCAGAGGATGCAGAGGGTCCCAGCATGAATTTGGTTTTGGAGGACTGGTTGGCCACAACAGTGTTGGGGGGGTAAACCATCAACTTTCTTCTCAGTGGGAAGGGCTCACAGGGTTCCTTGTAGACCTCCACTACAGGGCTCCCTTCTAAGGCTGGTGGTCGCTCAGTTGTTCAGCTATAGGGTTAGAGAGCATATTCTCCACGTTGCAAGAGCAAATGACCCCTGGTCAGTGGAGAAGAGTTGAGTTAACATTTTTCCCGATTACACAGCAGACGTGCAGAAAAAATAAGAATTATTACTAGAAACCAAGGCACTACTCCAACAGCTGAACATCCGTATGTCCTCATGTTTCCAGCCAAGTTGAAAATCATGAATGGAGAGACCATGAGGCTCTTCTTGACACCATACGAAGCCTGGACATACTGGCTATGGGTGTGGCTGAACTTAAGCTCCAATCTGTCTCTGCTGGGGGCTCCCCTTCAACCGTCTCAAAGGGCTGCTGGGTACAGAGGAGGAGCTGCCCGATGATGACTAGTAGGAACTTAGGGGAGCTTGGTCATCACTCTGATGACCGCTGATGTCAGTGTGTATGGAAGTGGTCCAGAGATGAAGGGTTGGGGAGGTGGTTGATGGTGAGGTGCAGTGAGGTGGATGAAGGGATGGAGAATAATGCTGTAGGGGTAGCAGGCCACCAGCTTGGCATTTGCACTTGTGCGCATGTTCCTAGGCACCCCTGTAGATTCCAAAAGGGAAAAGTTGTTCACCTAAGCTCAAAGTGTTCTGTTTTTGGCTGAGTGTCTTTAGGCTTCTCAGCAGGGAGTGGGAGTTAGACATTTTTTCATGTTCATTCCGGGACAAATGCATTGTGCTTATAGGTGGTTTGGCACTGTGGAGGTATCAGACGTGTTCCTTGCTCCCCGTCCTTGGGCCTTCCTATTGTATGGCACACCACATTGAGGCTATATGGGTGACTTATAAATATAATAATTTAACCTGGAATGTGCAGGGTATGGTGTTACATGTAAAAAGATACCGAATTCAAGCTTACTTCAAATGTAGACATATACACTTTGCATAGTGGACACTTCCTACTCTGGCTATGCCAGAGGCATGTTGGTTTGGGTATCACCAGGGGTCCCCTTCACAGCTCATCACTCTCAGATAGATTGGGAGAGCAGGTACTTAGGGGTCGATTCCGATCTCGGCCGTTAGGGCACCGAATCAGATTCGGCTTTACCGGATCCGATTCGGAGCCCTCGTTCCCGACCGATTCGTACGTGCGTCCGGCAAGCGAGTACGATGCGAGCGCACGCAAAATCGCCGACCGACTCGTTCGCAGGACCCAACCGCTCCGACCGACTCGCACGGACACGACTCGCACGGCGCAATGGAGACGTTCCCCGGCCGGGCAAGTACGATGCGCGCCTCGAGCAGTCCGACCGACTCGCGCAGTCCGGCTCCAAAGAGCAGTCGGAGCCGCACTATGGGGGGTCCGTGTCGGACCCCCCTGTATGCGTAGCCGCATGAGTCGCACACAGGGGGGACCCATGGGTCCCCCCTACCTGTGCATGTACGGCGCGAGTCGCTTCGACGCGTACCCGCTGTAGGGGGTGCCCTTGTTTACCTCGCACCCATTGAGTCAATGCGAGCCCGCGTACGCGTTGTACGACCGGCTCCCATTGACTTCAATGGGAGTCCGACCGAATCGAGTCCGATAGCATACGGACGCATCGTACTCGTTCGGTCGAGCTGCTAGGGTCCGATTCGGTCGGAAACCTCTCCAGGTCCGGCTCGGTCGGAGAGATTTCCGGCCCGAATCGGAATCGGCCCCTAAGTAGTAGAAGTGTTGAATGACTACCCGCTGTTACTGGTGGCACTTTAATAACCCAATACCAGTCTGGTCACTTTCCTGGGAGGGATAACCCTGGCCCTACTTTGGGATACAAATGCTCCATATGTCTTGGGGGTAGATTGTAACATTGCCCCAGATATTGATTTGGATAGGTCTCTTACAGGATGCTTATGCAATGGTGGCCTCCAAACATTTGAAGCAATGGGATGTAAATAATCTGATCTCGGAGAAATGGCTCTTTATACACCCAGAGGCAATTTGTTCTGCTCTGGCCTACATTCTCTTCATACCAGAATAGACTTACTTTATTGTAACACAGCAGTGGGTTTGAGGGTGGCAAACCTAGAGTATTGGGGACGCACTCTGTCAGACCACCATCCCTTGAAATTGTCCCTTGATTGGGGGTTGACATGCCTGAGGATACCAATGTGAAGGTTACCTGTGGAAGCTCTGCGGGATCTGGTCTTCTGAACCACTACAGTGGAAAACAGTTGTTGGGCCTGGCCCTCTCTGGAGGTTCACACCCAAAATTTTGCCTTTACCCCTCCTGCTTTCTACACCAGTTTTTGTCGGCTTTTAGGATTCTGTGCACTCTACCACTGCTAATCAGTGCTAAAGTGTTGGTGCTCTCATTTTTAAACCTGATCAAATTGGCGTACACCAAATTGGCATACTTAATTTACTTGTAAGTCCCTAGTACTGTGGTATACCATATACCCAGGGCTGTCAAATTAAATGCGACGAGTGGGCCTGCAGCACTTATTGTGCCAACCATTTAAGAAGGCCTCTGTAAAACATATCCCATGCCTACCATTGCAGCCTGTGTGCAGTTTTAAGCTGCCATTTCGATCTGGCAAAATAAACCTTTTGCCAGGCCTAAACTGTCCTTTTCAATACATCTAAGTCACCCTTGTGGTAGGCCCTAAACAGCCAATAGGCTAGGGTGCAGTGTTTTTAAAAATATGTACTAAATTGGTTTTTCACTGCTGTGAGACCTACCTCTCCCATAGAATATTGGGTTACCTTATTACAATTAAAAAGTGATAACATTTGTTTCGGAGCAGGAAGAAATGTCATGTTTGGTGTCTGAGGAATTGTTATTTAAAATCCTATGTACCTGTATATTCAGATTTTAAGTCTCAATCCAATAATGTCACTTTTAGAAAGTTGGCAAACATCGAAGAAGGCGGTTGCCGAAACGCGTCTGTATGCCCTGAGTCCGTTTTGCTGAATAAAATTACGGAACTCGCCCCCTTGAGGGCTGTCATCCTTGGTGGGTACGATTACCCTGTGGAGTTTGGGAGCAGATTTTACCTACTGGCGATCACCAGTAGGTAGTTATAGTTGGAACCTAGTTTCCATAGGAAAAGCGTTTTTTGATTTGCCAATAACTTTGGCGCAGTTTGACGAATCTTCACGAAATTTTCAAAACTAATTGTTCACTCAGGTCAGCTCCTGTCTTGAAAGTTTGGGGGTGATTCGTCAAGGGGGGGTTGAGAAAAAAGGGGGTCCCAAAACGTGTTTTTTCCATGTTAATTTCCATAGGAAACTTTAGACACGGCTACAGCCTGAACTGCTGAACAGAATTACACCAAATTTGGCAGAGAGTTTGCTCTTGGTCCAGAAAGTACGCTTCTTTTTAAATGGTGTAAATCCGTTCAGTAGTTTTTGAGATATTTAAATATTTACAGATCTCGATATTTGAAAATTGTGAGATGTGATTGGCTGAGCCCTCCAGAGCACGAGCTTGCCCTGATTGGCTGCCAACACTTCAAACCAGGAAGTGTTTGCAGCCATCTTGTGACTCGGTACAAAGGGAAAAGCAAAAAGGTGAGAGATGCATTCAAAACAAGAAAAGGGGGCAGGATAAAAACACTGTCCCCCCCAGGCCTGCTCAGGGGGTCCCACAAGGACCCCAGGCCCAAAAAAAGCATTTAAAAAAAACAAAAACAATTCGGGCGGGGTCGCGCCGGTGCGCGAATCCGTCTGAAAATTTTAAAAAACGAAGCGCGGGCTCCCATGCTTTTTTTTCAATGCCCCTGGTGCCCCGGGACGTGGCTCGAGCCCCCCCCACACTGCCCCGGGGACCACCACCTCCCCGGGGCACTCTATATTTAAATACGGGGGTCTGTTATGGACCTCCGGGCCCAGAAAACCACCACCTCCCTAGGGCTTTACAAACGTTGGGAGGGGGGCCGCGCGGCCCCCCTTCAGGAGCCCTTGATGGCCCTGGGGACCACCACCCCCCAGGGCCGGCTCCTGCAATGTCCCGTGGAGCCCACCCCTGGGACATTGCCGTTTGCAATGACAGGGCGGGAGCCACGCGGCTCCCGCCCTGTCATTGCAAACTCTGCTTTGCTTTGTTGAATGCCGGCTCCGGCAGGAGGCGCTGAGCCCGTGGGGGCATTGGGGCTCCCCCCACGGTCCCCGGGGGATGGGGTCCCCGGGGCCAGAAGTGGCCCGAGAGAGGGGCCACACGGCCCCCCTCCCATAGAAATAAATAAAAAAAATGAGGCCATGCCCCAGGGGATGGGGTCCCAGGGGCCGAATTTGGCCCAGGGAAGGGGGTCCACGTGGCCCCCTTCCCTATAAATTAAAATAAAAGGGCCAGCCCGGGGATGGGGTTCCCAGGGCCAGAAGTTGCCCGGGAGGGGGGCCACGCGGCCCCCCTCCCATATGAATACATTTAAAAAAGGAGGCCATGCCCCGGGGGATGGGGTCCCCGGGGCCGAAATTGGCCCAGGGAAGGGGGACCATGCAGCCCCCCTTCCCTAGAAATAAAATTTAAAAAAGGAGGCCATGCCCCGGGGGATGGGGTCCCCAGGGCCAAAATTGGCCTCGGGAGGGGGGCCGCACGGCCCCTTCCTGTTTTTTTTAAACTTTTTTTTTTTTTAAAAAGGGGTCAGGCCCTGGGGGATGGGGGGATGAGGCCACTCCCCTTTTTCCACCACTCTGCAAACGTGCCTCTTGGTGCACTGCTGGTGGGGCGATGAGGTCCTCTTGTGTCCTGAGGACCTCAGGACACAAGTGGACTTCATCCTCCGAGCAGCAGTGCGCCAGGAGCCGCCTTTGCAGAGTAGTGGAAAAAGGGGCGTGGCCTCGGACCACCTCTCTGCAATCCAGCTCTGTGGCGCTTACTGGAGGTACCTGGTGGGCTAGTTGGCCCCCAGTGACCCTCAGGATTCAGGGGGACTTAATCCTCAACCCAGAAGGCGCCAGGAGGTGCGTCTGCAGAGTGGTGGAGAAAGGGGGCGTGGCCTGGTATAAGAAGTTAGCAATCCTGCTGTGTGGGACTTACTGGAGGTAATAGGAGGGGTAGTTAGCCCCCAAGGTTGATGTTGGGGGCTAACTACCCCTCCTGTTACCTCCAGTAAATCCCACACAGTGGAATTGCTAAGAGGTGTTCGGAGGCCACGCTCACCTTTCTCCACCACTCTGCAAACGCAACTGCTATGTTATAGTTAGAAATTTGCATTAGAAATTTACTGAAAAAACCATAGGTTTCAGGGACGTTATAGTTAGAAATTAGCATTTAAAAAACCTTAAAAATTCACTAAAAAAACCCATAGGTTTTAGGGACGTTATAGTTAGTTGGACATTTCACTCATATAAAACCAGAGAAATTTGGCTGTTGTAGTTAGTAGAGCTAACTATATTTCGCGCCTCCGCAATGCACTGCTGATGTCACATATTACATCACTCATGACCTGCTCAGTGACATCACTCATGACATCACTCATGACATCTCAAATGACATCACTGATGACATCACTGATGACATCATCCACATGATCATCTGATGCACCTCCTCACAGCCTAATAAAACCTTTCATACACCCACTCTAAAATACAGACTACCAATATCGAAACCATAGACACACCAATAGCAGTTAGTACATACCCGCTCAGTGATTTATACGTCTACACACACATCCACCCACTAACCCATACAGTCACTCATACACGCAGTCATTCATCAATACAGCCACTTAATTATCCACTCATACACCCATATAGACACTCGCACACTGCCACTCACCCAAAGAGTTACTCAAAAACCTAGTCAGTCAGAATTAATTACACTGCCATTTACTCACCTATACAGTTATACACACACCACGTCACTTATTCATACAGATATGTACTGTCTTCAACAATTACTGACATAAGCACACACTTATCCATGCAGCCACTGTCACAATCACTCACTGTCACATATACTCACTTATATACTCCAACACTCCCAAATACTGCCTTTCACATATGTAGTTACTTATAAATATACCACTAACACATCCATTCACTCAACAACACAGCTATAGGTACACTCACTCACCCATACACTCCCTAACACATGCACTCATAAACGCATACACCCAGTGAATCACCCACTCACACATCCATGCAGGGAGTCACACCCACCCACACAGACACTCGGGCACCCATACAGGTTCTCAGACAACCAATCATTTTTCAATATACCTTGGCATATATAGATAGAACATTCTTGAAATTTTTAGAAACACTCAGTCACTGGATGATGTCATCAGTGATGTCATCAGTGATGTCACTGAGCATGTCATGAGTGATGTAATATGTGACGTCATCAGCAGTGCATTGCTGGGGCGCGAGTTATAGTTAGCTCTACTAACTATAACAGCCGAATTTGTCTGGTTTTATATGAGTGAAATGTCCAACAACTATAACGTCCATGAAACCTATGGTTTTTTCAGTGAATATATATATATATATATATATATATATATTATCTACTGGCGGTCGCCAGTAGATAGTTATAGTTAGGACCTATTATCCATAGGAAATCCGCGACATTCTATTTGAAATAACGTTGGCGCCGGTTGACGAATCTTCGCGAAAGTTTCCAACTTGTTGGGGCGCTCTGCTCCGCTCCTACCCTGAAAGTCTCGGGGTGATGCGTCAAGCGGGGGCCGAGAAAAAAGGGGGGTCCCAAAACGCGTTTTCCCCATTCATTTTTCCATAGGAACCTTTAGTCGCAGCTACAGCCCGAACTGCTGAACGGAATTACACCAAATTTGGCAAAGAGGTAGCCCTTGGTTCAGACTGGTGCCTTTTGCTTAAATGGTGTAAATCCGTTCAGTAGTTCCTGAGAAATTCACAAGTAAAGTCACATATATATCTATGGGCGCGTCGGATCCGCGTACCCTCCCGATCACGAGCTGTCTGCTAATTGGCTGTCAGCTGGCTGTCAACATTCCGATTCAGGAAGTGTTGGCAGCCATTTTGTCCCTCGGTAGAACCGAGGGACAGAAACAAGTGCGCAAAGCGCACAAAGGGGGCAGGGTAGAAACCCCTAACCCCCTAGGCCTGCTCAGGGGTCCCACAAGGACCCCTGGGCAAAAAAAGCATTTAAAAAAAAAAATCGGCAGGATGCGCTCAGGGTGCGCAAATCCTGCCGAAAAAATCGAAGCGCGGTCTCCCGCGCTTCGATAAATTTGCCCCCGGGTGGGCCAAGTCCCGGGGGCATGCTGGGGGGTTTATTTTATGTATGGGGGGCCTCTAAGGTCCCCCAAGCCCCGGGGACCACCACCCCCGGGGCTTTATCATAAATGGTGCGGGAGGGCTCTGAGCCCTCCCGCAGCCCCGGGGACCGCCACCTCCCCGGGCGCTTTTTTTTTTTTTAAACCTGTGTGGGGGGCTCCAGCCCCCCACACGCCCGAGGACCACCACCTCCCGGGGCACTAAGAAAATTGAAAATGGGGGTCCGTTTTGGACCCCCAAGCCCCGAGGACCACCACCTCCCCGGGGCTTTCAAAGTGTAGGGAGGGGCCGTGCGGCCCCCTCCTGGAGCACTTGATGGCCCTGGGGACCGCCACCCCCAGGGCCGGCTCCTGCAGTGTCCTGGGGTGCCTACCCCCGGGACACTGCTGTTTGCTATGACAGGGACGGGAGCCTCGCGGCTCCTGTCCTGTCATAGCAAACATGTTTGCATTTTGAAAGAGAGAGCAGGAAACCTGCTCTCTCTTTCAAAATGCAAACCAATTGTTTTTCCACATGGGGAGCAGCATGTTAGCTGCTCCCCATGTGGAAAACAATGCCGGCTCCCATAGGACACGGGGAGCCGGCGGGACTGTGGGGGTTTGGGGACCCCCCACAGTCCCCAACCAGAGGCCAGGCCCCGGGGGATGGGGTCCCCGGGGCCATAAGTGGCCCGGGAGGGGGACCACGCAGCCCCCCTCCCCAAATAAAAAAAATAAATAAAAAATAAGGGCAAGGCCGGCCCCGGGGGATGGGGTCCCCGGGGCCTTAAATGGCCTGAGGAGGGGGGCCACGCAGCCCCCTCCATATTTTTTATTTAAAAAAGAGGGCATGCCCCGGGGGATGGGGTCCCCGGGGCCAATAGAGGCCCAGGGAAGGGGGGCCACGCGGCCCCCTTCCCGTTTTTTTTTTTTTTTTTTTTTAAATAAAACAAAAAAAAATGCTCAGGCCCCGGGGGATGGGGTCCCCGGGGCCAAAAGTGGCCGAGGGAAGGGGGGCCACGAAGCCCCCCTCCCATAAAAAAAAACGGCATCTTGCAGGAGGCCCCGCCCCCTCCCTGCAGTACTCTGCAAACGCGCCCCGGGCGCGTTTTAAGAAGGGAAGTAATTCCCCTTGAATACTGGGGTCCCTGAGGGCCAACTAGCCCACCAGGAACCTCCAGTATGCGCCAGGGGCTGCCTTGCAGAGAGGTGTACAGAGGCCACGCCCCTTTTACACCTCTCTGCAACGCAGCTCTGTGGCGCTTAATGGAGGTAGCTGGTGGGCTAGTTGCACCCCAGGGACCCTCAGGATTCAAGGGAGTTAATCCCCCGACTTAAAACGCGCCACAGGGCGCGTTTGCACAGTGGTGAAGGGAGGGGGCGGGGCCTGAGGTGACATGTGTGCAAACAGGCCCCGTGGCGCATTTTAAGATGGGGAATTAAATCCCCTTCAATCCTGAGGGTCCCTGGAGGCCAACTAGCCCAACAGGTACATCCAGAAAGCGCCACAGAGCTGTGTTGCAGAGAGGTGTAAAAAGGGGTGTGGCCTCTCTACACGTCTCTGCAACGCAGCCCCCTGGTGCATACTGGAGGTTCCTGGTGGGCTAGTTGGCCCCTAGGGACCCTCATGATTCAAGGGGACTTAATCCCCCAACTTAAAACGCACCACGGAGCGCGTTTGCACAGATGTCACCTCAGGCTCCGCCCTCCCTTCACCATTGTGCAAATATTCCTCTAAAATCTGCCGAACTACGAATTCTGATTTACTCACCTGTTATCAGGAGAGACCTCAGTGCTGCATCTTTCAGCCCAGTACTAATCCTGAAAAGTAATTTTAACCGTACTTACCAGTAACTTGAATTTCCTTCCATAGGATATCATTGCCTGCTTTTTGCTGAAAAAGTTTCTAAGTGTTGATTTTTGAAACATACAAATATTCCTCTAAAATCAGCCGAAATACGAATTCCGATTTACTCACCTGTTATCAGGAGAGACCTCAGTGCTGTATCTTTCAGCCCAGTACTGGTCCTGAAAAGTAATTTTAACCGTACTTACCAGTAACTTGAATTTCCTTCCATAGGCTAACATTGACTGGTTTCACTTGGAAATTCTTCTAAGTGTGGAGTTTTGGAACTTTAAAATATTCCTCTAAAATCAGCCGAAATACGAATTCCGATTTACTCACCTGTTATCAGGAGAGACCTCAGTGCTGCATCTTTTAGCCCAGCACTGACCCTGAAAAGTAATTTTAACCGTACTTACCAGTAACTTATATTTTCTTCCATAGGAATCCATTGTCTGGTTTTCAGCAGAAAAGTTTCAAAGTGTCAATTTTCACAAACTACAAATATTCCTTAAAAATCGCCTGTATGACTTAAACGCATTCTTGCAACTGTTTACAGGAGATGCACCAGTGCTGGATCCAGGATCCAACACTGAGTAAGAAAAAGTAACGATAACAGTTTTTACCTGCTAAGTGAATTTCCTTCCATAGGATAACATTGGTGATTCTATGAGAAAAAGTTTCTAAGTGTCAACTTTTAAAATACAATAATATTCCTTAAAAATCACTACTGTAACCAAAACGCTTTTACTCAACTGTTTACAGGAGATGTCCCAGGACTGAATCTAGGATCCAGTCCTGTGGTTAGAAAAGTAATCCATAAAGTAACTAATTGCATTTAACTAGAAATTCACATTGAGCTGAATGTTGCATTGTGTTTGAAAATGTGTTGCCCATTGCAACAACTGTAACTACTGTACTTAAAAGTCTATTGCCTATGTGCAAAGTATTTAAACTAAAGTAATTCATTCTGAGAAAGTATTTTTTGTAATGTATAATGTAATTACAATGTAATTTAAAAAATAAAATATGTAAAAAAACATTGTTTCTAAAAATGTAGTAAATCAGTATGAAAAAAAGAAATATAACAATTAATACATTTAAAAATTGTCATTTACAAAACCTTTGAAATTCACTGAAAAAACCGTAGGTTTCAGACATGTTATAGTTAGGAATTAGCATTTAAAAAACCTTTGAAATTCACTGAAAAAAACCATAGGTTTCAGACACGTTATAGTTAGAAATTAGCATTTAAAAAACCTTTGAAATTCACTGAAAAAACCATAGGTTTCAGGCACGTTATAGTTAGAAATTAGCATTTAAAAAACCTTAGAAATTCACTGAAAAAACCATAAGGTTTTAGGGACAGTTATAGTTAGTTGGACATTGCACTCGTACAAAACCCGTGAAATTCCCCCGTTATAGTTAGTTCAGGTAACTATAACTCACGCCCCGCAATGCACTGCTGATGACGTCACATATTACATCACTCATGACATGGTCAGTGACATCACTGATGACATCACTGATGACATCTCAAATGACATCACTGATGACATCATCCATGTGAGAATTTAATGCATCTTCTCACACCCTAATATAAGTTTTGATACACCCACTCTAAATTACAGACTGCCATTCTCAAAACCATACACACTCCAATACCAATAAGTACATACCCACTCACTGATTCTTAGGTCTACACACACACATCTACTCACTCACCCGTACAGTCACTCATACTTACAGTCACTCAGTACAGGACTATCATATGCACTCATACACCTATATAAACACTCACACAACGCAACTCATCCATAGAGGTACTCGCACACCTAGTCAGTCATGCAAATAATTAATCACACTCCAATTTACTCACCTATACAGTTATACACACCAGCTCACTTACTCATAAAAATACTAGCACATTCTTACGCTCCTATGCAATCACTGATGCAAGCACACACTCATCCATATAGCCACTCTCACAATCACACACTCTCACTTATAGCCATTTATATACTCCAACACACATATATACTGCCTTTCACATATGTAGTTACTCACACATGTACCACTGAGATATACATTCAATCACTAACACACCCATACACACACTCACCCACCCATACAGTCCATCACAGACGCACTCTTGAAACCATGCACCCAGTGAATCACCCACTCACACATCTATGCACAGAGTCACACACACCCCACCCACACAAACACTGAGGCACCCATTCAGATACTCAGAGAACCAATCCATAACCCATATAGACACTCATTTAGCTAGTCAGAAACCCATGCAGTTGCTTACACAACAACAGACAGATGGATACAGACATTCACACAGTTTAGTCACTCACCCATGCATCCAGTAAGATACGTTTAATCACTCACTTATAGACTCAGTCACGCACCTACTAAATCATCCATTCAGGCGCTTCTACACCCACTCATTCTTCAATACGCCTTTCCCTATATATATTAAACATATTTAAACTTTACAGAAACACACAGTCACTGGATGATGTCATCAGTGATGTCATCAGTGATGTCATTTGAGATGTCATCAGTGATGTCATCAGTGATGTCACTGACCATGTCATGAGTGATGTAATATGTGACGTCATCAGCAGTGCATTGCGGGGCGCGAGTTATAGTTACCTGAACTAACTATAACGGGGGAATTTCACGGGTTTTGTACGAGTGCAATGTCCAACTAACTATAACTGTCCCTAAAACCTTATGGTTTTTTCAGTGAATTTCTAAGGTTTTTTAAATGCTAATTTCTAACTATAACGTGCCTGAAACCTATGGTTTTTTCAGTGAATATATATATATATTACCTACTAGGTAGTTATAGTTAGGACCATGTTTCTATAGGAAAAGAGTTTATTGACCTGCCTATATCTTTGCCGCTGTTTGACGAACCTTCACGAAATTTGCCCAAAACAGTGCCCCAGTAAACGTTTCGGGGTGATCCATCAAACAGGGACTGAAAAACAGGGAGGGTCAATAAAAGTGTGTTTCCCATGTTAATTCTCATATGAGCTTTGAACACGAATACAGACCGAACCGCTGGTTGGAATTACACCAAATTCAGCAGAAAGGTAGGTTTGGTTATGCAGATCACGCTTTCAGTTATTTGGTGTGAATCCATTCAGTTGTTGTTGAGAAATTAAAGGAAATCCAAATTTGTATAAATACGATTGGGAAGCCTTCTGGAATAATAACGAGAGATCTGCAGAGCTCTGATTGGATGCTAGCACTTTAACCAGGAACTGTTGGAAGCCATTTTGGGACTCGACTTCAGCCGAGCCCCACTAAAAGCAGAAAAAGAAAAGGGGGCATTGTAGGAATACCCTGACTCCAATGCCTTGGACTTGGGGTCCCAGAGGGATGCCAGCAGGGCAAAAAAAAGCATTAAAAAAAAGTTTTCTGTGAATTTGCATATTTGTGAATTCATGGCAAACATTTTTAAAAAACAAGCTCAGGCTCCCGCGCTTGTTTTGAATAGAGCCCCCTGGCGGCTTTGGTCCCGGGGTGATTTTTTTTTTTAAAAGGAGGAAGACGCACAGGGGCCCCCTCCTTAGGGTCTTGAAGCCCCAGGGACCACCACCTCCCCAGGACTTTATTTGTAAAAAGGGAGGTGGGTACAAGGGGACCCCCTCCTGAGGCTTTATAAGCCTTGGGACCACTACCTCCTTGGGGCAAAACAAACATTGATGGTGGGCCACGTGGACCCCCCTGAACCCCAGGGACCACCACCTCCCTGTAGCGAAACAAACATTGATGATGGGCCGCACAAACCCCCGACCCCAGGGCTAAACAAAACAACCACTGATGGGGGCAGCATGGACCCCCAAGCCCCAGAGACCACCACCTCACAGTGGCTAAATAACACAATGAGGGAACCCACAGATCCACCCTGGCCCTGGGAACCACCACCTCCCCAGGGACAAATATTGTTTTTTAAATGGTAGAGGGGCTGCATGCCCCCCCTCCCGGGCCACATAGGGCCCCAGGGACCACCACCACCTCCCTAGGGTGACCAATGAACAAGAAAGGAGGGGGGGCCATTTGACACCCCCTCCTGGTGCATTACATGGCCCTGGTGACTTCCACCCCCCCAGGGCTAGATCATGCGGTGTCCCGGAGTGCCCACCCCAGGAAATAGCTGTTTGCTTTTTGTTGGTGGGAGCTTTAACAGCTCCTGACAAACAAAAACAAACACTCCGGTTCCAGTGGGTGGCAGCTGTCAAGGTGCTCCCACCCACCGGAAGTGGAGATTTCATCTCTTTCACTGCCCGCAGATATGCGGCCAGGGAAAGAGATGAAACAATTGTGCTTGCATGGAGGGAGCTGCCTTTCCAGCAGCTCCCTCAGTGCAGCAGCAATGCTGGCTCCTGCTGGGATCGCAGGGGCCTTGAGGCTCCCCCCGTGGTCCCCATGCTGCACATTGGGTTCCCAGGGCACCCAGGAGACTTGGCCGGGCCAATGCGGATGGAGTCCTAGGGCCCCCCTCCCTCATTTGTTTATGGCCCGGGGACGGGGTCCCTGAGGCCTAATCAGCCAGGGGAGAGGGGCCGCGTGGCCCCCTCCCCCTTAAAAATATATACATTTTAAGGCTGGGACCGAGGGGAATAGGGGCCCCCGGGGTAGAAATCGGTTCGGGTGGGGGGCCACGCAACCCCCCTCCCCCACTGTGTTGTGGCTTGGCCCTGGGCAATGCATTCACTTGCAGACCTACTGAGATACTCACAAACACACTCACTCAAGAGGTAGGGAGCCGGCTTTGACAGCAGAGGCCTGGAGACACTCCATCTGGCCCCCCTGCTGCATACTGGGTGCCCAGCGCACCCACGAGACTTGGCTGGGCCCCAGAGGATGGCGTCCCCAAGGCTGAATTTGGCTCGGGGAGGAGGGCAGTGGCATAGCTAGCCCATTAGCCGCCAGTGGCGGTCCCTGCATTTGCCGCCCTCGGTGGCCGCATTGAAGGGCACGGGGGTGCTGGTGCGAGTTTTCTCAGTTTGCCACTCCGCAGCAAATGCATTGAGGAGCGGGGGGCTTGCGATTGCTGCCCCAAGATGGCATATAAGAGCGCGGAGGTTGCCGGTCCTAAAACACGTGCTGCCCGGGGAGGACCGCCCCCTGCACCCCCTTGCTATGCCACGACGCCCTGCACCACCTATTGGTTTATGGCCAGGGATGGTGTCCCCGGGGCTGACAATGGCCAGCCCCTCTCCCCCATTAAAAATATATACATTTTAAGACCATGCCTCAGAGGGTGGGTCCCTGGGGTCAAAATCGATTGAAACCCACAAAGCCACTCACACACCCATACAGCCACTCACTCACCTACACAGCTACCCACACACCCACTTGGATGCCCATACAGTCACTCACAAGCCCACTCACAAATTCTTACAACCACTCACACCCACTCACACACCCACAAAACCACTCACACATCCACTCACACACCCATACAACCACTTAGCCACCCACTCACACACCCACACAACCACTCCCACACCCACAGAGCTATTCAGAAACCCAATCACTCACCCATGCAGCCACTCATGCACAC
Source organism: Calotriton arnoldi (assembly GCA_963921515.1). Classification (NCBI taxonomy): domain Eukaryota; kingdom Metazoa; phylum Chordata; class Amphibia; order Caudata; family Salamandridae; genus Calotriton; species Calotriton arnoldi. The sequence continues at coordinate 1,248,887 of CAWUFW010003614.1, forward strand.
ACTCACACACCCATACAACCACTCAGACACCCACTCACACACTGATATAAACATTCACACAGCCACTCAGATCACATATGTTAGAAATAGTGTCACTCATTAGTAGTGCAACTAGTATACTAATCTAACTTTTGTAGTAGGGTAGTATATATATTTAGCGCTCATAAACTCTTATAACAACACTGGCACTCAGTTGATGATGTCATCAGTGATGTCATTTGAGATGTCATCAGTGATTTCACTGACCGTGTCATTAGTGATGTAATATGTGAGGTCATAAGCAGTGCATAGCGGGGGGTAAGTTATAGTTAGCTCAGGTAACTGTAACTGCTCAATTTCACTGGTTTTGGATGAGTGAAATCTGAGCCTAACTATAACGTCCCTGCAACCTTTGGTTTTATCAGTGAATAAATATATATATATATTATATGCGCTGCTAAGGCATTTGCATGGTAAAGTCATGCATTCATTTCTGAAAGTTGCGTGCACCAGTGTAGTCTTAAAATGCCAAATGTGCTGTGAAACTCCACAGCAGGAAAAACATATGGCTGTCAATCAAGTCACTGGCACCTTTAAATACCTAAATGGACAGATATGATGTAAACCATTCTGACAAGGACCCTTTCACATTCTAAATTCAGTTCAGCATGACATAAAGATTCACGTCTCTCAGAGTAGATGAAGTGCTGAGAAACATCCATGCATTTATTCCACCCCTATTACATTATTTAAATAAATCATCAATGACCCGAACAAGCTTCAGACTCTTCCCACTTTTGGAAGAGAAAGCAGACAGGCTTTGTTGTGAGTGCCATTGAAGTTAAGATGCGCCTGAAATTGGGCTGTCACTGGCATCTCCACGTCATTTATCAAACGTACGGAACTGCGGTCACGGCTTGATCGGAATCTAAACTAGATGTAATCAGATGTGGGCGGCTGATGCCTCCTCACAGAAGTCCTGATAAATAATTGGGGCAGTGGAATGTGAAAGTATTCCAGAGATAGTACAACTGTAGGAGTAAGATGAATAAAATGAAACTTAACTATGGACGCAAACCAGAAAAGAATGAACGGCCCTTACCATGTCATAAGCGATATAATATATGAGGTCATAAACAGTGCATTGTGGGGGCGTTGGTTATAGTTAGCTCAGCTAGTTATAACTGCTGGATTTGACTGGTTTTGGACATAGCAGAAGCCGGCACTGGAGGGTTATATTCCCCAGGGCCATTAATGGCTCCAGGATTGGGGACCACGTGCCCCCCCTCCTTTACTTTTTACGGGCCAGCCCTGGGGAGGTGATAGTCCCTGGGGCTGTATACTGCCTGGGAGGGTAGCCACATGGCCCCCTCCCACTTTTTCAACTTATTTGCCCCAGGGAAGTGTTGGTTCCTGGGGCCTGTGGGGGGTCCCCGTGGCCCGCACTGTCTAATATTTTTATTATAGCCAAAGGAGGTAGTGGTCCCCAGGACCTGGGCAGACTACAAGGGCCCCCCTTAAAATTTACATAAGCCCTGGGGAGGTGGTGGTCCCTGGGTCATAAATATGCCCTTGGAGTGGGGCCCGTGCACCCCCTCCAATATTTCTCATGCCCCCGGGACCTTGGCCACCGGGGTGCTTAATTAAAAACAACTGTTGGAGACCACGCTTGTTTTTAAACAAATTTACAGCAATATTCGTGAACATTTCATGAAAATCGCTGTGAATTTTAATAAAAAATACTTTTTTGCACTGCGAGGGTCCCTCTGGGACCCCAAACCCAAGGCTTGGAGGCCAGCGTATTCGTATCCTGCCCCCTTTCCTTTTTTCATGTTTTATTTTGGGACTCAGTTGAAACCAAGTCCCAAAATGGCTGCCAACACTTCCTGATTGAAGTGCTGGCAGCCAAATTAGCGCTCTGCAGACCTCTGCACGAGCTTGTTATTATTCACAAAGGCGTTGCAGCCACAGATACCTAAATTTGGATTTCCTTTAATTTCTCCCAAACTACTGAATGGATTTGCACCAAATAACTGAAAGCATAATCTGCAAAACCAAATCTACCTTTCTGCCAAATTCGGTGTAATTCCATCTAGCTATTTTGTCTGTTGTCATGTTCAAAGCTCCTATGGGAATTAACATGGGAAACGCACTCTTTTTTATCCCCCGTTTCTCATGGCCCCCACTTGACGGATTCCCTGAAACTTTCCATGCATAACTAGAATTACCGGCACACTTTTGTTGGAAAATTTTGTGAAAATTCTTCAAATGATGCTAAAGTCATCAATCAGCACAACAGTGAAAACTACATTTGGTAACTGATGGAAGCCGCAGACCGTTGTCAGCTAACCATGGCCATGTTGGAGGAATCTATTGACAAGTGGAAGACAAAAATGCCGAAACGTGTCGGCCGTTTGTTCCCTATTTGCACCATTGGAATATATATATATAATGGAGTATATAGAAACTCTAAATGGGTCATGGTGCAACTTTCTACCCTTGCCGTTGTATAGGGATCTGGGAAGGTTCTTTGGAGAATATATATGACCCAGATATAATTTCTCCAATGTATTTCTTCTTTTTATACCATTCCAATGGTGCAAATAGGGAACAAACGGCCGACACGTTTCGGCATATATATATATATATATATATATTTTCCAAAATTGTTACCCTCCGTAACAAAAGGAGTCACACTCCAGAGCTTTATGATATAATGTGTGTGTATGTATATATAAATATATATTTTTAATTTTTTTCCTTCTTTGGGGAGGCCCCAAACCCCCCCCCCTTTTTATTTAATTAATTATAAAACAATTCTTTGTTGGGGAATCTCCCAAATCCCCTTTTTTGAAAATTACCTTTAACACACCTGGGGCCAGATGTACGACCCGCCAATTAGCGAGTCGCAAATTGCTTCGCATTTGCGACTCACAATTTGCGACTCGCTAATTGGGATGAACAACCGTGTCTGAGATACTGTTTGCGATTCCCAATGGGGTCACAAATTGCATGCCTCATGCATATTAATGAGGCTGTTGCAATTTGCGACCCCATTGGGAATGGCTGGCACTCCCAGGGATGGTGGCCTGCTGGGTTCAGCAGACCTCCATGCCTGGGACTGCTTTTAAATAAAGCATTTTTTTTATTTTTCAAATGCAGCCCATTTTCTTTAAAGGAAAACGGGATGTATTTAAAAAAGAAATATGAAACTTTTCAGTTTCTTTTTTTAAGGGCAGGCAGTGGTCCCTTGAACCACTGCCTGCCCTTAAAAAATATTCTTACATAGCTTGAGGAGTCGCTATTAGGAAGGGACGCCCTTGGAACGCCCCTTCCTAATAGCAAGTCGCTAATCCTATTTTGCGAGTCGCAAATTGATTTGCGAGCCGCAAAATAGGATTAGTACATAGGCCATAGGTTTTTTGCGAGCGCAAATGGGTCTAAAACCCATTTGCACATGCAAAAAACCTTTGTACATCTGGCACTTTACCTCTACCCACCCTAATCCCCTAAGTCCTAAAAATACCCACACAACCCTATACACTTACCTACCCCTAAATCTCTAAAAATACACTTACCATCCTATACACTTATCCTCCGTTAAACTCTAAAAATAGCTTTCCCACCCTATACACCTACCCACCACAAACCCTAAAAATACCCTTACAATCTTATACTTACAACCACTATCCATATACCTACCCTAACTATATGTGGTACAGGCATGTGCGTGTTAAAGGAATTGCGTTGTAAAGACTGCGTGGCAAATGTTGAATTCCATTCAGAATTTATCCCACATCTGATTTGTTGTTAATTCTAAAGTGCATTGTTTATTGCAGATGCGAGATTAAAGTCACGGCCTCAGTATATAGGCTGACCACCTCCCTCTAGGTCAATATGGATGTTGTAGGCAGTCCTGGGCTTTTCTGCGAAAGACTGATGGGTATTCCAGCCTTATTTTTTGCTTCCATTTAACTAGTTAAAGGCACATGAAATCATTGATTTGTAAGAGAGGTGTTCAGTACTGGAGATGTTTCCATAATGGCTTAGACTGAGGTAGTCAACCAATATTGTATTTCACGTCTCAATTTTACCAGCTAAAAGAAATGACTTTTTTATTCAATGCAGTTAAGTGACATGGATTTCATCTCTGACCACTGAGCCTTGCATTAGCAGTGCTGAAAGTGTTGTTCTGTGATTTGTATTCACCATTTTCACAGAAGCGAACCATTCCATCACCTTGAGACTGCCACTGGTACTTATGAGTATGCATAATGTAAATGACTATAATTACACAGCAACTCATACCAGCTAATTCCTGAAAACTGCGTGGTCTTTCTTTCACTCCTTTTCCACCACTACACTATGAAGCAATGCAACTCAAGAAAGGATGACTTCACCATTCTAGTCACTCATGCATTACACCAAAGCACCTCTCACATACACCACAATTGCCTAGAGCACTCTATCAACCAAGCGCTCTCCCATGGTGTAACATGCCCATCTGATTATTCACTTCAGTGCCTCATCAAGGGTGTAAAGCACCATACAAATAAAATATTGTTTTATAAAAAAAAATTCTACAAGGATCTTGGTCCATCATTAATTTGAACTCAAGTACAGCAACCGCACTGCTTTTCAAACAAGGGGCCAAGCTTTACACTGGGTACGTGCTGTGATCCGTCGGCACCTACTCCACCTCATGTCCAAGTCACGTCATAATCATGAGCCATATTCGGTATCTATTGACGATGCGTCACGCAGGCACGCTGGGGTTAGGGACGCCGTATCCGAGCGCGCTTTGGACAATAATGGGAACATAAACACAGACAAGGCCATGTTAACAGCAAAGCCATTAATGAAGGCACACATAAATCCGCGGAGCCATCTGCGGGCAGCCACTTACTGACTCTAAGGGGCTGCAAGCAGACAGATTGAGGGGTGGGATTCACGAAGGCAGGGGCAGCAGTGCACCAAAAGCTGGCTCTTCCTCCTACATACATACAAATTGTGGTGTGACATCTCGACAATCAGACTGACTGTTATTCTGTAATATTTACTCAGCAGCTAAAAGTCGATGTAAACACAATAGTAACATTACACTGAAAGAAATGTGATGTATAGGTCATCTGTTAGCTACTCTGTTTTACTCCTGTCAGAAGCATGAGATCTGTAAAAAAAAAAACAAGAGCTGACTCCTACTTTGCCTGCGAGGAGGAGAGCAGCATTCACATCTGTGGCCATCCCTGCACTCATGCATGTCCAATATTCTCAATTTTCACAAATCAGACCTCTCTTTTATAGGGGGCCTTCCTAGGGAAAGCGGGGCAATTACATTGAAAATGAAATTGGCAGTAGGCCTTGTGGTGTCAGTTTAATCACTTATTTACGAAAAAAATGTTTGTTTCTCAGAACAGTATTTCATTTTGAGAGAAAAGTGTGCATGCTGGTGCTTGCTATAGTAATACATGACCCCATATAACCCCTCTATGATTACTTTGGTTGAATATAAGTTGAAAAGGTACATGTACTAATAGGTACATATGCAGATGCACCGAATTTAATATGGAACTTTATTACCATTATTGAGTATTGGAAGGGGCCAAGATTCAAAAGAGGTAGAGCCTTGAGTATATAACAATGCCTGTCCCCTCCTTCAACAATGGTAATAAAATATTAACTCTGAGCATCTACATGTATGGTTTGTGCCATGCTGTTTTTTCATGTGCAGTAGTTATAGACAAAGCTGTATAACTTAAGCCAGAACATAAGAGGTTAAATTGGTACCGTGAGATAGAATAGCAATAAATAGGCCTTGTGAGTATGGGCAGTAGTTTATTCTACACAGTGATTATAGAGTAAAATTTGTGAGGCATTATTTATTAACTTACTTAAGATCTTTTTATTTGTTTTGTGGTATGTGTGTGTGTGTGTGTACGTATTTGTGATTTGGTGTGAACTTGTTCTGGAGTTTTTGGAAAATAAAGGTCCAAAATATTGTATATTTCATGCTGCGCGTCCACCGCAGATCATTCGAGTTGGATCCTGCTGTGCTCTGATTAGTTCACCATGGCTTTCCATGGTGGATCCCTGAGACTGACCACAGAATCCCATTGGCTGGCCGCAACCTGAACAAAATGTTGCAGCTGCCGTATAGTTGTAAAATAGCATACAAGGGGGCAGTGTAGGAGTACCCTGACCCCATGGGCATTGGGTCAAAATTATAAATATTTTTTTGCCACTTCAGGGATCTGTGGATCCACCATGATGCCCAGGGTGGCCCTGCGCCCAAGTCATGCACGGCCCAAGCAGCACATGGCCAAAGGCCATGCGCAGGAGTTTGTCCCCTCTGGGGGGCTGGGTGCAGGCCAGGGCTTGCACCCAACCAAACGGTGCGCACGGCCTAATGCTGTCTTAGATAGCTGGATTGAGAGCCTGCAGAAGCCTACAGTGTCCCCGGGAGCACCAAGAGAGGCAGCTCCCTCCAATCGTGCTGCTCTTCTCATGCTGATTAACAGCATGAGAGCACCGCCAGGATTGGTTAAGTGGGTTAGATGGGGCCCTGGACGTGATGTCAGGAAAAGAAGAGGACCGAAGTGAGACGGACGTGTCTGTGCAAGCAGGTAATGACTTTTTATTTATTTTTCTTCTTTTAACCTCTACCATGCGTCGGACGTGTGGAATTCGCCCGCACAACGGGGGAATGTGCGCCGCGTCGAAGCGGTTATTTATGCACCCGCCCGTAGTTGCCAGCCGCCACTAATCCCCAAACTTGTTTTTTAAAGTTCGAGTTCGCAATTAGTATGACGTGAGAGCAGTGAATATCTCTTTTCCCTTTGCATTTCATAAGGAATTGATTTTAAATATGATTTAGCTTTATTATTCAACATTTTATTTTGTTTGTGTCTGCAGTGCACTCGAGCATGCCTGATTTCTTATGTGAAGTAACGTTGCTCATATTTCTGTTAAATTTTATTTTAATGTTCAATTTAACTTTACATATATATATCCTTCTTTACTCTTATATTTCCTGAGATTCTATCAAGACATTTTGTAACCCCAAAGACACCTTGATGACTTTTTAAAGTATAATCAAAAGGGCCGACTGTTCTTGTTTGCTCCACTGGCTGAGGCAGACCGTCAAACACACTGTGGAGCCACCGTGCTTGCAGAGACATTTTCACAGTAAATTGATCACTGTGCATCACTGTTCTGAAGGTTACAGCTCTGACTTTGTAGGCCAGTATCATGAGCACACATTCATTTTCCTTACCCTCGGGTACTAACCCCTCCCAATCTGCTTTATTACTCTCATTTGCCACTGTCACCAAGATCACGCAAAAAGAAATAATACATTTGGAAAATACATGCCTATTATGATTGTATGTCTGGTTTCTGTGGGCGGTTGACTCTCTCACTACAGCATCCTATCTTTCTCTGAAAGGAGGGGTATTGGCCAGTTTCTCTAGAGAAGCTTTATGATACACTACCTCAGTAATAAGCTATTATTAGCACATCATAGCAACCAATACATATTATTCTGTAACTGGTCAGTTAGACTAGTTATAGCTAAAAAATAAGCATACATATAGAAATACAGTTTGATTCCTATGAGATTTTTGGTTTTGGCACAGGATGACTTGAACTAGATGGGCACATCCCAAAAGGAGAATGGCTCAGTTCGACAAACTGCACAAGTACCTTACTTCCAATTTTGTTATATCTGCACATGAAAATGTATACGTAAATAGGCAATAAAGTGTGGTTTAAAAAAAAATGGATTTAACAATTGCTGAAAGCAGTACTTATCATGGCATTCTCAAACTAAGGTCCATGTCAGAAATGCTGCTCACCCAATTGGGATTGGCCTTGCTACTCAGTAGTAATAGTTTAATGTAGATTTGGTGAAGAGTGAACAGTCTATAATGTAATTTATTAGGATTTATTTTGCATGATAATTGTTGTAATAGCGTGGTGGTAAGTAAGGGTCTTGGTTCTTGTCAAAAGGTTTGCTGTAAACGGCAAAAAAAACAGCAAAGTCCATTTTTCACGTTCTTCTTTTGTTGGTGTGCTTTATTTTTGCAATTTCGAATTCTATTTTTTGCTTATTTAGAAAATGTTCCTATGCACCACGGTCTCCCCAAATATTTTTCTGTGCATCCATTTTTATTATATTCTTGCACATACATTTTTATCCCTTGGCAGCTGGCATTTCACTTAGGGTGTAAAGAGCCTCATGCCCACTGACCCTGGGACAATTTTCAGAGTAAGGGTTTTGTCCAAGGACCTCACCTGACTTAAAAGTTCCTTACCGTACCTTCCAAACATCTGGTGTATATTTTGAGATATTTGTACATTCATCCAGTGTGGCCAGTCATGCTGCTGTGGATTTCTGCAAAGGAAATGGTCCCACAGCATGTTTCTGACTTTTGATTTTCCTCACTGGAAACATTACTATGAAAAATAATCCCGTACTATAAAAGTGTCTTGGGAAAAGCAGTTGGTCTTTGATTGACATGAAAAAAATAGATGTTGGAATATATTATTCTAACAAGTTCCTTTAAGTCGCATGAATTTTCTTGTTGATGCGCAGTAATTGGGATTTTATGTGGCATCTATAACTGCAAGAGTGTCAGAAGGTAGGCGTGCGGTTGAAATCAATCCATTGCATTATATGATGCTGACAGGTGATTTGTTTCCATAAGAAATGTACTGCTCGGAATACAGGTCTCACAGCGTCAGAAGTCATAGCCAGAAATTTCGAAAGCATACAATATGACCCTCAGCTTCTGATTACCTCAACAATTTGCTCAGGGTTGGCCGAACTTGTTAGGAAGACCCAGGGCCGAACTGGCTGTAGCGTGCACAGGGCGTTTCCCCAGTGGGTCGGAGAAGTGGGGGCCGGTTTTGTGGCCATGGGGGCGGTTTTGTTACAGGGGGCCTGTTTTATTGGCCCCCTGCAACAAAAGCAAGAGCAGTGCTTCTTACTAGCATCCCTCCCACCCCCCCTGCTCACAGGGTCGGTCGAGCAGCAATCTGCCAAGGCTGGTTGCTGTTCCCAGTCCTGCCCAGGGAAGACCTAGGATGCCATTGGCAGGGCCCACCATCACCATTTCTGGAATTATTTGTTCTTATTTTATGAATGTGAGAGTGGTGGCAAAATGCACCCTTGTCTAGGGTGGCAAAAATGCTTGTACTTGACCTGAATACCATGAGGGAAACGATGTTGCATGTATGAGTTGGGAAACAGTGACAGTATTTGGTTTGTTTTCTCGTTTGTGGTGGTTGGTCTTTAGTAGTGTAGTAGGGCACATTCGGCCTCATGTCGTCTCTAAGCGGCCTAAGAACCAATCTGCTATCACCAACTACCAACAAAGGACCTCTCCACATTTCTATCGCCTTTGAAGTATTTTCCTTGATAGGTATTATCTGTTGATACTTGTTCCTGTAAATGACCCTACCTGCTTTTTGAACACCCTCACGGGTGAGTAGTTGCGCTATATAAACCATGATTGATTGATTGGTTGAATTATTGAACACCATTCTTATTTCTATGTGTGTCAATGAGCAGCCCCTCAGGGCTAGGTCTGTCGACGCTTTATCATTACTCGAAATAAAACTGAATAAAATTCATCTATCGAAGCGTTTGCTATGGGTACATGGCTACTCGACATAAGAGCATCTTCATTTAAAAGAGGATTTTGTCAGGCTTCTCCAATGGCGCTTGCTTCCAACAGAAAAGCCGGAGGGCAAAACAAAGTGTCGTCTTTTAGTTTCCTTTGAAGACTGTCGTTGCCTTCCGGTTATAACCATAGAGTTCCGGCTGTGCTACTGCAATATTTAGGATGATCAAACCTAGCACAACGGGATGAGAGGAGCCAAAAGATATTAACTGATTCAGGGCTTAGAACACAGCTAAATATCACCCGAATCAGATTCTTCATTCTATATCAAAAATAAAATATCTCAGACGATGCTTTATTGCCATTCATCGCCTGAATAAAGACCCCTGGAACCTGGATATATTTATCTGCAGTATGAGATGTATGATGTAAACACATCTTTATGTAGAGTATTTAAATTTGTCAGTAAAAGCTACATTTTATTCACACAAATACAAATGACAAATTCCGGTATTTTTCCATTAAGAGGACATACTATATATTACAAATATAAGAAAAAAGAACTTTAAATTTTTTCAAAAGCTGCGTTAATGAGCTCCGACTGATAATCAAAATAAAAAAGATGGAAACGACACCATTTTAAAAATGATTACAGACGGTTTAATGAAAAGTTCTGTTTACGTTTTGTGTACTGGCTGTTGCAGAATCTTAAAACGTTAACAAATGGCAGGTATTTTATTCTGGGAAAGATGGAAACCCTAGGCTTGGTCACTTGTCCAAACGTGTTACTCTGAACAAATCCAAAACTATTTTGTCGTCGCAAACGGGATGATTCGCTTAATCGGCGAGTTTGTGGCCTCATAAAAGCATTTTGTAATTTATAAATGCCAAATAGTGATTTGGTAACTTGTTACCGAATCACAATTTGATTTAGCGATACAGTATTTAGAAGGGGCGTGTTTAGGGCATCCCTTCCAACTACTGAATCACTGTTTTGCAACCAAATTATGGAATTAATTTTAAACAGGCTACTAAAAAGAAGTGATAACCATTCACAAATGGGAAGGAGCCGCCAAGTGACCCTTTCTCCTTTCAGAATGTAAAAAAAATTTTTTTTGAGAAGCAGGCAATGGTCCGACAGACCACTGCGTACTCTTCAATACTATATATTGCAAATATAAGAAAAAATAGCTTTACATTTTTTCAAAAGCTGCGTTAATGAGCTTTGACTGATAATCAAAATAAAAAAGATGGAAAGGACACCATTTTAAAAATGATTACAGACGATTTTATGAAAAGTTCTGTTTACGTTTTGTGTACTGGCCGTTGCAGAATCTTAAAACGTTAACAAATGGCCAGTATTTTATTCTGGGAAAGATGGAAACCCTAGGCTTGGTCACTTGTCCAAACGTGTTACTCTGAACAAATCCTTTTATATGACTGCACTGATAAGCCTTTATTATTACAGGTAACAGATTTTAGGCATGAACTTGGAAGCATTCACATTGTTGTTACACATCGAGCAACATTATAGTCTACCAAATCTAAAATGTAATATGTATTGAATAACTTAGCTCATTTTGGACCATATGTACAAAACTATTTTGTCGTCGCAAACAGGATGATTCGCTTAATCGGCCAGTTTGTGGCCTCATAAAAGCATTTTGTAATTTATAAATGCCAAATAGTGATTTGGTAACTTGTTACTGAATCACAATTTGATTTAGCGATTCAGTATTTAGAAGGGGCGTGTTTAGGGCCTCCCTTCCAACTACCGAATTGCTGTGGTATGTAATAATGTTTTGCAACCAAATTACGGTTGCAATAATTAATTTTAAACAGACTACTAAAAAGAAGTGGTAACTATTCACAAATGGAAAGGAGCCGCCAAGTGACCCTATCTCCTTTCAGAATGTAAAAAAAGAATTTTTGAGAAGCAGGCAATGGTCCGACAGACCACTCCGTACTCTTCAATACTATATATTGCAAATATAAGAAAAAATAACTTTAAATCTTTTCAAAAGCTGCGTTAATGATCTCTGACTGATAATCAAAATAAAAAAAGATGGAAAGGACACCATTTTAAAAATGATTACAGACGATTTTATGAAAAATTCTGTTTACGTTTTGTGTACTAGCCGTTGCAGAATCTTAAAATGTTAACAAGTGGCCGGTATTTTATTCTGGGAAAGATGGAAACCATAGGCTTGGTCACTTGTCCAAACGTGTTACTCTGAACAAATCCTTTTATATGACTGCACTGATAAGCCTTTATTATTACAGGTAACAGATTTTAGGCATGAACTTGGAAACATTCACATTGTTGTTCCACTTCGAGCAACATTATAGTCTACCAAATCTAAAATGTAATATGTATTGAATAACTTAGCTCATTTTGGGCCATATGTACAAAACTATTTTGTCGTTGCAAATGGGATGATTCGCTTAATCGGCCAGTTTGTGGCCTCATAAAAGCATTTTGTAATGTAGAAATGCCAAATAGTGATTTGGTAACTTGTTACCGAATCGCAATTTGATTTAGCGATTCAGTATTTAGAAGGGGCATGTTTAGGGCCTCCCTTCCAACTACCGAATCGCTGTGGTATGTAATAATGTTTTGCAACCGAATTACGGTCGCAATTAATTAATTTTAAACAGACTACTAAAAAGAAGTGGTAACCATTCACAAATGGGAAGGAGCCGCCAAGTGACCCTTTCTCCTTTCAGAATGTAAAAAAATAATTTTTGAGAAGCAGGCAATGGTCCCACAGACTACTGCGTACTCTTCAAAAATAGTGCTGGTGCTTCATTTTCAATTTTTTAAATGCATTCCATTTTCCTTTAAAGAAAACAGACTGCAGCAAAAAAAAAAAAAAAAAGATTGTTTTATTTAAAAGAAATCACAGACATGGTGGTCTGTTAACTCCAGCAGGCCATTATCCCTGTGATGGCCATAATTCTTAATGGGTCGCAAACTGCGATCTACCTCATTAATATTTTGAGGTGTGCCAAATTGCGACCCACTATAAATCACTATTTAATATTTGTAAAAAATTGATTGTTGTTTTAAGGGGGTGATACCCTTCTGGAGCAGCAACCACAATTCTTCTCAGGGTGAACTCACAAGCATACCCTAAATTAACATTTGCTCATCCCTCTGGTACCTTTGCACAGAGCAGTCAGGCTTAACTCAGAAGCAATTTGTAAAGTATTTGTGCAACACTTCAAACAGTAATAAAGTGAAAACGCCACAAAAAAAGGATCCCACACCAGATTAGAAGAATAAAGTAATTTTTAATAAATAAAACAAGACCAGAAAAACAAAATCTAATTATTAGAACTGGAGATATTCATTTTTAAAGATTTCAGTAAAAATAGCGGCAAAAGACATAAAGTGCCAACTGTGGACATCTGGTCACGCTGGACCGGGAGAAAGTCACAAGTTCAGGTTGACCATTATAGAGCGCAGGCTGACTGTAGGGACCCAGCTAGGCTTCGCTGAACAGAGTAATTTTAAATCCTGGTTTGTGGAGTGTTGCAAGGATCCACGTCGAAGATGCGTCGTGCAGCCAAAGCAATGAGTCATTTCTGAGATGCAGTTAGGCTGCAGTGCGAGTTCCTGCGTCGTCTTCGAGGATCCCACCAATGAGCGCATGCATTGCACAGTCCGGCGTCAAGGATACATCGTGCAGTCAGGGTAATGCATCGGTTCCATGGAGTTGTGAGACTGCAATGCGGAGTCCGGCGTCATCGTCGGGCTGCCGTCAATGAGGGATGTGATGGTCTATGCCGAGGATGCGTCATTCAGCGCTGGTTCAAATGCAGCGACGGGATATGATGTAGGTCTTTGCAGCAGTTCTGATCCATTCAGTAATGGTGATGTGTTGGTTCTGCTTGTAGTGGCGCTGAGCAGCAGAGGAGATGCATTAGTTCTGCTGGAACCACTGGGGCTGGAGGGTGCACCTTAGGCCACCTTCTTAGGGTACAGGACTGGGGTAGCACCACTTGGCAGGGTACACTCACAGATGGCAAAGTCCAGGTGTAAGGAGGTTGGAAGCCTGTTGTGTCCATGAGGCTTCAGATCAGGAGGCCAGCCAACTAGCCCTTGGAGTCACTCTGGGGTTCTTTGCTCAATAGAAGCAGGTTCAGTCTTTCTCACCCAGGCAAGAGGGCAGCAGGAAGCAGGGTAGCATAGCAGTGCAGCAGTCCCTCAGAGCAGCAGTCCAGCAGAGTGACCGTTGTTTCAGCAGCACAGCTGCCCTTCTTCCTGTCAGAGTATCCACAGGTGCAGAATTGTACAGAAGTGTTGGTGTCTGAGGTCCACTATTTATACCCAGTTGTGCCTTTGAACTTTGAAGTGGGGGAGAAGCTTCTAGAAGTCTCCCTTTAAAGTCCCCAGGAATCCTGCCTTCCCTGTCCTGGCTCCAGACTTCCTACAGGGGGTATGAAGCCCTTTGTGTGGGGGCAGGACACAGCCTATCCAAGTGTAAGTGGATCTGTGCCCAGCTCCTCCCTCCCATCCTGCCAATGATGTCCCATGCAGGCACACCTAACCTTCCTATTGTGTGTGGCTGTCTAAGAGGAATACCCAAAGCTCAACTGTCAGTTACACCCAGTCATGTGACTCAGGTACAGGCACTAAATGGCTAAGGTGGGAAAATGCCAACTTTCTTAAAGTGGCTTTTTCAAAATTGTAATGTTAAATCCGACTTCTCCGTAAGTTAGAATTTTTCATTAGAATTCCAACGAGACTGAACATGAACTGGTTACCTGCTCCCATTTGGAAATTACAGCTTATTAAATAAGGAAACTCCAACGTTATTCAATGGGAGAGGTAGACATTGCATTAGCGAAAAATACATATAAGAATTTGTCACTACGAGGGCAAATAAAACATAAAGGGCCAGATGCACGAGCCACCAATTTGCGACTCGCAAATTGCGTTGCATTTGCGACTTGCAAATTGCGTTGCATTTGCGACTTGCAATTTGGGACTCGCAAATTGGGATGTATAGCAGTGTCTCACTGTTAGTGATTTCTAATGGGGTCGCTAATTGCATGCCTCATGAATATTAATGAGGCTGTCGCAATTTGTGACCCCATTAGGAATGGCTAGCACTCCCAGGGATGGTGGCCTGCTGGAGTCAGCAGACCACCATGTCTGGGACTCCTTTTAAACAAAGCAGTCTTTTTTTTTTTTTAAATGCAGCCCATTTTCCTTAAAGAAAACAGGATGCATTTAAAAAAGAAAAATTAAACTTTTCAGGTTAATTTTTTGAAGGGCAGGCAATGGTCCCTGGGACCACTGCCTGCTCTTAAAAATATTTTCTCACATACTCACAAAGGGGAAAGGGTCCCCTGGGGACCCCTTCCTGTTTGCGAGTGGTTTACCACCTACTAAGTAGGTGGTAAACTGTAAGTGTTTTGCGGCCGCAAATGCAGTCGCAAAACAATTGTACATGGCATGGTGACTCGCTATTAGGAAGGGACGCCCCTTCCTAATAGCGGGAGTCGCAAAGTCAGTGACTCGCAAAATAGCATTTGTACATGCCATTACCCTTTTTTGCTGTCTCAAACGGGAGGATCTGCCGTTGGCGGCCGTAAAAAAGGGTTGTGCATCTGGCCCAAAATTAAATGTCCCACTTTTCAAGTGCACTGCACCCTGCCCACTGGGTGGTCCAGGGCCTACCCTATGGGTGATTTCTAAGTATTAAAAAATAAGTTTTGGGCCTGGCAAAAGGCTTATTTTGCAGATTCCAAATGGCATTTGAAGACTGCACACACAGGCTGCAATGGCAGGCCTCGGACATGTTTAAAGGGCTACTTAAGTGGGTTGCAAAATCAGCACTGGGGACTTGCAAGTAAATTTAATGTGCCATTTGGAGATAAGCCAATGTTGCCATGTTTGAGTGAGCATATGCACTTTAGCTTCAGCACTGGTTAGCAGTGGTAAAGTGCACAGAATCCTAATGCCAGAAAAAATGGGATCAGCAAAAATTGAGGAGGGAGGCAATACGTTTTGGGGAAGACCACCCTAAGGCTGACTGGTCTAACAATATTTGTAAATATTCCTACATTAGGAATTGCGATTTTCTAATTGCGATTCTTACTCCCAAATCCTACTTTTT
The DNA here is from genome assembly GCA_963921515.1 of Calotriton arnoldi. NCBI lineage: Eukaryota > Metazoa > Chordata > Amphibia > Caudata > Salamandridae > Calotriton > Calotriton arnoldi. Next base: position 1,264,617 of record CAWUFW010003614.1, read on the forward strand.
GTACATAAGCCCTTTGTATAAAAGCTAGTCAGTGGTTGAACAATTTTTGCTGGGACCTGAGCGTCAGATGCTTGAATACCTGTCCTACCTTTTATCCATTAGACAATTCACTGTACATACAAAACTTTAAAATGGCAAACAACTGCTACAATAAACAAGTTTTTATGACGAAAATAAGGTCAGTACAAAGCCACAGAGGACTGCCATGATCTCACATCGGTGTGTATGGAATGACATTAAAACATTTATCAGCCATTTATATGCACATTTTAGAAAATGGTTGTGCCCACAAATGAACTTTATTCTGTCCACCAATCCTTTCTTTCTTTGAACCCTTATTGCTCACAATTGCTTCAATTTTCCTATCACTCTTTCATGTTACCTATCAAACCTTGTTAGAAATTAACACATTTGATGTAAGAGAAGTCCCTTTGTAGTGGGCTTTGTATTCAACACTGTGGATCTCACTCTACCACTCATTGCAACATTTTAAAAAACTGGATCCTAATGTGGGGATAGACCACACTAACCATGTATATTTTTAGTTTAGTCGATGAATGTGGTGGCTTTCATCATTTGGACCTATACTCTGCAATTCCCTATCTCATCTATGAAATCATCAGTCTGGACACCTTCAGAAATATATGTATGCGTTTTGAAAATGTATCAATTGATATTCTTGCTTTCCTCCTCTACTTTGATTAATGTACAGCGCCAAGCTTTGCTGCTTTCTAAGTTAAATGGGCTTGCAGTGTATGCAGAAGTCTGCATCTCCTCGGGCCAAACATCTCAATAAGCTTTTGACATGATATACTCATATCCCATCTCTAGTTTATGGAACTTCGGGTTCTAGAAACGATTCCAATTGGCATGTCTACTCTTCTCTAGACCCTCCCGGAGAGGTGGCACAAGCACATGACTCAAAATAAGGCACTGGCATATATGAGGGGCACAGAACGTCAAATTATGGGCATGTATAGAATGGAATAACATGAACGATGGGTGATCAAGGAATACTCATGCAGGATATTACATGATCTGTGAGTGAACAGCCGTCTAGAAATAGGGAGTGAATTTCTATTAGAGAGACCTGTGGATAGGAAGATATTTGGCTTAGATGCGGCTGAAGAGCCATCAAAGGGCCAGAAATGTGCAGTGGAAATTTCAAAAGTGAGTTTGCTCCGGAAAATTAAGGAATGTGAGAGAGAGCGAGCAAGAGAGAACAGGACTGTTTTCTTTTAAAGTAATGTCTACCTAATTTAGGACTACAGAAAATCGACACATTCTACAAGATTGTAATGCACACATAGCCACATTTTTGCAAATGAACCACAGTACTATTAGTCATTGATATAATTGCCACATTGACAACACGGGCATTTATTTAAGAAGGTTAACTATCCCACTATTTCCTGTTAAATAAGGTTAAACAATTTCAAATCGTGGGCAAAATATTCAGATACTTATTCTTCAAACATTTTTGGTTGAATTTCAAATAAGTCAAAAACATTCTTTAAACCTATAGCCTTATACTATATTTATTTTTCTCTATTTGATTCCTCCCTAACATTTTGCATCTTTCTGCATCATTCACATGCTGAGCATGCCATGGTTTTCACTTGTTATTTTACCATTATTACTAAATGTAATTTCTATGTTTATTGCGTACGTACTACGTCCTGCACAACCTCATCTCTCCCCAGTTCTCTGCAATAATTAACTTGATCTCTGGAAGGCTAGCTTACAGGTCATATCATTTACCCATACCGGTTTCTATGGAGCTAACGTAATGTACTAAAAGACCTAAGATTTGAAAGAAACTGGTATGAATCTGTCACATTTTAGGCCTTCTGTTATCTGATTTTGTATTTCTTGACATAAGTCAGGTGTTACTATTTATTAATTAAGTGGAAAATAAAACGGAAGGACATAAATCGATGTCATTTGGTTTGCATTACAGAATATCTTGAGACAAGTGGCATTTTATATCAATTTTTTACGGTACCAAAGCCGATCGGTACCACAGAAACACAATCTATGCAATATTATTGAAGTGATTTTCAATACATAATGTTTTAATAATACTGCCCACTTTATTGAATTTTGTAAAATGTGAGAACGTTGGTTGTAATTTGGTATTACAAATACATACTGGCAGAACAGTCATGATGGCTATGAAAAAAGCCACAGACTGAAATGGGCTATAATTTTCGTGCACAGACAGAAAAGCATTTTTGTCTGTTATACTTGGTCTTCCCCACCCAATGTGTTGCATTACAACTCTACTCTACTCTCCAGCATAGTTCTCTTTGCTGTCCATTAGTGGTTGATGGCTCTGTGAGAGGCTGCCTCCCCTCTCTCTTCCTCTATACACTCACATACATCACATTCAGGGGCATATGTTCAAGGAAGTGGCGGAGTGAGGAGTTAGCCGTCATGGCTTAAAGCCTCACTCCGCCACTTCAGAAACGCAAGGCTGCACCATATATACAAGGATATGGTGCAGCCTTGCGTTTCCCCCTGCGCTGGCGCTACACATAGCAGTGTAGCGCCAACGCAGGCACCCTTGCACCATAGTGCAAGGGTGTCTGCGTGCAGGGGAAAGATTGTTTATGTACAGGAAAGTCTCCCTTCCTGTACATAAACAATCTTTAAATGCCATTTTGTCACTTCTATGTGTGCTGCATTTGTGCTGCTTAATGCAAAATGGAATGTTTTTAAAAGATTTTTATGTATAGAAAGGGGGACCTTCCTGTACATGAACAATCAAAGAAATTTTGCTTTTTCAATGTGTGCTGCACAATGCAGCACACATGGAAAAGCAAAAACGAGGAGAAATAATGCATTTCTCCTCGTTTCGCCAACTTAAGACCAGGTTTTACCTCGTCTTCATTTTGGCTCTGTCTCCTATATACACCACCCTTGTAAATAAGGGGCAGCATCAGAATTAATGGGTGTGGCGGTGGAACGCCCACTGCAACACCCAATGCCCACCCCTTTCACGCTAAGCATAACGTAAAAGGTGTCCTTATTTACAAGGAAGCGTTAAGCCACATTAGGTGGCTTAACGCTGCTTTGTAAATAAGGCGAGGCCCCTATTGCTACCACAACGTCGTAAAAAGTGATGTTGTGGTGGCGATAGGGGCTTGTACATATGCCCCTCAGTTCCTACATCAGAATGGGTTGTACTACACTGGGTAACCTGGGGTGTTGATTGGTGCAATTCTAAAGTCTTACATTTAATGGCTGTGGTGGTGGAGCTAGTAGGACGGGAGGTGATGTAGCACCACCATAAAGCCTGAATGAACTTAGAATAGAATAAACCATGAAGGTGCCCTTCCAATATTTTTAATTTGGAAGCATTTGCTGTGTATTCAAAGGCAGACTGTCGCATATTCCCTATGCCTTTAGTGAGGTGAGGTTATAGGCCAACACCCTGGTCTAAATATTGTTTCAGCACCGCTGTTCCAAGGGAGAACGCTGAACTTCCATCTTATTTTCATGAATGTTGAGCTACCGAAATGCCAGGGTTAGCAGAAGTGACATCACATGCCCTTACATACCTGAAGACATCACAGGAAGTGACATTACATGACCTAATCCCCCCATTATATCACAGAAAGTGATATTACATGACATTTGCCCTTGCGGATTTCACAGAAAGACACACTCAAACAAAAAATATTACAGGTGAGGTGCAAAATCAATAAAATGACAAGAAAATTACAAATGCTGCTAAATGTGTATTTTTGTTGCCACATATCTATCAGCTAGTGGGATGCCAGGATATGGGGAAGATTCAGCCATCATACATATAAGTACTCTAATTCTATGGCTACGTACAAGTACATATACCCAATTATTGCCTGTAATGCCTAGGCACAATCATCATACTGTTATGTGGTCATATTAGGCCCAGGTAAATACACCACCATTTTACATGTTCATGTTTTAAAGTTGCCATCTTTCTTGAACTTGACATTTGACACACCTCTACTTACGCACTTGTATGGATAATATTCTCTGAAATGATTTTTGCTTACATTTAGCTTTCTTCGTAGGCATATAATCAAAGCCTTGAACTTTCTGTACGAAAGTTAAAGTTCACTGCGCAAAATGTTGATGTTTGTTATTGTTAGGCTTGTGCCTAAAAACGGAAAACATAAAAAAACTACAAGACTCAGAATGCAGCCTTGTTGACTAAAAAGGTACAACTGTATAATGTATCACACTCGATATATGCTGCACATGGTACATTACGGTGAACATAACAGTGAACTTAGCTACCCATTTCACAGCATCAATAACATGAAATAACCTACCTTCCTGGCAATTGCTGTTTGTTGACTAAGCCTTGGGATTCAGTCTTACTCGCATGTCAGATCTCTGCTGGTGAGCAGTGAGGGACTACTGAAAGGAACCTATCCTTAGGCTTTACTAGGTGGACAAACTCTCCCAATCAACATCGATTCCCCTTCCTTTATATTCAGTCTTTGTCACCACACAGGCCATTAACAAGTATGTGGAGGATGAATGATTTTATAATAAGAGAATAAAATGTATTAAAGGTTGTTCATGTGCATGTCTTTCAATTTTGTAAAGTGGCCGTGTAACATATTGCTTTCTTGAGATAAATTTGTGACATTATCTAGTGGCACATGTATCTAATTTGTAAAACTAGAGGACTATGCATATTGTAATCAATTCTGGTAAGGAGAAATGAATTATTGTTAACCTCTTTTTTAATAAATGACCAAAATTGTTACGTACAGTAAGCAAGCAGCTACAATTCTGCAATTTAGAAAAAAGATAGAATCTCAAACGAAACTACAACTTTGCTTTCATTTCTAAATTAACTCATATTTAATATGCGACTGTCTATACTCAGTAATCATTTCACATTGCCTTTCACTCGTAGGTAAGTAGAATAATAAAATGTTGTTCCTTGAAATGCTATTTTTCTCCCCACTTGGAGAGCAGGCATAGGTGTACATTTGACCACCGCAGGTGTCCATGCTCTCTTGGTCATTTTCAGAGAGGGTGCATACTTTTTGCTCCACTGGCCCACAGTATACAAGAGCATGCTGTTGGCATCCAACCGGGATGAATGTAGGCACACCAATAAAAGGACATAAATACACCTCTCTAACCTCTGGTTGTGTTCTGCTCCTGCTAACTCTGAGCCATGGTCACAAGGAGAGTGGCAGGATCACAAAGAGCATGCAATGGTAGCAGCTGCTACCCTATGCGATGCCAGTCGACGTCCATGGCAGCACACACACACACTGGTCTTCCAGTACTGGTACACAAACGTAGTTCTACCATACTCTTCATTACTGACATCTACTAATCACGTACTTTTCAACCAAAACCAGGAAGCACTAGCAGTTCTACAGAGCATTTCAATATTGTCCTGCAGCACCCTGTCCTATTATTTCATTTCTGGACCCCGAAACATCTATCGAACTGTCTTGATCTGCAGCAACTACCCAGTGCTCTTGTAGTGCTTACACACAAAAGCAATACACCCCACAACTATTTCTCCCACCAGGAACTGCCACCAGATCTGACACACACTTTCAAACCTGATCTTCAGCACCCACTGTTAAATTCCAGTACTAGGACCCACATGCAGCTCTACTAAACACCCCATTCATGACACACAGCACCCACCTGCTGCTCTCTTAGCCCAGATACACAAACACAGTGTACCATACATTACCAGCCTAACGTGCAGCACCCACTGGACTTCCAGTACTGGAATATTTGATTAGCTTTACAATTCTTCTCATTATTGGCATGCAACATTCTTGCACTGTTCTACCAGTACTGGGTCGCACCATCAGATCTACAACGCACCTAAATACTGACACGCAGTCGTCACCCACTCACAAGATAAGTGAGTGTTCTACAACACTGGAACACTGGAATGCTTCAACACACAGCTTCTCCTGTGCAGACCACAGTAGAATTCCACACAAATACTGAAAGCCATCAGGCTAAGCCTTCCCAGGCTTGACATTGTTCAGGGCCTGCGAGGACCTAAGAGTTTGTTGCTCTGAGACACCTTGGCTGCTCAGTCAGTACTGCAACAGTTGCAAGTTGTAACTATTACAGTCTTAAGCAGTATGAACAGGTGCTGAGTTTTTTAAATTTGACCATTTTCCCCAGCCAAAGTCACTGTTCCTCTCTTTCTGCTGCTGTATTTCCCTATTTGAGTCCAGTGGAGACAAGGGCAGTGTCAGGGGTTGCATTTGGGACCCTTGACGTCTATTATTTACGTAGAGGGCAGCATCCATATATTCGATTTACAAAACCTTTGTATTTGGTATGAGTAATGAAATATTGGCTGGAGTTGTTTTTCATACTGTAAAACTGTTGTATAACCACAGAATGTTTCAGTAAAGTGGAGCGGTTAATGCATGCACTAGATATATTTGAAACATTTCAAAGATTGTAGTGGATAATTGTCTGTTTTGCTTATGGAAATTGAAAAGGAATGATATTTTTTGCTATGGCATTGGCTAAAGGTGTTTTTTATGCATATCTTGTATAAGTGCATGTTTTGCAAACGGGCACACAATGGCCAAGGTCTTGCTTGCTTATAAAGAAAAAGATTCAAGATTAAACAATCCTTATCTAACCCCACCCCAGTCACGCTGGGAGTACCCCAGGGATCGTCCCTCTCCCCAACACTCTTCAATTTGTTTATGGAACCACTCACTGAGCTTCTCAACTCCGCAAACATCCACTACCACATGTACGCCGACGACACACAGCTCTACATTAAGGTCCACTCTCTTGAAGACATCAAGTCCCTTAACTCAACGCTCCAAAAGACACAGACATGGCTGGCTACGAACCATTTAAAACTAAACACACTAAAAACAGAATTCCTCCTAATCGCTCCCCCAACCAAACATCCATCATCCAAGAGTGGATGAAGCTCCTAACTGCACTCGACGGTCAACCTCTCATCATCGATTCCGCTAAATCCCTAGGAGTAACCCTGGATAATAAACTAAATATGCAGAAGCACATCAGCGCTGCAACAAAAGGAGCAAATTATCAGATAAACACTCTGAGAAAATTGAAACCCTTCATACCCGCAAATGACTTTAAACAAGCAGTCCAAACTCTAGTAATTCCCAGAGTGGAATATGGGAGTGTCACTCTTTGTGGCCTTCCTAAATCAACGACCGCTCCGCTAAGAGCCGCAATCAATACAGCCGCTAGACTCATCACTGGCAACAAAAGAAACTGCCACATTTCCCCTGACCTGCAGGCCCTCAACTGGTTACCTTTCGAGGCCAGAATCCACTTAAAAATCGCTTGTATGACACATAAGACATTGCATAAATAACTAAACAAAGAGAGAGAGAGGGAACTTCTTTGTCTCCACTCTTATTCCCCAGGAATATATGAAAAAACAACAGAAGAGTGAGGCCAGGATATCAAGGGCTATAAACAGGGATCACTCATGTTCTTATAAAGGGTCCTCACTCACCAACCTGGTTGGTGACATGCTTCATCATAGGACCCCCACCGGAGAATAAATTGATCAGCCATATCCAAAATTAAAAACAATAGGTCGACATGTTTCAGCCTCTATATGCCAGTTGCGAAGCTTTCCTCAGGACCAGGGACCATGGCGGTATGCACTCTCTAAGGTGCACCCTAACCTATGGCCACGTAAAGAACCGGATTACTCACGGTTCGAAAAAATCATGCCTTCAGCACTTCTGAATGCGCAATTACCTCTGCAAGAAGAAAAGAACATTGAAAAACACATACACAAGACATGACAAATATGCATATTTTGCCTGGTGCATAGTCCAAAAATTCAAGCGATCCTCTGTAATCGCAAATGCCCTTAAAATGTGACTGCTTAAATTGCTTCCGTCATATGTAATTGAGATCGACGGTGGCGAATGCGTCAGAAATAACTCTTTTTGTACTATGCACCAGGCAAAATATGCATATTTGTCATGTCTTGTGTATGTGTTTTTCAATGTTCTTTTCTTCTTGCAGAGGTAATTGCGCATTCAGAAGTGCTGAAGGCATGATTTTTTCGAACCGTGAGTAATCCGGTTCTTTACGTGGCCATAGGTTAGGGTGCACCTTAGAGAGTGCATACCGCCATGGTCCCTGGTCCTGAGGAAAGCTTCGCAACTGGCATATAGAGGCTGAAACATGTCGACCTAATGTTTTTAATTTTGGATATGGCTGATCAGTTTATTCAGTCATAATGTCCATCACACATTTTTAAATTTAGTCTTACTACCCTATTATTAAATTTTTTTTAGGAGTAGTAAAGATTATTTTAACATCACTCACTGCACCATCACTTGCACTCAACACTCATAAATCCTGCTCCGCTGTAATCAGGCGTTGAAGCACACTGGAGAGGCATTCGGCCTCTCCGGTGGGGGTCCTATGATGAAGCAAGTCACCAACCAGGTTGGTGAGTGAGGACCCTTTATAAGAACATGAGTGATCCCTGTTTATAGCCCTTGATATCCTGGCCTCACTCTTCTGTTGTTTTTTCACATAAGGCATTGCATCACAAAACCCCGAGGTACCTAGCGGAGAAACTAGTACTATCGGGTGGTAACAGATCTACCAGGAGCACGGATAATCTTTTACTTAAACCACAACGGTTCTCCAAGAAGAAAACATCTAATCGTACCTTCTCAGGAATGGCTCCCAGGATTTGGAACTCCTTACCCCCAGAAACAAGACTTAATCCGTCCACTGCTTTATTCAAAAAGGAAGTGAAATCGATATTCATGTCTAAATTCCCTTGAACATTCTCTTATACTCTCCTGTAGATATATGCTAACCGCTAATAGTTAACAATATTTCATTCGCATAATTCAGTGTTTTTTATATGTATATGTCATCCACCAATATCTGTATTCGCATAACTCTATGTTTTCTATATGTATATGCCATCCACCTATATCTGCCTTGTGAAGCGCTCTGATACCCGCAAGGGTCTTGTTCGCGCTATACAAAACTGTCAAAAATAAAATAAAAATTACAGTTCCATTGGCAGGTGTGCCGAGCATTGCAAGGACACATTGCTGAAATAATTGCCTTCTTTTGTTAATACACAGTCAAGCCATAAGACATTTAGAAAGGCTATTAAAAATGTCTTTTCAGGGTTGCTTATCAAAAGAAATCCCTATCTTCTATGGGATATGTCCCTAGCATTTAATGGCATGCTGCCTTTTTAATATTAGTTCTATCACATTGATATTGGTTAGGTTTATCTTGGCTTTATTTTGACTTGCCTATTACCTGCATAAAAAAGAAGCCCTATATAGGTCTGTGATAGGTAATGCATATTATGCTAATTCAAATGACTAGACCAGTTGAGATCAATGTTTCCTTCTTGAATCTATTTAAATAATGCATATTTGTGTCAATTGTTATTGTAGAACAACTAGGAATACTAGAATCATCTCATTACATCTTGATTCAACCCTTTGCACCAAATTTCTTTAAAGAGCAACTGTCTAAGTCCACTTTCTCTCTGCAGCAGCCTTTAATCAGTATTTGCATTAATTGCTCTTTTAGCTTTTAGCTTTTGAGAGAATAATAAAAAAGTGATTAGTAGAATGCAAAAATTTATCTCAGTGAGTGGTAATTACTTTTCACCGCTGTTAGACCTGGCATTCTTGGCATGGGTCTCCCTTCCATTTTTTTCATAATGCCTCCACTGTTGTTGATATGTTTTTGCTGGACTAGATGCTCATGGGCACTTTGCCACTGCTAATCAGTGCCAAAGTGCAAGTGCTCCCTATTGTAAATTGTGATGTGAATTAGTGACTCCATGTTTGGCTTATTTGAATTACTGTCAGACCCTAGTACAGTGCACTGAGTGTGCCCAGGGCTTGTAAATCAAATGCTGCTGGTGGGCTTGCAGCACTGGTTGTGCCACCCACAGAAGTAGCTTGTAAAGTGTGTCTCAGGCCTGCCATTGCAGAGCCTGTGTGCAGTCTGTGACTGCCATGTCGACTTGGTAAGTGCACCCACCTACCAGTCCCCAAACCTTCCCTTTTCTTCATATCAGACACCCCTATGGTAGGCCTATGGGCAGGGTGCATTGTAAGGATAAGGTGGGACATGCCTGGTGTGTGTGGCATGTCCTAATAGTGAATTACAGCCATTTTCGTTTTTCACTATTGCAAGGCTACCTGTTCCCCATAGGCCAGAATGGGCAGTTTGATTATAACATTTTATAATCCTAAACTGACTCAGGGAACTAGGTAGAAATTCGAGTTTAGTATGCCTGAACTCAGAATGATAAAATACATCTTTTAGTGAAGTTGGTTTTAACATTCTGTGTTTGAAAATACCACTTTTAGAAAGTGGGTATTTTCTTGCCTAACTATCCAGCCTGCCTCTGCCAGCTTGTGTACTGTGTGTCTGGTTTGTGCGTGACAGGGGCTGGGGGTGGCCACAGGAGACAGGGTGAGGCAGCCCAGGGCTGAATAGAGAGACCTGCATCCAGAGTGGAGGGAGGAGTTGCATCTGGGTCTGAATAGGGCTGTGCCTGCCTGCCACAATGCTGGCTCCACCCCCTGCCGGGCGTCTGAGTACCCTGCCCCACATTGTGAAAGGAAAGAAGGAGTCATGTACACAGAGTGCTCCAAAGCTGCACAGAACTGGTTTAAGCTAGGCAAAGGCCTTTCTGCCTCCAGAGAACAAAGAGAATCAGGGTATAAGAGGGGCACCCAGACCCCAGGAAAATTAGATCACTTTTGGGAACAAGAAGAAACCTTTGCTGAGGAGCGGAACCAAGAAGAAACTGAGGAGAGACTATCCCTAAGCCTGAAGTGCTGCTTGGGGGATTGGCCTGCAGTGGTTTGCCTGACTGCCAAAGAAAGGAGAAAGGAACTTTTGCTTTGCTGTGACTTTCATCAACTTGTGAAGGATCTCCAAGGGCTTGAGAGAGAGCTTGCCCCCTGACCGTAGTCCCAGGACCAGTGGACTTCACCAGCCTTGTGAATTGCTGCTGGAAACGCTGTTTCATTGGCTACAGGGTTAGGGAGCTGTGACCGACTCTGACGACCGGCTCGGTGTCCTGTAAGCACCGCATCGAAGCACCGTCTCGCCCTGCAATGCAAGGCCCTGGTCTCACCGACTCTGTCAACGAGCCGCTGCCTGCACCGCATCGAGGGACAACGCGTCCTGCAACGCTTCGCTACGCCGAAACGAACTGGTCCGACCGACACGGTCACTGCTGCTGAGTTCAAGTCTTGTGACCGCACCGGAATTGGGCACCGCTCGCACGCTTCGCGACGCACCGCCCGACTCGCACCGCTGTCCGGACTGATCGACGCCAGCCCCCGAATCCGGCTCCGTCGCCGCACCGCAACCTGCCAGCACCGCATCGAAGCACCGTCTCGCCCTGCAACGCACGGCCCTGGTCTCACCGACTCCGTCTCGACGACGTCAACGAGCCGCTGCCTGCACTGCATCGAGGGACAACGCATCCTGCAACGCTTCCATTTTGCATTGCGACCGCGACGTACAGCCATCCGGCTCGCACGCCCGTGCCGGCCGCTTCAAGTAAAAGGTACTGTGACCGAGTCTGTCTACGCTGTGTTGGCCCGTCTCGACGCGATCAGCTGGATTTGTTAGACTGTTTGTTCTTGACATCGCCGTAGCCGGAGGAGGCTACCGACTCGCACAGAACCTTGAATTAAGCCTTTTTGATAAGAACTCAGTATTCTTGACAGTATTGTGGATTATTTTTGTCGTTTATGGTCTTGTGGTAATTCTATATAAAATATTCTTATTTTTATAAATATACAACCTGTGTGGTGTCCATTTGTAGTGTTGTCACTTGATTACTGTATGTGTTCACAAATGCTTCACACACTGCCTCTGAACTAAGCCTGTCTGCTCGTGCCAAGCTACCAAGAGGGTGAGCAGGGGTTATTTCAGGAGTGTACCTACTTTCCCTGACTAGACTCAAGGGTCCCTATTTGGACAAAGGTACCTACCTCTGCCAACTAGAGACCCCCAAATCTAACATTGGTGGTCAGTGGTGAGGATTCTGGACTTGCATTTGTGACTCATGTACAGTAATTGGTGAACACTACTTATTGAGTGCAAACCAAAACGCAACCACATACTTTTTGATGGCAGTTGTAAAAATAGAAAATCCCAGAAAAAATGCTAAGTTTAATCACCATGGAGAAACCAGCATCAGTAGCCTCTGTTGAGTGTGATTGGGAAGAGGAGAGGCTAGAATGCTACACCCTCAAGCACCTCAAGCATTTCTGCAAAAAGTTTAAAGTGTCCATGACCGGGCTCTCCAGGAAGGAGGACCTCCAAAAGGCGCTGAGGGCCTGGGTCGAATCAAGGAGTGCCCCTGTGGAGGGGGCTGAGAATGCAGAAGGGCAGCTGGAGGGGCTATTGGGTCTAGGGGCTGGAAGACCACCTTCCCCAGTAGGTAGCAGTGTTTCTGCCAGAGGTCTGTCTCCAGAAGAGTTGGAGGACAGGAAAGAGAGTAGGATGCACGAAATGGAGCTGACCAAGCTCAAGCTGAATGGGCAGTTAGAATTTGAAATGCAAACTAGGAAATTAGCCCTAGAAGAAAAGAAAATGCAGTTTGAACATGAGAAGGTTTTGAGGGAGTTGGAATTGAAGGCCAAAAGCTTAGAGATTACTCCCTCTGGTGGCAGTGTACCGCCTGTGCCTGTTGAAGCTAGGGTGTATATTCCCAAAGATGTGGTGAAGGAGTTTTTTTTAAAATGATGACATTGGGCAGTGGTTTAAAGCCTATGAGGCAGCCATGTCTTCCCACCGGGTCCCTGAGAAGGATTGGGGAGCGGGGTTGTGGGGGCGGTTCCTGAGTGAAGGGTGGGATACCTTGTTGGATTTGCCCTCTGAAGTCTATAATTCATACAGCCACATGAAGGATGCTTTAATGACTAGGTATGGTTTGACCCCCGAGCTTTATAGGCAGAGGTTCAGGAACTGTAAGAAGATTGAAGGCAGTACCTGGGTTGAATATGTGCCCTTTTTTTGCAGAGCCTTGGATGGTTGGGTAAAGGGTAGCAAAGCGACTGATTTTCAGGCGCTCTTTGATTTGATTGCATGGGAGCACTTGTCCAGAAATTGTTTTCCTGAGCTACGCCAGCACCTGATTGATAGTAAGCTGACTAACCCTAGGCAGCTTGCTGAGGAGGCGGACCGCTGGGTGAGTACCCGGGTCCACAAGGGTCACGTCGGAGACTCCGCCAAGGGTGGGCAGGGTCCCCAGCAGAAGAGTGGGGGGGACAAAGGTAAACCGAGAGAGTTCCATAAAGGGCCCCAAAGTAGACCGCAAGGGAACCAAGGGAAAGGTTCCCAGCCTCCCCCTGAGAAGAAGCCAGTGGCCCTGACAGGCCCCCCTGTTCACCAGGGACCACTGGTGTGTTACAAGTGTGGCGCCCCTGGCCACAAGGCAAACAATCCTCGTTGCCCTTTGCATGGAAAACCAGCACCCACTGGTGCAGTCCCCCGGCAGTTGGCTAGTGTAGCCCTGGGGGAGGAGTGGGGTGCCCAAGGTGGGGGGGATCCCACAGTGTTTTCCCTTGTCTCATTAGGAGACTCTGAGATGGTCCCTAGGACCCAGCTGCCTGACAACACTAAGAAATACAGGCAGTGGGTGACCATCAATGGCCATAGGGTGGAGGCTCTTCGAGACACAGGAGCCAGTGTGACAGCTGTCAAGTGTCACCTGGTGTCTAAAGAGCACGTTGTCCCTGATGCATTCTATCCGGTTGTTGCCGCTGACAACACAGAGAGTCACTGCAAGGTGGCTCAGGTTCCCTTTGAGTGGGGGGGGGTCTCGGGTATTCTTCAAGTAGCTGTGAGGCCAGCCATGCCTGTTGACTGTTTGTTAGGGAACGATTTGGAGAGCTCACCTTGGGCTAAGGTGGAGCGGAGTGCGCATTTAGAAATGTTGGGCTTGCCTGATTGGGCATGTGTGACCACCCGGTCAATGGCAGCTAAAGGTGTTCAAGAGGACCTGGAGCCTGAGAGGGAGGCCCAGGTGCCTGCCAGAGAGAGAGGAGGCAGGGGGCGCGGGAAACCGGCCCCCGAAGTTCCCACGGTCCAGGAGGAGGCAGACCCTGAGGGGGATGCCCTGGAGCCTACAGGGGAACAGGTAGCTGAACTGGGGGACCTACCTGACCTGACCCATTGGCAGCAAGAAGGAGGACCCTCCAGGGAAGAGTTCTGCGAGGAGCAGAACACATGCCCTTCTTCTCGTGGGTCTGAGGCAACAGGCCACAGACCAGGCAGCAGGTGATCAGTCTGGATCACATTGGATTTACTGGGAGAATGGTCTCCTGTATTCAGAGCCTAAGGTTGCTGAGCCTGGGTCAGCCCGTGTGCTGGTGGTACCCCAGCGCTTCAGAGCCTTCCTACTGGGGTTGGCTCATGATGTACCATTAGCAGGACATCTGGGGCAGGACAAGACCTTTGAAAGGCTTGTCACCCATTTCTATTGGCCCCAGATGCGCAGGAGTGCCGCCACTCACTGCAGGACATGCCAGACTTGCCAGGCAAGTGGAAAGAGTGGGAGGAAGCAGAAGGCTCCTCTCCAGCCATTCCCTGTGGTCAGCACCCCCTTTGAATGGGTGGGTATTGACATTGTGGGGCCACTGGACCCCAAGACAGCCATGGGCAACAGGTTTATCCTGGTCTTGGTGGACCATGCCACCCGGCACCCTGAAGCCATCCCTCTGAGGACAGTGACGGCCCCCGTGGTGGGACGGGCACTGATGGGAATTTTCTCACGTGTGGGATTCCCTCAAGAGGTGGTGTCTGACAGAGGTACCAACTTCGTGTCCAAGTACATGAAGTCCCTGTGGCAGGAGTGTGGTGTAACTTACAAGTTCAACACTCCTTACCACCCTCAAGGAAATGGGCTGGTTGAGAGATTCAACCGGACCCTCAAGGGCATGATTATGGGTCTGGAAGAACCCATGAGGCGTAAATGGGACGTCCTCTTACCTTGCCTGTTGTTTGCATACCGGGAGGTGCCACAGAAGTCTCTAGGGTTCAGCCCCTTTGAGCTCCTCTATGGACACCCGGTGCGAGGACCTCTGAGTTTGGTTAAGGAAGGCTGGGAGCAATCTCCCAGGAAACCTCCCCAGGATGTATAGTTACATGCTGGCCTTCAGGAACCAGACTAGGCGTTTCAGAGAGCTTGCTGAGGCAAATCTGGAAGCCAGCCAGGAGGAGATGAAGCGGTGGTACGACCAGAATGCCACTCTGGTCGAGCTTCAGCCTGGTCAGAAAGTGTGGGTCATGGCCCCCGTGGAGCCTTGTGCGCTCCAGGACAGGTGGACCGGCCCTTTCACGGTGGTGGAGCGCAAGAGTCCAGTTACCTACTTGGTGGACTTGCAGTCTCCCAGGAACCCCTTGCGTGTCCTGCATGTGAACCGCCTAAAGCCCCACTTGGAGAGGTCCCAAGTGGGCATGCTCTTAGCTACAGATGATGGGATGGAGGAGGAGACTGAGCCTCTTCCTGACCTCCTGTCAGCCCGAGAGCAAGATGGATCAGTGGAGGGAGTAAACCTCTACCTCCCTCACACCTGAGCAGCAGGGTGACTGTCGCCAGCTGTTGGGACAGTTCCCTGACCTGTTCTCCCTGGTTCCCAGTGTCACTCATTGGTGCGTCCATGATGTGGACACTGGGGACAGTCTTCCTGTGAAGCACAAGGCTTACAGGGTGACTGACAGGGTCAGAGCCTGCATCAAGGAGGAGGTCTCCAAGATGTTTGCGCTAGGGGTGATTGAGTCCTCTAACAGCCCTTGGGCCAGCCCAGTGGTCTTGGTTCCAAAGGCTGCCGCACCTGGTGCCACACCAGAACTCCGGTTCTGTGTGGACTACAGGGGACTCAATTCCGTCACCAGGACTGACGCCCACCCCATCCCCAGAGCTGATGAGCTCCTAGATCGGTTAGGGGCTGCGCGGTACCTCAGCACGTTTGACTTAACGTCTGGGTACTGGCAGATCGCCTTGACTGTTGGGGCAAAAGAGAGGTCAGCATTCTCCACACCAGATGGGCACTACCAGTTCCGGGTGATGCCCTTTGGGATGAAGAATGCTCCTGCCACCTTTCAGAGGTTGGTCAACCAGGTGTTGGTTGGACTGGAGGATTTCAGTGCCGCCTACCTGGATGACATCGCAGTGTTCAGTGCCAGTTGGGAAGAACATCTGCGCCACCTCTGGGAAGTATTGATGGCGCTGCGGAGGGCAGGCCTCACAATCAAGGCAAGTAAGTGCCAGATTGGGCAGGGTTCTGTGGTGTACTTGGGACACCAGGTTGGGAGCGGCCAGGTGGCACCCCTCCAACCGAAAATTGTTACCATTCTGGCTTGGGAGCCCCCAAGACCCAGACAGAGGTGAGAGCCTTCCTAGGACTCACCGGGTATTACAGGAGATTCGTCAAGGGGTATGGCAGCATTGTTGCCCCCTTGACAGAGCTGACTTCCAAGAAGCAGCCCAGGAAAGTGATTTGGACTGACGCCTGTCAAAAAGCTTTTGACACCTTAAAGACTGCCATGTGGACGGCGCCTGTGCTCCAGGCACCCAACTTCTCCAATGAGTTCATTGTTCAGACGGACGCTTCAGAGCATGGTGTAGGGGCTGTTCTATCACAGATCAATGAGGAGGGCCTAGACCAACCTGTAGCCTTCATCAGTAGGAGGTTACTTCCCCGGGAACAGAGGTGGAGTGCAATTGAGCGTGAGGCATTTGCTGTGGTCTGGGCACTGAAGAAGCTGAGACCATACCTGTTTGGGACTCACTTCCGGGTTCAGACAGACCACAGGCCCCTCAGATGGTTGATGCAGATGAGGGGTGAGAATCCAAAGCTGTTGAGGTGGTCCATTTCCCTACAGGGAATGGACTTTACGGTGGAACACCGCCCTGGTACAGAACACGCCAATGCTGATGGTCTGTCCAGATTTTTCCGCCTTAGTGATGAGAACTCCCTAGGGGTAGGATAGTTCTCCCCACATTTCAGCTGGAGGGGACACGTGTTAGACCTGGCATCCTTGGCATGGGTCTCCCTTCCATTTTTTTCAAAATGCCTCCACTGTTGTCGATATGTTTTTGCTGGACTAGATGCTCATGGGCACTTTGCCACTGCTAATCAGTGCCAAAGTGCAAGTGCTCCCTATTGTAAATTGTGATGTGAATTAGTGACTCCATGTTTGGCTTATTTGAATTACTGTCAGACCCTAGTACAGTGCACTGAGTGTGCCCAGGGCTTGTAAATCAAATGCTGCTGGTGGGCTTGCAGCACTGGTTGTGCCACCCACAGAAGTAGCTTGTAAAGTGTGTCTCAGGCCTGCCATTGCAGAGCCTGTGTGCAGTCTGTGACTGCTGTGTCGACTTGGTAAGTGCACCCACCTACCAGTCCCCAAACCTTCCCTTTTCTTCATATCAGACACCCCTATGGTAGGCCTATGGGCAGGGTGCATTGTAAGGATAAGGTGGGACATGCCTGGTGTGTGTGGCATGTCCTAACAGTGAATTACAGCCATTTTCGTTTTTCACTATTGCAAGGCTACCTGTTCCCCATAGGCCAGAGTGGGCAGTTTGATTATAACATTTTATAATCCTAAACTGACTCAGGGAACTAGGTAGAAATTCGAGTTTAGTATGCCTGAACTCAGAATGATAAAATACATCTTTTAGTGAAGTTGGTTTTAACATTCTGTGTTTGAAAATACCACTTTTAGAAAGTGGGTATTTTCTTGCCTAACTATCCAGCCTGCCTCTGCCAGCTTGTGTATTGTGTGTCTGGTTTGTGCGTGACAGGGGCTGGGGGTGGCCACAGGAGACAGGGTGAGGCAGCCCAGGGCTGAATAGAGAGATCTGCATCCAGAGTGGAGGGAGGAGTTGCATCTGGGTCTGAATAGGGCTGTGCCTGCCTGCCACAATGCTGGCTCCACCCCCTGCCGGGTGTCTGAGTACCCTGCCCCACATTGTGAAAGGAAAGAAGGAGTCATGTACACAGAGTGCTCCAAAGCTGCACAGAACTGGTTTAAGCTAGGCAAAGGCCTCTCTGCCTCCAGAGAACAAAGAGAATCAGGGTATAAGAGGGGCACCCAGACCCCAGGAAAATTAGATCACTTTTGGGAACAAGAAGAAACCTTTGCTGAGGAGCGGAACCAAGAAGAAACTGAGGAGAGACTATCCCTAAGCCTGAAGTGCTGCTTGGGGATTGGCCTGCAGTGGTTTGCCTGACTGCCAAAGAAAGGAGAAAGGAACTTTTGCTTTGCTGTGACTTCCATCAACTTGTGAAGGATCTCCAAGGGCTTGAGAGAGAGCTTGCCCCCTGACCGAAGTCCCAGGACCAGTGGACTTCACCAGCCTTGTGAATTGCTGCTGGAAACGCTGTTTCAGTGGCTACAGGGTTAGGGAGCTGTGACCGACTCTGACGACCGGCTCGGTGTCCTGTAAGTACCGCATCGAAGCACCGTCTCGCCCTGCAACGCACGGCCCTGGTCTCACCGACTCTGTCAACGAGCCGCTGCCTGCACCGCATCGAGGGACAACGCGTCCTGCAACGCTTCGCTACGCCGAAACGAACTGGTCCGACCGACACGATCACTGCTGCTGAGTTCAAGTCTTGTGACCGCACCGGAGTTGGGCACGGCTCGCACGCTTCGCGACGCACCGCCCGACTCGCACCGCTGTCCGGACTGATCGACGCCAGCCCCCGAATCCGGCTCCGTCGCCGCACCGCAACCTGCCAGCACCGCATCGAAGCACCGTCTCGCCCTGCAACGCACGGCCCTGGTCTCACCGACTCCGTCTCGACGACGTCAACGAGCCGCTGCCTGCACCGCGGGACAACGCGTCCTGCAACGCTTCCATTTTGCATCGCGACCGCGACGTACAGCCATCCGGCTCGCACGCCCGTGCCTGCCGCTTCAAGTAAAAGGTACTGTGACCGAGTCTGTCTACGCTGTGTTGGCCCGTCTCGACGCGGTCAGCTGGATTTGTTAGACTCTGTTTGTTCTTGACATCGCCGTAGCCGGAGGAGGCTACCGACTCGCACAGAACCTTGAATTAAGCCTTTTTGATAAGAACTAAGTATTCTTGACAGTATTGTGGATTATTTTTGTCGTTTATGGTCTTGTGGTAATTCTATATAAAATATTCTTATTTTTATAAATATACAACCTGTGTGGTGTCCATTTGTAGTGTTGTCACTTGATTACTGTATGTGTTCACAAATGCTTCACACACTGCCTCTGAACTAAGCCTGTCTGCTCGTGCCAAGCTACCAAGAGGGTGAGCAGGGGTTATTTCAGGAGTGTACCTACTTTCCCTGACTAGACTCAAGGGTCCCTATTTGGACAAAGGTACCTACCTCTGCCAACTAGAGACCCCCAAATCTAACAACCGCATTCCAGTCATCTTTTATTTGCTCACTAAGCTACTACAGACAGGTACCAATCTTGTGCAAATCACCATTGACTGAATAAGAACAATACGAGCTGGTTTACCAGGCCGCGTCCCCTATGAATGGTAACAAAAGCAACCCACACTTGTTTCAGCCTTCTTGGGCCTCATCAGTTAAGGGCAGTTAGATTTCTGTGCTGTAGCAAGTACACAAACTATAGCATACCATCAAACTTAACCTGCCTCAAAGAGAAAAATAGTGCTTTTAGTTACAGACTATTTACCCTGAATTAACTAGAAATTTCTTCTGTGCCTTATTTTCGGCAGTCCGGAATTTTCTGTCTTTAGCCAGTAATATTGTTTTAGCCATTTATTTACTCATTTATTTAATTATTCATTTTTTTATTATAGAGTTTTGTAGAAGTCCAGCTGTAGCCTTGTGGTTACTAATGCATGAAAAGGTGAGAGGTAGGTGGTTTAGGGAAAGTCCCAAAAGAGTAGTGGGGAGTTAGTCCAGTCAGTGAAGCAGATCCAATATAATATTCTTCATCACAGCCTTCAAGAGAGTTCACTTCACCTGGAGGCAATCCAGTAATGTTTTGTTTTCAAATTTGTTGTGACGCACATGAAGCTTGGTACAGATTTTAGGTTTGCACTCCAAGAATTCCACAATTTAGACACCTGTACTCCAAGGGTTTCCCATCCATGTTTCAGCCATTAAAAGACTCTTTGGCTAGTCAAGTGTCCAGTTGTAAAGCATAGGAACATATGTGGCTCATAGACTGGTGCATGTTTCTGTTGTTGCACGGAGCACTTGCATCAGCAAGCTTTGTTTATTGGGTAGAGCTTCTGGTGTATGATGAAGAGAATGCAATTCTCTTCTAAAGGTATGATCTAAAGGAGTAAGTGAGGTACTTTCATTGTAAGTTAGATATGATCTCTCCTCTGAAGGTTGAGTCACATTCTGACGGCTTGATTTTGGAGTCTTTGCAAACTTGTTGTGAGTTCCTTTTCAAGACCATAGTAGATTATTTTGCAATAATCTAAGCACACCACCACCAAGGCTCTTGTGAACTCAGTGGTTAGTTTGGAGGAGTGGAGGAGGTTCCCAGAGAATGGAAAGCTGCAAGTTGATGCTCTACATCACTGTATTCACCTTTGGATTGAAGGAAAGCTTAGATTGAAAAGAATGTCCAACTTATTCACTCTTACAGTAGTTTAGTTAGGTGACCCTTAGCTGGGGTGCTGGATGAATGGTAATTTGTCCATTAGTGCTTCTACTAATGGCATGAGCTTCACCTCAACCCCATTCATGCCTAGGAAGATATCCTTCAATCTCAAGAACATGTTGTTGAAGCACGTGATTCTATACTGGATTTGGGCCTTCTCACCATACATCATGAGAATATTGACGAAATACCTTTTCTAACCACCACTAGAGAACAAAATATTTATTATGTTGTCATTTCCATAATGTCATTAATACATTTTCAAATTGACTATAGTTTAGCACATATGCAGTCAGTAATATAACAAAATGGTTGTTCAAGATCAAATATTTGAACACACCCCCTTTCTTGGACAAAAATCTTGTTATCCTAAACATTATCCACTTCCATCCTAGACACCACTATGTTTTATTTTGTCCAGTGGATACCTATGACATATAATTCAACACAGCCATAATTGTAAGCCCTGTCTTTTGTGAAGCTGTATATTGTGCAACAAATTGCCTGAACTGCTGAGGTTACTATTTTGGTTGTGTTACCTCAGATCTGATTTTAGGTTTGTAAGTAATAGACTTTCTATTTTTTTTAATCATACTCTTTAAAATGCCCTACCCTACCTATGTCCGTTAAATGTGATGAGTTTGTGTCTTGAAAAAGCCTATGCAAAGGCTCCACCCTCCGTGCAACCATAAAATGAGATATGTAATTTTGTAACATAATAGATTGTGTGATGCAAATTTCCTTGTTTTCCTTCCTCATTTAATATTTTGTCCTTGCATTGTAATTGGAGCCTTGATGATCAGGACTATGGAAATAGTTTTCCTCCATATACCTGGCTCACTTGGTGTAAGGATTTGATGCAAAGCCAGCTAATGCTATTTCAGTCGATCTGAATTTGTGTGAAATTTAAGTAGAATTTGCACTGGTCCACATTGGACATTCCCCCTCTGCTTAAATAATGGAAGGTTGGCACTTTGCAATGCCAACTGATTTCTGATGCAGCTAGGATATTAACTGTCAGTGGGCAACTGTTATGTTGACACCTTTACCTCCTTTCTCAATGCCAATGATCTCCAACAACACTGCCATAAACCCACACACCACAAAGGTGCCATTCTGGACCTGTGATAATCTCTAATTCCCTCAACCTAAGGACATATGACCTCCATCCCAGTTGACAATGTAGTAACTGAGTCCAGACATGTAGAGGATCTTCAGATGTTTATATGTAATTAGTTACAAGTCATGAAGTTAAGTCCAATACAAAACCCCACCAGGAGTAGCCAGCATGCTGCTCAGCCCTTCTCAACTGACATCTCTGGCTCCCAACATTCTGTAACACATCATTCAGGGAACAGTCCACTGGCAGAGCAAGAGTTTACATGAATAACATCAAAGCCAGGATACTACATATCCCCTTTCCTTCCATATATATACAATAATGAAAGAAAACATAAAGAAAACCAAGATAGAGGAAAGACAAAGAGTGAATCAGAAACATCGCAAACCAATGAGAGAAGAGAGCAACAAAAGAACATGCGAAGATATAAATGAGGAAAACAGAGAAGTAACAGGTGAGGAAAACAGATAAAAAGAAAGACAAAAGGTGAGAATACCATCCTCCCTTCTAACACAACAACAGGAACGAAAAGAGAAAACACCAACGACTACCTCACGACATACTTGCTGGCCAGGCATGTATAAAAAGAGACAAGTCATAGCACAACACAATGACCACAGACCAAAACCAGACACTAACAAAGAGAAGAAGAAGGAAAAACTTCAATGGACAAAAAGAACACAACGGTAAGAGAAAGACAGAGAAAAACAAACAAAGAATAGAATCCAGAATCCACAGATGACACCAATAAAAGATATCAAAAGGAAAACTGAGCTGTAACAGGAAATAATGAGACAATTAAAATAAATCACTCATACTTCCCATTAAATTAAAAATCTCAATATAATAAAAACATGACGTTGAATACCAATTGGAAAATGTAAACAAAACACAATAAACTTGAGAGAAACACAAATTGGTATTAATACCAAATACACCCTGTGTGAAGGTAATATTGTACTAAACATGTGGTGAAGGGGTGCACACTGTGCACTGAACTGATGAGACCAAACCCATAAAACACACCATGTAAAAATCTTGTGCACTGTTGTGAAGGGACTAAAACCCGTACAACACACCCTAAGTAGGGTAAAACATAAAAACATTGTGCACTGTTGTGATGGGACTTAAACCCATACAACACACCCTAATTAGGGTAAAACGAAAAAATGTTGTGCACTGTTGTGATGGGGATACCCATACGACACACCTCAAGTGGAGGTTCAAAAATGTGCACCAAAGAGATGGGACTGGAACCCAAACGACACACCTCACGTAGAGGTAAAATGTTGTGCACCGTAGAGATGGGATTAAGACCCATAAAGTCATCACTCTTGTAAGGGTATGCAACTTTAAACATCTATATGGGACTATAACCCATGACCCAGCCCTGTGGAAGGTTAACAACCAGACAAAGTGTGACTAATGTGAAACATGGAAAGAGGGACTAAAACCCAAATTCCTCCCCCCTAGACCAGGGACAAAATATGAAAACGTAGAAGGAGGGACATGAACGTGGCAATGGCCATGTAAAAACTATAGTATTATTAAAATTGTAACGTAACTCACACTGGTGAGCGACATCTTACCCAAGTTGCACAACCCTGGTAACATTCTAATATTGCATAGCGATGAACAGAAATAAAATACTGTAAGCAACCAGCATGACATATAAGCGCAAAAGAGACATAATTAGCATCAAACAAACTAAACCTACTACCACAAAATATGGACTTATACAGCGCCACAGACACTGCAACTCCAGACACAGTGCATAGAAAATGGAGCTTCCAGCCTCAGACTTGCTAACTCCATATACAGAAATTGGTAAAAGCGTGATGAAAATAAACTTCACACTGAGGAAAAGTGTGAGAAAGAAAACTTAGAAAACAGCAACCAGTCAAATTACAACCTGACACTAGATGGCAGCATAACTCTGGGCGGAGAACGTTTTCATATTTTGTCCCTGGTCTGGTGGGGAGGAATTTGGGTTTTAGTCCCTCTTTCCACGTTTCACATTAGTCACACTTTGTCTGGTTGTTAACCTTCCACAGGGTTGGGTCATGGGTTATAGTCCCATATAGATGTTTAAAGTTGCATACCCTTACAAGAGTGATGACTTTATGGGTCTTAATCCCATCCTCGTCGCCAATAAAATGTAGTAACTGAGTCCAGACGTGTAGAGGATCTTCAGATGTTTATATGTAGTTAGTTACAAGTCATGAAGTTAAGTCCAATACAAAACCCCACCAGGAGCAGCCAGCATGCTGCTCAGCCCTTCTCAACTGACATCTCTGGCTCCCAAACATTCTGTAACACATCATTCAGGGAACATTCCACTGGCAGAGCAAGAGTTTACATGAATAACATCAAAGCCAGGATACTACATACTGGCCTGACCACATGCAGATCCCATTCTCCCTATCCAGCTCTTATACCAAAACATACAGGCAACCCAAGAAAGAGAAAATATGGTTCAGGGACACATTCAACCTTGACACAGAAGCCATGGCCATCATGTCCCTTCCCACCCTAATTTCGATGACACCATATCCTGATATTAACGATGCCAATGACAAGTGCAACTCCTGCATGGAATCCCTTATTGACAAATGTGCACCCCTGAAGTGCAAATTATCCAGACCAAAACTTTCTAGGACCTGGTTCTCAAAACAACTTTACGATCAAAGAAAGCTCATCAGAAAATGTGAGAAAGAATGGAGACAAGCGCATTCTCACCCGAGTATGACTAAGCTTTGCAAAGCGTGAAAACAATACAAAGACCGAATCCTCAGAGCCAAATACTCCCTTATCAGACCCCTTGTGAATTCTACAAAGAATAGACCAAAGCGCCTGTTTGAGGTCATTGCACAGACTATAAACCCCTTCACCACTTCAGTTCCTAAGTCATCTATGGCCCGCTGCGACTACTTTGTGGATTTCTTTGATAAAAAAGTTAGAGACATCCATATCTCGCTACCGACCAACCACCCCCTAGAAAAGGTATAAATTCTACCATGCAAGGCGCTACAATCATAGTCATCTTTCTCTCCAATCTCCGAACAGGACCTACAATGAACAATCTCCAAAGTAAAATCATTAAACCACCTTCAGTACACCATTCTACGTTCTATCAGTAAATCTCTTGCCACACACCCACTCCCCGCATGAACCATCAAGGTCAACTCCTCTCTCAAACAGGGCTTTTTTCCTGTATGACTAAAAGTGGGCCAAATCTCTCCTCTCTTAAAAAAACAACCTCTTGATCCAGAGAACTTAAACAACTACTGCCCAGTCTCCACACTCCCATTTCTTGGCAAAGTCACAGAAAGTTGCGTAGCGTCCCAACTCGCTTCACACATTTTAACAAATAACCTCCTAGACATGCTCCAATCAGGTTTCCACCAGGGTCACAGTATAGGAACTACAATCCTCCAAATAGTCGTTGATTCCCTTAGAATCGCCGACTCCAGTAACTCCTGCCTCCAGGTCCTCTTGGATTTACACTGTCTACCATCTGGACCTCCTTCATACTCTAGAACAACACGTGGGATGTGGAGGCACAGACCTCAACTGGTTTGCCTCATACTTCACCAACTGTTCCCAAATTGTGAGAATGGGCAACTCGTTCTCGAGACCAGTCAGCGTTCACCAAGAGGTCCCTCAAGGTTTGATCCTCTCTCCAACCCTTTTTAACCTCTATCTAGAACAATTATGATTGATTCTCAGAAACTCTGGGATTCTCTTCCACCTCTATGTTAATGACACCCAAATATACATGAAAATCTAATCCCCAGAAGACATTCCCTGCTTTCAAAACACTCTTAAAGATTCAAAACTGGATGTTCACCCACCATTTAAATCTCAACCTAACTAAAACAGAATTTCTTTTCATCTCACCTCTGTAAGCAAACACTCCAGTATATGGGCTGCCCCCCCATTGTCCAGAGTGCCAGATCACTTGGCATCACCCTTGATAATCACCTCAGTCTTCACAGCCACATCACAGCCATGGCCAACAGTGCACAACACTAACTGAGTCAGCTTTGGGGCATCAGACAATTGATTCTGGAACAAGACCTCAAAACAGTCTCTCGTTCACTCCAAACTAGCCTATGGAATTGCCATTCTCTCAGGAATTCCCAAAGTTTACCTAGGCCCACTGAGAGCAACACTCATGCTGAAGCACGCTTCACTTTAAGTCTCAAGAAATTTGACCATATTTACCCTGCCAACCCTCCAATGGCTTTCCATTGAAGCGCGGGTCCAATTCAATATTGTTTCCATTACCCCCAGGGCGCTTCACTCCTCTTCACCTTCCTATCTAAATGAGAAACTGAAAATCTCTGGGGCAAATAGGGGTTCCAGAAATGCCCAATCCCTGCTCCTGGAACTCACCACCTTTTAGTCGAGAATGATACATGAACTAGTCCTTTTCTGGTAGTGCCACTAGAATCTGGAACTCTTTGCCTCCTTCCCTACTCCTAACCACCAGCCTAGCCACCTTCAAAAAGCACCACAAGCTCATCTTATTTGACAGACATCTTGGTCAATCACCCTCGACAAGACATACATATTCTCTCCACCTCGATCTGAACTACCATTGTTATATGACCCTAGCATCTAAATCGATGTTTTAACTGTGTATGTTCTCAGACCAACTGCTGTAACTGTCTCTTGTGGTAACTACTGCACACATCTACCGATGTAAACGTCCGGGGGTAATTACTATAACTGTAACCTGCTGTAACCCATGTATCCTGCTTGTTGTAAAGCGCTCTGCTGCCTTCGATCCATGTCCACGCTATATAAAATTGCAAAAATAAAAAATAAATAAGAACGTTAAGCATAGAAAAGTTTGCTCAACATTGCACTTTTCATCACCTTGCACTGCAAAGTGACACTTTCTGTCCTGAGAGTACCTACACAAACCTTCAGTAAATCTTTACCCTCCTGTTATAGGTGGGAACAGGGCATTCCAGGAAGAGCCAGCCACTCTATAGAAATAGGCGCACACCCACAAACTCATACATTTGCTTATGTGTACGTATCTCATAAAAGTAGTTCCCCAACATGGAAACAAATGCGTGCCAGAGCTGCCAACGTTTGAACTGGAGATCCAAGTTCGAGACTCCGTGTAGGCTCAACAGCCTGTGATTCTGGGAAAACCACTTAATTAATGTGACCTTGTGTAATGTAAGTGATGCTCATGTAAATCACTCCAGAAATTCTGGTCGAGTTCCCGATATGGAAAACTGCAAAGATACTCATTCCACAGAGAAAAAACAGGTATTTGTTGGGGTATATGTGAATACGTTTTTTCATAGGTAAAAGTATTTTTCATCCGCAGGATGAAATATAATTGTGCAAAGATGTTTTTGCGCATGGTTCTATCATCTTGATTTTGAACAGACAGACAATATTAGACTAATTGTAGTGCTCCAGGAAATCTCATACAAGTAGGAAATCTATCATTTAAATCTATCATTGAAGCAAACTTTTCAAGAGTTACAGCATTTGTAAATCGAGCTTTCTGTATCCCGGACAAGTAATTATGTGTACTTTGACTGAGGCCTTGGTAAACAAAACCGAGAACAAAGTGAATTGTACTCAGCGTTTGTCTTTTAAACTGCATTGTAGCTAGATTAACACGATTAATATAGGAATTCACGATCCCAACATGTAACTCAGTGCATCATTATTAATAAGTAGCATAGTTAATAATTTTATTACGAAAATATTATCAATTTCCAGGTGTACGTTGAAAGGTCTTAATGGTGGGGTATTGGTAAATTCAACAGGTAAGCGAAACGTAGGAGCGTTTACATGGTTTTAAAATGCATTACCTACTTGCACACTCTTTTTTCCCCCAACAATGGCATCCAATAAATAGAAAATGGAGTACACAAAATGTTGTCAAGGAAATGCTTTATAGTAAGGGAAATTATATTAGACATAGTGATGATGATTGGTCGCTGTGCTAGAGTTGAAGGACGCCCAAGCTCTGTGTCTCGATTTAATGCTGACTGAAGAATGGCAAACGGGCTCCCTATGGATTGTAGGACTGGTTTCGTCACCGCTCTATGACGCTATTTTAATGACTCGAGGATATTATTTAAATCCGTTTTTTTATGAGCATTTCTTGGTCGGCTATTTAAGAGCTGAATACTCCCCTTATCGCTCATGTCCCCCCTTTCTCCTTGAGATCTTACATTTTATTTCTACATTAGACTGAATGGCTTTAGTTTTCAAAAGGAATGGAGATGTTGTGTGTTTAGGTGCAGGATGTGTGTTTTTATCAATGCATTTTTTTTTTTAGCACCAACCTTGCACAAAAAGGTTGTAATCGCTCTGTACAATTAGAGTATATCAATAAATGCATAGCTTTTCAACAACTTGTATGCATAAAATGGCGGTATTAAATCCAAATTATTACATTGGGCCCGATTCACAGAACTAACTTAAGACAAAATCCTAAACTTACTACCATTTTGGTATTCACAGAAGGCACTTACTCATTTTGGTATTCACAGAAGGCACTTACTCATTTTGGTATTCACAGAAGGCACTTACTTACTCATTTTGGTATTCACAGAAGGCACTTACTCATCAATGAGTAAGTGCCTTCTGTGAATACCAAAATGAGTAAGTGCCTTCTGTGAATGCCAAAATGAGTAAGTGCCTTCTGTGAATACCAAAATGGTAGTAAGTTTAGGATTTTGTCTTAAGTTAGTTCTGTGAATCGGGCCCAGTGTTTTTAATCTGAAGGCACTAGCAGATCAATTCTTTTTACGTTTTTCAATGAGTAGTCCTTGGATGTAGCAGTTGCCAAAGTAAGATTCCACGCTGCTGTGCATACAGAATACACCAAGTCAGCAAAGTCTTGAAATAACTGCAGTTCTAAGATAGGGCTTCACTAGTAGGCTTTGATGGAAGGGTAGTTTATTTATCTAGAGGGACACCAATTCTATCAACACACCATGGCTGAGATTACTGGGATAGGATTTTCATGAGGTTTCGAAAAAAGCTGATACATTTCCAGAGACTTCAAGTCGTTCTTTAAAGTAATGATTGCATTTTTAAGTGGTGTAAGAATGTGAATTGTTGGTATACAGTACATTATAGCACAGTCGATTGTTTGGGTCTCTTTTTTATTTTAACATGTTTTTATAATGCACATGATGTATGCAGTTTTATTGTTAAAGTTCAAAAGTGGGTTCCCATGTTTTATTTATGCAATAAGTCCTAAAACAGAGCAGATTGTTGTGATATTAGGTCTCTTATTATTATCATAGAAACTTTGTCTAAGCGTCATTTCTCAAAGTGTTGGTAAGTTTGCAATACGTTGTTAGATCTTTTATTAGCTATTGCTTTCCAGCAAATAATAATTAATTGAAACTGCTCTCTGAATATTTGATTTAAAGCTTGGTGGTATGCAGTTTACTATCACCATAGATTGGCAGGGCCGGCTTTAGGGCAGTGCGACCGATGCTGCCGCATTGGGCGCTGACCTGTGTAGGGGGTTGCTGATGTCATGGGGGGGGGGGCCACTGTGTTTAGCTATAACTTAAGATTGAGGAGATATGGGGCAGTTTTTTCTAGTTGTAGTGAGAATCTGAGGCGGCGGTCATAGGGTGCAGGGTGACAAAAATGATTGTCGCACTGGTCACCAACAGCACTAAAGCCTGCCCTGTAGATTAGATAGAGTTTGTGGGTTCCTCAGGTACTAATCAATAGAGAAGTATTTTGGCTTCCAATAACAACCCATTTAAACAGAGGCAGTTCCTCTTAATGGGCAGAGTAGTGTTGCCCTGCCTGCTGTGAGCGCAACAGGTGAACACAGATAAATTATTAAAGTGGTCATCTATCATTTTATGAATCTGTCTGTGTGCCGCACTAGCACAAGTGTGATGGTGGGAGCGGGTCACATTCCTGCCGATTGTAGGATACATCTGCAGGTGCTCAGTGTGCTTGACAGAATAGCTGGCTGCCTACAGCCGGCCAATCTGACATGTACACTTTGGAGCAAGCAATCTCAGCGCTGTGAAACAGCCGGGGGATTGCTGGTACATGTCCTAAGACTCAAAATGAGCGCTGGGTTAGCATGCTCCAATCCATCCTGGAGCTGTTCTCAGCAGCATGAGAGCTGCTCCAGAATTGCTTGGATTCAGCACTTGGCAGGAATTCAACCACTTCCCTTTGCTGCTTGTCAGTGCCACTTCTATCCCTGTTTCTACCTGCCTGCTTCTTGCCTGGAGAGAAGAGACACGGAGGGCTAGAGCAGCAGCATCTCAGTGACCTTTTTTTGCCATCGCGCACCCCTACTTTTGTAATATTACTAGCACACCTGTATTTAAATATTGTTTTTAAAAAGGGTTTGCATATTTTTTACTGTTAAATCAGAACATTTTAAACTGCCTTGATCATCTACTGCCTCTTTCCTCCCGCATTATTTACTTTGGTATTTACCTATCAATACTCTTTTATTTACTACTTGATATTACTACCTCTCATGATTTTGGCTACCTCTCCTTTCTACCTGGCCTTCACAATTCTATTCCTTTTCGATTCTGTTTTCTTTTATCCTTATAATGGTAAAAAAAGATTTGGCGTGTTACTGTTTAATACAGCTTTCTCTACACTGTGCTTCTCTACACCCTATTGTTCTAATGCTTTAACATATTGCTGTAAGATGCATCAATTTTCTTGTAACTCTTGTTTCTTGTTTTATTGGTTAGCTAAAGCTTTTGAAACTAAAAAAACATGTTAAAAGTGCCCTGAAATGTTAAAACGTAACATCAGAAGGAGATATCCAGACCAGGCCTCTCACAATGCCCAATGGCACAGTGACTCTGCTAAGCAGCAAGCTGAGTATGGCCATGATGCACAGGGAATACCATTGTTCTCTAGATGCCAGAAAGGTTGCTTTCTCAAGAGTTAAAAAAATGGGTAGAAATACAGACAGAGGCAAACACTGTATATGACAAGAGCAGCCACTGTGCAACATGTTCTCCAAGAAAGAGAAATCATCAAGTATGCACTCATCGCTTATGGCTGCAGGCACTGCTGATCCTCAGCCACATTTTGGCTCCCATCTCTAGTACTGGGACTGTGCTAACCACTATCAGCAATAATTGTGGTGAGCAGTGGGGGTCGGCAGACCATCCCTTAGGAACAGCCTGGAGCATGAGACTGATGAGAGCAACTCTCAGGTAAAAGACCCTTCCATTTCCTGGAGCATCCAACCGGTGCTTGGAGAATAGACACTGCATTTTCTGGGCCACTTATCCATCTTATTGCGAGAGACTGGATGGTCCTGACCAGGGGTCTCGCTGGCCACTTGTTTCATAGTTATATGTATTACCTTAAGGATATCTGATTTGTACCTTTATTGGTAAGAATTGCTGCTGCAGACATCAAATACATCTTTCACGCCTTCTCGGCAGGCCCTCCCTCAAGAACAATCTGGAGCATGAGAGAGAGGGGAGCAACCCCCAGATACAAGATCGAGCAACCAACTCGTGCTTGAAGAACATTGATAGAACTTTCTCGGTCATCTAGGTGTTCTATCCAGAGGCCTCATTGGTTAGTTGTTTCATGGTAAGGATGCCATTGTTAAGCATTGCTCAAACGGACATCTAATATAACTGTCACCACTCTAACTCCAAATTGTATTGTTCTCTGAACAGCTCTGTGCATTTGTGTTTTCCATACTGGGCAACAGGGCGAGGATAACTGGGCATTGTAAGGCTAGCTTTCTTTGAGTCAATTTCTTTGTCCCCGACCTATAAGCAGAGTATTTTTAGTGTAAGTTACAAGAGTGGTATACAACGCTGGTGCTATTTGGACACTAGATTTTTTTATTGTAATGGTAAAGAAGGCAACAATGAACATGAAACGCAGTTTATCAGGTTTATTTGAAATATGTCTGCACTTATGCTTTTTATACATCTGAATACATTAGTGTGTCCTTGTAATTAAGAGCTATATTACAGTAGAAAATGTTAATTTAGATTTAATGAACATCTGCTCATATGCATTCCTCGTCTTACATAGTCAGGCTCTAGTCTTTTATTTAGTATAATCTTCACACTTGTCGTTTTTTGTCCTGCTCATTAGGTAAAAGTTGGAACGGTTACTCAAAGGAAGTTTATATATAAGAATGAAATCGGATGCTTAATTTAGTTGTGCAGCTGTTAACATTTCTATTTTTAATCTCCGCAAGCACAAACAGATCATTTAATCTCACTTGCAAAAGGTTATCTGTGATGTGGGAAAAGGTGATAACGCCGATTCTTATCTAATTATCTATAAGAACCTTCTGGCCGCCAAGATCTTTTTACCTGTTGAATAGTGTAAAGGAGAGAATCTCATCGGGTTAGATATCAGCATTCATTTTGTCTGAAAGGACCACTGACTCCGAATTCAAGTTTGAGAATTTATTATCGCCAAAAATAACTGAACGTGCAAGCACCTCAACACGAGGTTAAAGAAATAAATGGGCACTAATACAAAATATACTCTACGCAGGAATCTCATCCGACTCAGGATAAGAAGAATAGAAAGTTCTAGGAGGACCAACCAAACTATGATTGCTCCTATTTCTAAGTTGCTCTTCATGGACCTAAACAAGCTTAAAATCAATTGCTGTCCCTACACTAACGCTAAGTGACATCCCTGCATAACGATTTTCCCAGGCAAGAAAGAATAAAAGGTGTCAGCTGTGAAGACTTCCTAAGAAGTGCAATCACCATATACCTAAGCTCAGCTCTGTCCTTCTCTCAGGTCTCCCCTACCGCTTCTCTGGCCTCCTCCCTCAGGGCACTATCCCTAATACAAAACCATACTACAAAGGTACACGCCTTGTTTACGCCCTCTTGGCCAGGTCTTCTTTCTTGTGCTTTTCCATTGAAACGGTGACTTCATCCTGGACGGTTTCGTTGACCTTGAGTCCCAGGCGCCTTCTCCGCTGAAAGTATCATCCCTAAATTCCATTGCACTCCCCGTACCATGCCTCCCATCTTTCTAACTTTTGAAAACAAAGAGTTAGTCTTTACTAACGAGACATGTGTCCTTGCACCTGCAACAAAAGATACGTTCAACAGAAACCTTCTACTGTGCTAATTAAGTCTACCGTTTGTGCCCAGAGAGCCTTTCCAAGAGAAACCCTTTTCGGCCTACCTTATAAGCTAATATAAGAATATACCAGGCCTTCCTTAAGCATATATGTAGTCAGGCCCTTACATATAACTTTTAAACACACATCTTACTTTTCCCTATACGCATATTCATTACGATTCATTATGCAAACAATGAATTACATGTGCAACTTTAATATGGTGCACGTTTAAACTACTGCAATTACATTACACACACGAACTAATTCCTCTATGCATTTTGTTCACACAATTCAAAAAGCATTACATTACATCATTATCCTAACACCATTATACTGCTGAGTTCACTTCAATTCAGTGAACTATTCATTCTTTGCTAAACATACATGAGTATACAATGAATATAAACGAATATATGTCTGAATACATGTGGGTGCGGCCTATCAGTGATTATGATGCACCCCTACAATTCACAAGAACATTTCGCTCTATCAGTTCCCCCTTTGATGACTCCTGTCATCACATCTCATTCTACTCCCTCGGAGAAGGAACCGACCTAAACAGAACTTGTTCCCATCTTCCCTGATCTGAAGTTCTCCATGCTCTTGAGCCTTTGATACTGATTGTCCTGCAATCTTGCCAATCTCATGTCATTTTCCCTCAAAGCTCTCTTGACTCTGCCTGCTCGATACCATTTGTAGGCCTTGATCATAATCCACAAGCCAGCCACACAAACCACCAAAATAAGGAGTGGTCTCAGGAAGTACCCAAGGAATCCCTTTCCTAGGTTCGCAAACCAACCTCCCACTTGACCAAAACCCTTTCCGACCTTTTCCCAGGCCCCTTCTTCGGTCAAATCCGCTATCTTTGTGTGGATCATAGTGATGTTACTTATATATTTCTCCAGATCCTTGCTACGGTCTGGTATATAAGTGCAGCACTCTTGAACCTTCAGCATTTTACAGACTCCGCCCTCTTTTGCCAATAGGACATCCAAAGCAAGGCGATTCTGCAAAACCATACCCCTTATCGACAACATCTCTCCTTCCACCAACACCAACGACTTTGCTGTGTTCATCGAAAATTCATCCACCACCGTCGCTAACCTCCGGATCTTCACATCATTCAAGACTACTCCTAGACTAGGTATCATAGCTCCAAAGATATCCCCCACAACGATTCCTGCACTTGCAGCTCTTCTCGTTCTTGAATGCTCTCCACCCTCCAGAAGATTTAAGTCTTCTGTATGGTAAATCTTTGGAAATATTATTGACAAATAACATGTTCCATACCAATTTGCAGGCAACCTCACATAAGCATTCTTTCCACATACGTAATACACCGTAGGTATCACTTGTACAGGACCTTGGAGAAAATCTTTTGCCTCATCTGCCATGGTGAAAACGTGATCACAAGTACTCTGTCCCACTGGAACCTTTTCGTAGTAAGTCTGATAACGCCTTATACACAACTTACCCCTCTGCTCCTTATCCAACGCTATAGGACCATAGCTTCCCTTGGTCTTATGCAACCGTTCCTCCTCTGTCCAATCTGTCCTGTGATGCCCTAAATCTCGGGATTCAGTCAGCTTTCTATACCTATCTTCAACCTGATCTACAAACTTCCTCTCTACATCCGACATCAAGCAAGTCAGATTGTGTCTGTGTGCGAATGCTGTATCCAATTCCAAACTCGGTATGAAGTACTTCCTCAGTCTGTCCTCAGTCTTATAATAGTCATACTTATTCAAATGCTTGTAGGCTGGGACTTCAGGAAGCACTGCGTCGAAATTGGAAAAGAAATACTCGAACTGCTCTCTCTCATAAAACAAACTAAGCAAAAGACTACATGAAATACCATAAGTCAGTGGAAGATGATGATACCTAATACCCTCATCCACCGAAGTAGGCAACTGCATACACACATAACAATCTTTCGCATCCATCACGTCAACATACTCATACAACAACTTAGCATACGCATTAAGCTTAAAATCACCCTTAGACAAATCTACATGTAGTCTACGGCTTTCTTCTAATATCATAGCTCTATCAGCTGCCCTGTCTACCCCCTTCTGGCTAGGTGTGATAGGTGTCGGTGTCCCTGTCACTACCTCTACTTCTGGCTCATGCGAACCAGTATATGAGACTACAACTACTATGATTATAGAAATTATCACACTACTTATAAGAATGCCTATAATCCACTTTGCTCTACGATTGGGATTTCCCGGTTCCATGATTTCGAAAGTTCTCAAAAAGTCTTGGTTATCGCAAAGAACTCAGAAAAGTCTCTGTCCTTTATTTATGACTTGCTCAACCAGCTCGAGCAACCATGAAATCTCCGGGCTTTCCCTTTCCGATCACAACTTATTTACACAGTCCAGAAAAAGACTTCCCTAGTTTTCGTTCCTCTTCTTGTGGAAAGTCCCTAAGTTTATTCTTCTTCCACTCGGACCTAGGTTATCTTCTTCTTTTAGACTTTTATTTACAGTTCATTACTGATCCATAATGAGATCCTCATTAAGCACGACCAGAACGTGATACAAAAGTTCAAGACGCAAAACCAGCACTTCGTGTGAAAACGGCTCAGCTCCGAAAGGCGGGAATTCGACTCGATGCAAAAGCAATTTTCGGACTTCACTCAGAAGTGGGGGATTCGGAATCGTGAGTGTCAGTGTTCCATCTATCTCGAACCCTGGCATCCGCAGCACCACCTTCACCACCAGGTTCGGGCTCCGACTGAACACTTCCACTGACTTCAGTCTCCCTGTATTCACCACCCCCTGCATCAAACACAGTGTAAGTCCACTCAGGGGTAGAGTATCTGCGACAAGGCACTCTTGTTCTCTTAGACCTTCGCCGACTGTCTTGTGCTTGGTCTTCGTCGCTTGCTTCGGTTTCAGATACTTCGGACACTGGAGCAAGGTCTCTCTCAGGTGCTAACCTCAGGTTCAGTCGCCTCTGTCTTTCAGGCCAACCTTCAGCACTTCTGTTCTTTCGTCTGCCTTCCCCTTCTATACCCAGTGCACTATTTCCTCTTTCTGCTGCATTTGACTCTTCTCCGCCCACTGCACCTTCTCTTTCTTCGGTGCCTGAACTGTGGGAACCCCCTTCAGCTTGCTCTAGTGCACCACCAGCTGTGTCAGCGACCCTTACAGCTTGACTTGTCCTCTCATGTGGCCCTGCCACATCAGCTGGATTTTCATTTGCGAGAGGAGCTGTTTCTTCCAAGGGTGCTGGAACTCTGCGGGTATGGGAAGCATGCACCCAGTTCGGCAATCCTCCACACTTTACTGCTGTGTTCGTGATAAGTATCACCTGATACGGGCCACGCCAACGGGCATCCAAACAACTCTTCCTCACGTGCTTCCGGACGAGCACCCAGTCACCGGGACACAAGTCGTGGCACAGATCACTCGAGGCTGGAACCACAGCTGCTTGCACCTGCTGGGATACAGAACGGACCACATCAGAGAGTCCTTTACAATAATCGAGAATCAAATCATCAGTGATGCTTATCAAGGCTGTAGCTGGTACTGCTGGCAGTCTCATTGCCCTCCCCATTATTATTTCATGGGGGGACAACCCGGTCTTTCTGTCTGGGACACTTCGCATGCTCATGAGCACCAGTGGCAAGGCGTCGGGCCATTTCAGGGATGTTGAAGAACACATTTTTGCCATCCGGGCCTTCAAAGTTCCATTAACTTGTTCCACCATCCCAGAAGCCTCTGGTCTGTAGCTACAGTGGAGTCTCTGGTCAATGTTCAATGCTGCACAAAGTAACTTCATGATTTCGCTATGGAAGTGCCCACCTCTATCTGATTCCAAAGAGGTCGGGATCCCGAATCTAGGGATGAGCTCCCTCAACAGTAATTTAGCCACTGTCAGAGTGTCACACCTTCGTGTGGGGTATGCCTCCACCCACCGTGAGAATATACATACTATCACTAGAATGTACCTCAAGCCATTGCACCTAGGCATCTCCACGAAATCCAGCTGTAGTCTATTGAAGGGCCCTCCTGACCTTCCAATATGACTCAGTGTAACTACAGTTTTCTTTCCAGCATTCATCTGTTGACATGTAACACACCTCTGACATACCGTCTCAGCCATTGCTCGGAACCGTGGGTTATACCACGTCTGTCTGAATACCCTCATCATTGCGTCTCTACCCAGGTGTGCCTGTCCATGTATCAATCTTGCCATCGGACTCAGCAATTCTTCCGGCAACACAGCTCTCCCATCGTTTGATACCCACACATCCACGTCTCCTTTCACACACCCAGCTTTGATCCAGCCCTCTCTTTCCTTGGTTGAGACTTCATCTTGCAATCTCTTAAGCTCTTCCCAAGTGTCTGCCATGGTCAACATTATGCTGAGATCGGTTCCCTCTTGGCTCTCTTCTATCTCCCTGCCTGTGTATATGCATCCTTGTTCTGCGCAGAAGCGGGCTACCTCATCTGCGTAGTTATTACCCAAGGATACAAAGTCCTCCCCCTTCCCATGGGCTGAACACTTTACAACAGCAATTTCTTTCGGATGCTGTAATGCTTCTAACAATTGTCTTACATATTCTCCATTACGAATGGGTGAGCCAGATGATGTCAAAAATCCCCTCTGAGACCATAACTGCCCGAAGTCATGCACCACGCCAAAGCCGTATTGGCTGTCTGTGTAAATCGTGATTCGAATTCGATCAGCGGCCAAACAGGCACGGGTCAAGGCAATGATCTCAGCTACCTGCGCGGAGCGTACTCCTTCTATGCAAGCGGCGTCGACCACTCCTGAAATAGTACATACAGCAAACGCTGCTCTCAATTGCCCCACACTGTCTCTTAAGCATGAACCATCGACAAAGAAAATTTCATCTGGGTCATCCAATGGCTCATCGACAATGTCAGGTCTCGGCTTGGTGCAAAGTTCGGTCACATCGAGACAATCATGGTCCTCACAATCTTCATCATCTGTGTTCGGTATAGGCATCAATGTCGCAGGGTTCAAGATGGAGCACCTTTTCAGAGTCACATTCTCTGCGGCAAGTATGACTTGCTCGTACCTTGTTAACCTATTGTTCGTTAGGTGCTGGGTCTTGGTCCTGGTCATTAATAACTCAACCGAATGTGGTACATGTACAGTCAATGGATGTCCCATTACAATGCTTTCACATCTTTCAATGCTGACACCTGTTGCAGCAACGGATCTTAGACATCCGGGCAACGCAGAAGCTACTGGATCTAAAGTAGCTGAAAAATAAGCAACTGGTCTACGGACACCTCCATGGTTCTGAGCTAACACTGCTAATGCACATCCTCCTCTCTCGTAACAAAACAATGAAAAGGCCTTGTTGTAATCAGGCATTCCCAGTGCGGGAGCCCTGCACAAATCATCTCTCAACTGCAGGAATGACATCAAGCACTCCTCGTCCCATGGTACCGGATCACTCACATCCTTGTGCGTAAGCCTCTGCAGAGGCTTTGCTCTCAAGGAGAAACTAGGAATCCACTGTCGACAATAGCCAACCATTCCCAGAAACATCCTAACTTCCCTCTGTGTAGTGGGTACCGCCATGCTCATTATTGCCTCAATTCGATCTGGTGACACCTTCCTCTTGCCTTTTTCTAATCTGTGTCCCAAGTACTGTACCTCATTCAAACAGTACTGCAGCTTGTTCGGGGACACCTTATGTCCATTCTCTGCTAAGTGGTTCAACAAGGCTACTGTGTCGATTCTGCAAGCATCTTCTGTTTCTGAGGCAATGAGCAAGTCATCTATGTACTGCACGAGAACTGAGTTCTGCGGCAACACAAGACTCTCAAGGTTCTTCTTCAGGATCTGGTTAAAGATCGATGGACTTTCCGTATACCCTTGAGGGATACGACACCATGTTAACACGCGATTCTCTAGCCTAAATGCAAAAAGAAATTGGCTTTCCTCGTGGAGCGGTATCGAAAAGAAGGCTTGACACAAATCGATAACCGTAAACCACTCGGCTTCACATGGGATCTGGAACAGTATTACTGAAGGATTTGGTACCACTGGACAACAAGGGACAACTATCATGTTGACCTTTCGCAGGTCTTGCACGATCCTGTATTTCCCGCTCGGTTTCTGTATTCCCATTATGGGTGAATTACAGGGACTACCTCTGATCTCCTTCAAAATACCCTTCTCAATGAAAGTCTCGATCACAGGTTTTATTCCTGCAATTGTTTCTATCGATAAATTGTATTGAGGTGTTCTTGGGAAATCAACATTCTGTTTCACCTCAATCCGCACTGGTTCAACCCCTCTGATTAAACCTATTTCGTCTCCTGCGAAATCCCACACCACAGGCGACACTGCGTCTCTCAGATCATGTGGAAGTTCTTCCACAGTCACCATTGGGTACAGATCTATACACAGATGCTGATTGGCCATCTTAAAGTCAGCATCATCATCTCTCGTCTGGACCTCCACTCCTCGTGGTGTACAATAAATCGTGCAGTTCAATTTGCACAACAGATCTCTTCCCAAAAGACAAACTGGACTCGTGTCACATACTACAAACTGATGTCTAGTTTGGAAAGTACCTATCTTTACTAAGATCGGTTCTGTCAATGGGCTGCTCATCTTCTTGTTCGCTACTCCGACAACCTGGATCGATTGTCCCGAGAGGGGTAGGTTAGGGACTACTGCAGATCTTACAGTAGACCGGGTAGCTCCAGTATCAACCAAAAGTGTTGCAGGATTGCCCTCAATCTCTGCCTCTACAAAAGGTCCTCTCTGGTCTACCTCCAAGACCGCTCCCAGTGTGCAGTCTTCCTCCCCCTCAGGCACCGTCAGGATAAAGGGTCTAAGCTATCCTCAGCATATCGTTCGAACAGGGGCATCTGTTGGTATGTTCGTGTTCCTTGTGAAAACCTTGGAGCTTGGGGAATCTGAGCTTGAGAATTGTAAACCCCCCTTTCATCGTTCTAGGTCTCGTTATTGTGTTAACCACCTCTTGCGCGGGTGCCTGAGCCCCCTCTTCCTCTTCCTGTACCTGATTAGCTGGGTTCAAAGGACACTCGCGTTTCCAATGTCCGACCTGGCGACAAAGATGACACGCAGTGGT
Source organism: Calotriton arnoldi (assembly GCA_963921515.1). Classification (NCBI taxonomy): domain Eukaryota; kingdom Metazoa; phylum Chordata; class Amphibia; order Caudata; family Salamandridae; genus Calotriton; species Calotriton arnoldi. Next base: position 1,304,613 of record CAWUFW010003614.1, read on the forward strand.
CTTCTTTAGTGTGGCCACGTCCACTCCTGTCTTGGGGTCTACTGGTTTTCCCTTTCCCTGTACCTGCCCATTCTGGTTTCCCTGGAAATTTCCTTGCTTTCTCCCCAAGGTCCCTCCACTAGGCTGATTCTGTGCTGTCTGCATCTGGACAAGCATCAATTTGTCTTTTAGCTTTCGGTGTTTCGAATCCACCTCATCACTACAGTACCTCGCGTACCGCAAAATTTCATCTAGTGGCTTGTTCTGCCAGCAGATCAAATGGTGCTGTATCATGAGGCTGATTTCCCCTCTCAGACCCGTTACAAACTTTGAGACAAACTGTCCCATATCCTTAGGGTCCAACACATCCAGTCCACTATACTGTTTAAAAACTTGCAGAAGTCGTTCGTAATACTCATGCACCGTTTCCTTGGGTTCCTGTACAGTCCGATCTATCTTAACCCAATCTATATCCTGAGGTGAAATCTTCGACTTCAACCATGTAATCACCTGCTCATACTTTTTCATGACATCAGGTGATGGACCATTTGTAACCGCCTCTCTTTTCGGTTCTGAAGTCGGCCACTCAATAGCGACTTTACATGCCGTCCACAAATCTCCTGGTACCACTATGTCAAACAAAGTGTTCAAATCAATCCACAATACTTTTGAAATCTTCACAAACCGCTCAACCTGCTTGTACCACTCCACCGGTTTTTCCCTCAGCCGAGGAAAATCATTTGTAAATGCAGCCAAATCACCTCTATTCCACGGCACATGCACGTACCCTCCATTCTGTACTTCCCGTAAAGGAAAATTTCCAACACCCGTCGCCCCCCCTCCTGGCGGCGGCGTTTCCCTTCTGCTCTCTTTACTGGTTTCTTTTTGGACCACCTTTCTTCCCATTTGTCCAACAAAATCCATATTCTCATTCCTATGATCAGGTCTCTGGTGTGCGTCTTTAATCCTGTGATTCTTTTCTCCTCCAACTCCTGATCACTGTAATGCAATCTGTGTGGTCCCTGTAACGCTTTAGTTTTGTTCAGGTCCACCTCATATCTTTTGGCCAATTCCTTCAATCTATCATGTGCCATTCTAGCTTTTCGAGTCACATCTTTTGCTACAAACAGCAGCTCATCTGATCCATAGATTTCTATCCTTTCCAAAGGCAGACCCCCACTGATCATTTCGTCTACCTCTGCTTTCAGCCTCACTACGTCTAGCAACCTTGCCTGTACTGCACTCCTCAGTACATCTCGACAACCTGAGCCGTCCCGCTCATCACAGTCACTATTCTGTCCTTGTGACCTATTCCCTTCCATATTCCTGGAACCTGGTCTGTCTTCCGAGACATTTTGTGCCCTATCTCTTTGCATCCTATCCTCTTGGTTCGTTACTGTTGGTGTCCACTCCCTCAAAGCTGACTTAGATTCCCGTAAAGACCTCGGTCTTTCCGGTCTCTCCTCTTCTCGCCCACATGAAGAGTCCGCAGTAGCCGGTAACGGCGTACTTGTCTCCATTGGTCTTGGGAAATGAACCACCCTTACTCCAAACCCATTCCCACTCTCGCTGTTTCCTTCTTCCCTTCTCATCGGCACGGAGCTCCCTTCTCTCACTCGGTCTGGGTCATATACCGGTACTATAGGGCCAATGGTAACCGGTACTGTCAAGGAGTCCGGTAATCTTGTGTTCCCCGCAGGAGGCTGTGTTATCATAGACGCCGTAGCCCCCTCCGTTCCTGTGGAAATTCTTCCCACTACTCTCATGCTAGTCTGGTTCTGGCTCTCATCAACTATTGCCACTGCTGGGGTTGTCTTTCCCTCTTCTGAATCTGGGTTAAATGGTGGTGGCCTCTCTGCCAACATCCTATCTAACAGACTGTCATCTAAATCACTGTCGTCCTCATCGATTCTTGTAATCTTTCCATTTTGTATCAGCAGTGGGTATAACTTATCTCCGTCGATCGTATCCGCTCTCCACTTTTTCTCCAATGCATCCCACCTTGCATCTTGGAATGCCCTGACCGATTTCTTCACCCTTTCTTGACACCTTTCCTTCTTTCTATCATACGCTGCTCTTATCCACGCATGTAGTGCCTCAAACTGTGTCGGTCTAGGTAGTGGTCGTATTGAAGCCATTACACTCTTGAGCTGGTACAGCACCTCTAACCTGAAAGTACCATATCGAGGGAACGACAAATCTCCTTCTGTTTCTGTCATTTTATGCCAATTCTCGAGCCAAATTATAGTATGCAATCCTACATTCTTTGCCATATAATGTGCTGGTGTGTCCTCAGGAGGAGCTTCCTCTCCCTCCCGAACAACCACATGTCTATCACCTCTACAAAGTTCCCTTAAAGCTTTAAAACATTTCATGATGAATCAACTTTGTATTTGCACTCAAAATGTCCGCTTTTACTTCCTGATTTCAATCCTCCAATCCCAGCGCGGTTCACACCAACCGGCCTATCGCAGCGCGGCACTAGTCTGACGTCACGTTTCCTCCGCTCGCAGCAGTTCCCCTCCTTTCTAATTCACTTGTTCTCACTCGCATCCGTCCCAATTATACTCTGAAATAATGTTCGTCCTACCGAACAATTTCCTCTCTGACCGTCAGTCTTACCAATGACCGATCAGTCTCTTGAGCTTGTTGACCTCAATCTGGCAACCGTCTGTCCACGAACGACCGGACAATCGCCTCTAATACACTCGATAGGATTCAATCACTCGATGTTCTGCACACAATAACCTACGACCTGCGTTGGTTATTCACACACTCACACATGTGTCCCTATCTTCTGTGGGTCTGTCAATGACGTCTCGTGACCCCCACAACTCTGGTCAACGTTCTCAACTCTGGGTGTATTCTACACCACAATAAATCTCCCGGTCCCGCGCGCGCTCACGGTCCGTTTCTCAATCACTCAACTTTCGTTCCAACTCCGCAAGACATCACACAACAATATAACACCGCAATCTACCAAACATCACTCTTTTCATACTCACTCTACTACGAACTGCTACTTCCGCCGCACCGTCACTCTCCGTCAGTTTTCCATACCCTCCGACATCCGTCTCTCGTGGTTCTCTGGATCTGCGTCACTCGGGCTCTATGGGGCAACCTAATCTCTTATCTTGCTCTAGATCTCCCCTTACCATCAAAGGTAACCATCCTACTCTGCTACCAACTGATAACGCCGATTCTTATCTAATTATCTATAAGAACCTTCTGGCCGCCAAGATCTTTTTACCTGTTGAATAGTGTAAAGGAGAGAATCTCATCGGGTTAGATATCAGCATTCATTTTGTCTGAAAGGACCACTGACTCCGAATTCAAGTTTGAGAATTTATTATCGCCAAAAATAACTGAACGTGCAAGCACCTCAACACGAGGTTAAAGAAATAGATGGGCACTAATACAAATAATACTCTACGCAGGAATCTCATCCGACTCAGGATAAGAAGAATAGAAAGTTCTAGGAGGACCAACCAAACTATGATTGCTCCTATTTCTAAGTTGCTCTTCATGGACCTAAACAAGCTTAAAATCAATTGCTGTCCCTACACTAACGCTAAGTGACATCCCTGCATAACGATTTTCCCAGGCAAGAAAGAATAAAAGGTGTCAGCTGTGAAGACTTCCTAAGAAGTGCAATCACCATATACCTAAGCTCAGCTCTGTCCTTCTCTCAGGTCTCCCCTACCGCTTCTCTGGCCTCCTCCCTCAGGGCACTATCCCTAATACAAAACCATACTACAAAGGTACACGCCTTGTTTACGCCCTCTTGGCCAGGTCTTCTTTCTTGTGCTTTTCCATTGAAACGGTGACTTCATCCTGGACGGTTTCGTTGACCTTGAGTCCCAGGCGCCTTCTCCGCTGAAAGTATCATCCCTAAATTCCATTGCACTCCCCGTACCATGCCTCCCATCTTTCTAACTTTTGAAAACAAAGAGTTAGTCTTTACTAACGAGACATGTGTCCTTGCACCTGCAACAAAAGATACGTTCAACAGAAACCTTCTACTGTGCTAATTAAGTCTACCGTTTGTGCCCAGAGAGCCTTTCCAAGAGAAACCCTTTTCGGCCTACCTTATAAGCTAACATAAGAATATACCAGGCCTTCCTTAAGCATATATGTAGTCAGGCCCTTACATATAACTTTTAAACACACATCTTACTTTTCCCTATACGCATATTCATTACGATTCATTATGCAAACAATGAATTACATGTGCAACTTTAATATGGTGCACGTTTAAACTACTGCAATTACATTACACACACGAACTAATTCCTCTATGCATTTTGTTCACACAATTCAAAAAGCATTACATTACATCATTATCCTAACACCATTATACTGCTGAGTTCACTTCAATTCAGTGAACTATTCATTCTTTGCTAAACATACATGAGTATACAATGAATATAAACGAATATATGTCTGAATACATGTGGGTGCGGCCTATCAGTGATTATGATGCACCCCTACAATTCACAAGAACATTTCGCTCTATCAAAGGCAACGTCTGAAAATGCGTGCCTGACGTCCAGCTGTCTTGTTTACCCCGTGGATATTCTCAGTTAATCAGTTTTTGGGGTTTCACGTTGAGTCACGGAGAAATGCCTCCTCTTGGGCTGGCAATGCTTCACTGTCATTGTTTCTCTTTCATACATTTAAAATGGCTGCTGAAGGCAAGGAAAATATGGCAGAAAGGTGCCCGACAACTTATTATTCCATGCTTTGACAGATTGCTCATCTAATTGATGATATTTTCGGGGCACACTGGTAAATTGCAGCTAAAGGGCAGATAATGATGTGATACTTAATCATGGTCAGAACACATTCGAACCAATTGTAATTCTGAGACGTGCTCTGTGCTGGGCTATTTTGAAAAAACCCATGTAAACAGAAGCCACACTTATGATAATTGTGGGATGCATTTGGCAACTTAAAGTCTGCTTGTACTGAGGGGTCCTTCACATTCAGTTCTACTTTAAATAACCAATTTATCATGTTGTTATGTTTTGAAGAATTGTAGAGCACAGTATCACCTGGGAAGGTATCCTGGTGTTGAGCAGGTCTGAGTCTAGCCACATCTAGGTCCTAGTGGCACTACTCGAAAAGCCAGGTCTTCAAGTGAGAGGAGGTTGTTATGTGTAGTTATGTGTAGAGGCAGGTCATTCGACGCTTTAGGAGCAATGTAGGAGATGACTTAACTGCCAGAACTGGTTTTCCGTATGTGAGAGATGTGTGCAAGTAAGAGTCTGACAAAAGGAGGTGTCTGGAAAGTTTTTGAAAACAGATGCGAGTGTTGAGGTATGCTGGGTCAGTGTTATGTAGTGCCTTGAAAGTGTGGGCGAGGAGTTTGAATTGTGCTTGTTTGTGAACTGGGAGCCATTTAGTTTTATTTTTGCCTTTTTCATGGCCCTGTGGGTAGAAATACTGCTTATTGTTTCATAAACTGTCTGTCACGTTCACTGTTTCCATGGATGCGATGCGGTCAGTGGTGTCTTATCGCATGGGCGCACTGGGCAATTGCCCGGGGCCAAACGAGCATAGGGGCCCCATGCAGACCAGAATTTAACACTAATTTTCCGTTAAACATTTTTATTCCTGTGAGTGGTTGTGTAGGCAGGGCCCAGTGCATGGCCTATAATGCTGTTAAGACAGCCCTGCATGCGGCCACAGGTGAAGTCTCTCTACAAACATCAATGTACAGGCATTAATTGGGACCTTCAACTTGAAGACCTGGTTTTGGGAGATTTAAAAGTTATCTCAATTGGCAGAGCAAAGACCAATACTCTGCCCAACATGGCTTAAAGGTTGTCGAAAGTTGCGTATAGAATGCCCACAGTCCAGTAACAGGAAATGTTCTGCAGTGGTATTATCAGGAGTAAAGGACTACTCCTGTTTTTTGTCTAATGAGAGCCTGCCGAATTTCAAAAGTCGATCAGCTGCAATACAAAAGAAGGCAACTTTAAGGTGATGGTAGTACATAAGCATGTGAATTTGCAGTCATTTTAGGATTTGTGTTTTCCTATTGACAACCACTCAACCGTAGCGTCCTCTTAATTTTAATTTTTTAGTACAATATTAGATTTTGTTTTTGTTGAAATCTCAATCTGATAGCGTGATAGCATAAATTCTCCCAGACTTTCATGAAGATCAAGGTCACACAGCAGGAATAAGCTTTAATGCATCCATACACCATTGAACATAATAGCCCCTCTCAGTGAATATTAATTTCCCAATGAGTACGGAACCTGAATTGGCCCAGACATCTCAGTAAGTAAAACCAGCTCTAGTCAGTGATGTACTTTTAATGTCCCATGCATGTATAAAGATCAATGGCCCGGATAATAAATTGCCATTAATAATACCTCATTCCAGTATCAGGTCTAGGGGAGTGGTATTTGGTACCTTGGCGAGAAGTGTCTGTAGTAGAACCGTGCCTTACCTCGGGGCTCTAAAAATATGCGGGCAAGCACTAAAATTGTTACCTACATTTTACTAGGTAGTGCTGTTTCCTTATTACAGACTATTAGAACACTAAGGGCCTGATTATGATGCCCGTCGGTGGCGGTCCATCAGCCTTTTGGTCCTACCGCCTATCATGATACTGGCGGTCAGACCCACAACCGCCAAATGATCTCTTCTAGCCTTCTGTTGCCCTCTTTTCATAAAATCTCCAAAATGCACTTAATCTAGAGGAGGGTGAAGCGTACTCTATTCTTGTGCATCTGGTGAAATCTAGTCATATTCATTAGAAGTTTTCACAGTTAATAAAAGCTACATGTGTGCTGATTAAAACAAAAATTATTTCCACATCTATCAACGTTAAGATGCCTTAACAAAACATTGTATGCTTTTGTGAAAAAAATAAAATAAACATCAGTACATGCATGTGGTGGTGTTGCACTCATACATCACACAACATGTATCATGAAGGTGAGGGGCGCTAGGTGGCGCACAACCAAGATGGCTGCACGCCTGTGAGGCTCCGGACGCTTGGCACTCTTATTCACCACTTATCCTGGGTTAATCTGCCGCAATAACCCGCGCATGCATTGACGGAGGCTCCCGACAGCTGCCGCTATCCGCTGATAGCGAAGTCAGCTCTTGAAAGTGCCGCCGGACGCTGAAAAAACGTCAAAGATTTGCCCAAGGCGGCGGCGGAGACCTGCGGTGATCCGTGGGCGGCTGCGCTGGTCAGGCGAGAACCGGGGATCCCACGTGGCGCTTGGGCCGCTCGGCCTGCACTGTCGTTTCGCCTCCAATCCTCCCTGCTGCCTGGAGCGCTGCGCTGCGGGCTTCCGTCGGAGCCGCACGCCAGGCTCTCCGGCACCACAGATCGTGCAGCGGGCAGGCCGGATCCAGTACCCTCAATGCAAGACCCTACTACGGTGAGGCCGCAAGCGCTCCTGCATACCTGTTGGCACGGAGCTTCCTTCTCCGGTCCGGCGCCCAGGCCGCCTGCTCCCTCATTGCACCGGCCAACGCTGATCCCCTTCGGTGCTTCCCCCCCCCCTTCCTCCGTATTGACTCTCCTGCTTTTGCCTGTGCTTTTTCAGCGACCGGGGGCCGGGGATAAACTGCAGGCGGACTGGCGGCAAGTCTCACTCCAGAAATTGGCGCTATTAATTGCGACTACACCGGCCTGCCCGCTTTGGGGGCTCGCTGAACTGCCTGACAGGGTTTTCTTATTCTGCTGTTTTCCCGGTGGGGCAGACCAGCCATACTGACGAGCGTTGCCGAGAGGAGGCTCACCCCATGATCTGCTGGCCGAGGCCTTGACATCGCTTCAGGCTTCACGGAGCTGGTGGCGTGGCTACTGGGCGGCGGGACTCCAGTGAATATCTCGCAACACTGCCATGGCGTTACACTACAGGGGCTTCTGTGACATACTACAGCTCCTCCTAAGCGGCCCTCGCAGCGCCCAGCCAAAGATTTAGGGCGATATTTTCCGTAGGAACGGGGTATGCCTCATTTGTTGCAGAACTGTTACAGACTGCGCCGCCATTTCTCCTGCAACATCATCTACCGACATCCCAGACCTCCGCTTCACCACTGCATCCCGCTCTCTCAGAGACGTTGTGGCCAGTCCTCTTTGCTCTTCTCCCCTGGTGATCCGGCTCCTTCTGGTTACTCGCATCCACCGCCATAGCGCCTACTGATACTTCCTTCACCCTAGGACAGCGAAGGCCCGTATTCGCCCATTGTTTGACGTCCTTGATCCCTATTCACAGTCCTCTGCATTTCTCATAACACGTCGTCATCCAATCCTCCACCAGCCCCAGCGGATGAGGTTAAAACTCTTCTCTTGGCAATGCAACACAGGTTAACAGATCTCTCAAACAAGATGGACTCCATGAACACCCGCATGGATTATATAGTCCTGAAGGTGGAGAAGCACGACGAACAACTCAAGGAAGCAGAAAGGCGCATTTCCGATACGGAGGATGCCACCTCTCAGGTGACACAACAAGTGGGGCAAATGGATAAACTCCTTAAGATAATTGCAGCCAAAAACAAGGACTTGCAGGCCCGAAGCCGACGCAATAATATCCGCGTTACTGGTATCCCCGAAAGTGCAAATACCGGCCGGATGGAGGACTTCGTCGAACGTCTCTTACGTACCACCTTTGGAGCGGACGCTTTCTCCACCCAATTCATCGTGGAATGAGCTCATCGATCCCTGGGCCCCCGCCCAGCCCCAGGAGCCACTCCGCGGCCGATAGTCGCCCGACTCCTAAATTACAGAGACCGAGATTCCGCACTGAAACTGGCCAGGGACCACAAAAACTTACAATTTGAAGGCGCCAACTTCTCCATATACCCTAACTTCACAATGGCGGTACAGGAGGCCCGACGTAAGTTCTTGCCAGCCAAGCAGAAGCTTCGCAAGCTGCAGATCGAATACGCCCTATTATATCCCGCCCGCCTGAGAGTCACTTACCGCGACAAACACCATTTCTTTACCAACAGCCAGCAAGTGGATGACTTTCTCCGAACCGTCAGGAAGAATACTCCATCTAGGGATTCTCCAGATCGCCTTTCCCAATCCCCATCACTGAGTGCTGACTGATTACACCAAACTCTGGCTGTGGCTGTCTGACTCTATCTGGAATAACTAACTACGCTGGTGCTCCTACTTACCACCCTGGAGCTGTTTTGACTTGATGTGCCTCCGACTCCATTTTACCGTGGCCCTGGGCACGAGGCGGAGTCGCAGGTCCTCCCACCATATCTCACTTGGGATGATCTAGAACTCTTTTGACCTTTATCTCCGATTGCAGATAAGTGCCAAGATTGGATGCTCTTCAAGTCCATAATTTCATTGGTGAATGTCACTGGCATCGAATCCTTTTTTCTTTGCCTCTGTATGATATGATTACTACTCGATTCATATCCTTTATGTTCTCTAGTTCATCACTGTAGGCGTGTATTTTAACCTACAAACTTTGTTATGCCAAGCAACCCTCCCCCCCTTTATGGCCACCCTATGTCCCCGGTCCAACGGGAGAGGGCCCTTGCATCTTAAACGGGGGAGGTTTTCGTTGCACACTAGCGTACCCCCACAGGGGAGTTCCCCCGAGAAAAACTTCTTGTACTATGACTCACTCCTTATTGCACTGTTGCAATGTGTTAGTGGTTTTGGGTAAAGGTGGCAATACCAGCACGATTGGGGTGCCGCTGTGGGTGGGGGTGGTGGGAGGGTTTGAAGTAATTGTTTGTATTGTTTACTTCTCTCAACAGGCAGAAGCAGGCTATTTACTGCTGGGTGCATTTTATAATGATTTGTACAAGGCATATTACATTCTTCCTAACATAAATTGGCATGTCATCTCACACTGAGCCCTTCCACCTTAACTTAATCACTTGGAACGTTAGAGGCCTTCGTGACTCCCCGAAATGCAGGCAAATCCTCACATACCTTGACAGGCATCATGTGCACCTAGCGGTGTTACAGGAAACCCATCTGGACCCAGCCCGTTCCCCTACATTCGCTAGTAAATGGGCAACCAAACGAGTCTTCTCCTCCTATTCCACGTACTCTAGGGGCGTAGTGATACTTGTAAAACGGAACACTCCCTTTATTCTGGGGGGCACACAGCAGGACCTCCTGGGGCGAAGCTGTATGCTTTGGGGCATGCTGGGGAATCAGTCCGTCACGATAGTATGCTGTTATGGGCCAAATATTGATGACCCCGATTTCTACACTACATTATGGGGACGCATATTACAGGTGGGATCCACTCATATTATCTGGGGGGGCGATTTCAATACCGCTGTTAATCTGGCAGTAGACAGATCTAACCCGTCCCCCTTGCACTATACAAAAACAGAAGAGGCCTTACAGGGAATACTCACAGCATACGGGCTCACAGACGCGTGGCGACACGTCCACCCTGAAAGAAAAGAGGGCACTCACTATACTGCCTTGCATGCTTTCTGGGCTCGTCTGGATTACTGGGTGGTCTCCCGGGGGGCTGTCTCCTGGCTCCAGCAGGCCACTCGCCTCGCCAGAACTTACTCAGACCACTCACCGGTGCTTATAACGATTTCCCCGCCCAGCTCGTTGTCCACTCCTAGAATCTGGAGACTCATGCCAGAAGCATTGCTTGATGCGGTGTTTAGGTCTGAGGTTGGAGAGGAAACCACCAATTTCTTTCAGACCAACATTGTCTCGGTCTCCTCGATAGGTGTGGTCTGGGAGGCCTTTAAGGTCACGATCCGAGGGGTTTGCATGGCCAAAAGCTTTGGGGTTTTGCGGGATCTACGTCGTACCCTCCACAGGCTAGAGGGCGAACTCAAGCAGCTGGAGGCTGACCTCTGGGGGGATAACTCAGGCCCTCGCCTCGCTTCCTTTAGAGAAAAACTCACTGAATATAAAGAGACTGCCGACTCTGAGGCACGCTTTCGGGGGAAATACCATGTCGCGCGCAGGTACGGGGAGGGCGAGCGCCCTGGTAGGCTACTAGCACAAACTATTCGTCAACCTAGATTTGCCAATTACGTTCTTCAGATTAAGGATTCTACCGGTGTGCGGCATAGGGACAGCCAGGACGTTCTTCATACCTTTACTGAATTCTATGCTGACCTGTATGGCACATGCAGAGATGAGCCCCCCGATTTCGGCCCGTTCTTGCAGGATATCACCCTCGGCTGGCTTGGCGATTCACAGCGGGAGTTTCTTGCTGCGCCCTTTGAGAATGACGAAATTCATGAGGCGATAATGCAAATGAAATCTGGTAAGGCCCCAGGTTCTGATGGCCTTCCTATCGACTTTTATAAGGCCTATATTGCCCAATTAATCCCAGTTCTCCAACTTGTCTTTAATGAGGCACAGGAGCTGGGCTGCCTCCCGCCATCTATGAGGTTGGCATTGATTTAGTCTCTCCTAAAGCCCGGTAAACCAGCGGATTGTTGTGACTCCTACAGACCCCTATCCTTGCTTAATACGGATACTAAGATCCTCGCAAAGATCCTAGCTAATCGCCTCAGCTTATTAATGGAAAAATTGGTCCTTCCGGACCAAGCTGGTTTTATCCCTGGCCGGGCGACCTCACATAATCTTCGCATGCTCTTCTCCGCTCTCCGCACGACAGACCCAAAGATACCCTTGGCAGCTGTATTTCTTGATGCCACAAAGGCGTTCGATTCAGTGGAATGGGACTACCTTTTCGTAGTACTTCAAAACATGGGCATGCCGAAGGGATTTCTATCTTGGGTTCGCCTGCTCTACACCAATCCCGAGGCTAAGGTCCTCCCGTCAGTGGTGCCCGCTCTCACCTCTTTTGTTCGCCCTCTCGGTCGAACCACTCGCTGCCAAGATTCGACAATACCACCAAGACAAAGCCCTTCGATGCCCACTTCGGCACATTCTGATTTCCCTATACGCGGATGACATCACGCTATATGTCAGGGAACCTCAAATAAATCTCAACCCGCTGCTTCGCGAATTCGTGAGATTTGGGGGGCTATCCGGGATCCATATAAATTGGTCTAAGTCCCAAATTTTCCCTCTTACCACATCGGTCACGGAGTTTGCCCCAAACCTTCCCATTGCGTGGTGCCCTGAAGAGGTTAAATATCTCGGCATATACGTCACAGCGAATCGCGACAAATTAATGCGCCTCAATTACAATCGTGCTCTGAAAGGGATAAGGGACAATGTCACACGATGGATCGCCCTACCGCTATCCATTGCAGGACACGTATCCCTGATCAAAATGGTCATTCTCCCTAAACTCCTTTACTTATTTCTGAACATATCCTATGACCCGGGGAAAGCTTTCTTCACGATGCTTCGAACAGAACGAATTCGCCTCACCTGGGGTGGTAAACAACCCAGAATAAAATGGGATGTCCTCACTAGACCATACTCGCAAGGGGGATTCGACATACCAAATTTTGAACTTTACTATACATGTGCACAGGCTCATTATGCCCATTTCTGGTTCCACCCCCCCCAGATACATGCCTCAGGTGGCTGCCGAACACTAGTTATCCGATCCCATTCCACTGGAGGGCGCCATATTTACCGCCACTGCACCACGTACTGATGACCCATCCCCCATCACCAGTACGGTGAAGGCATGGCAAAACATTGTTACAAGAACCCGGGCCCCCATGTTATATTCACCCCTGCTCCCCCTGGTATATCACCCGAAAATGCCCGACCTTCAGGAAGGAGTTTTTAAGAAAACCCAAGTTACATATGGTATCAAAACCTGGGGGGATCTTTATCTTCATGGCGCATTCCGTACCTCACAGCAACTTTTCTCCACACAGCCACCTTCCCCCATGGACATCTTTTTATATATCCGATTGCGCCAGGGACTCAAGGAGCATACCCCTACCTGCCCTCGGGAGCCCCCGCAGGTTACCCCTCTGCGCCTAATATTGCCCAGGGACGCGGCGTCTCACCTGGTTTCTTCCCTATACCATACTCTGTACACCACTCAGAGCATCACACAGAACACTGCTAGGGATAAATGGTCCGTAGAATTGGGGCTGGTTCTTACTGATGAACAATGGAACTACTGTTGCAAACAGATGGAACAAAGCACGTCCAGTAGCCGTCTCAGCATTCTGCATTACAAATTCCTCCACCGCACATATTACACACCAGCTAAGCTTCATCGCTTTAAATTGCGCGACAATGATAGATGTGACCGTTGTGGGGTTGCAGGGGCTGACTTCTTACACCTGGCCTGGGACTGCAGTGCTGTGCGGGAGTATTGGCTCCTGGGTTTCGAAGCCCTGGACCAAATGACATCGCTACATCTTCCGTTCACTCCCCTTTTCGCCCTCCTTGGTTATACCAAGGCACTAGCAGTGGCACACCGGAAATTCGTCTCCTTCAGTCTCCTCCTCGCCAAACGGCGCATAGCATGTAGGTGGGGTCGGGGCAGAGCACCTATATTTAAGGACTGGATCCGAGACATGGTATTCTGGCAGGAACAAATGTAGCCTTTGCTGAACTGCTCCCCCTAACATCCCGTCCTCGTGACAATTGGGGGCCCCTTACGGCATATCTACTTTCTCATCCTCTTGATGGGTCCGACAACACACAGACTAATAATGTGACGCTTGCCTGAACCTCTTTAGGCATAATATATGTTTTTTAAATTCCCACCCTTGCCCCCTCCCCCCCCCCCCCCTTCATGGACCCACTTCAAAGGCTGAACACTGTTGCTGTATGCGAACTACAGTTATCATAATTGTACCGCCTCTGATGTTTTGCACTGATTTATCGCTCACTCTATTATTCTAGCCTCAATGCCTGCTTCGTTATTTCACTGTATTTGTCTAAAACCTGTATGCTCGTCATGATACATTGCCTGTACTTGTTTCTGCCTTTCTTGCTCTTTAAAATGCAAAAAAAAACACACAAAAAACCATGTATCATGAAGGTGCACATATATCTTAAATCCTCCAAGATATATCAACTTTAAAACAGTAATAATTTGTATATATTTTGAGGTGTGTGAGTGCAAGTCAGCACAAGAAATTGTGTTTTTTAGTCACTTTTTGGTAAACCAGTAGATGGATCCTTTCAGCAGCTGAGCTTGGATGCGTTTGCACCATTTCTTTGGGGCCGGAGGGAAAGAATGTGGTTGTGTGGTAAAGTCGCCACAGGTGCTATTTGCAAATTAATCAGGTCATGTGTTTTTGTTCATTATCATTGGGATGCCTGTGGATTTTGGAAGTTACAATTCTTGATTTATTCAAACTTGAAACCTGGAGTAGCTGTAAAATATTACAACTAAAACAAGTGGCTTGTTGAGTCTGGCTATTCCTCTTTTATAGATGAATCCTGATGGATTAACTGCATTAAATAAAACTGCTAAAATGCACTCAGTTGGACAGGGAACTATTTTTAAGATAGTAGGAATCAAAGTTCAACTTGTATGTCCTATAAGTAAGGGCACATATGGGTTAAGTTGAAATGAAGATGTGCTAGCATTTTATGATGTTTCTCTTTTTCTGTTAATTTTTGGCTATGGTGGAAATTGATGATTGTTTTATGTGCTACAATAATTATGTATGCGGAACAGAATAATATCATCAAAGTAGTGAGTGGCATCTCATGCCTTTGCGATACAATATTAGAATAAGGCAATCCTATGGAAGGATTCCATTGGGGCAGCAAGATAAGATATGCTACCAATGAAAGTAAGTAACTTGTTTGATTAATGAACTATAGCTTACATGATCAAAATAGCTGTTTTTTACCCAAGTTTAGTGAGTGGAATACTGTTTTGGAACGAGAGAAGTATTTCATATTAGTCATTAGGATTTCAATCAAATAATGAAATGAATATAAATTAACGATGGTAAATCGAGGATAAAGGAATTTGAAATTGTGATTGTTTCAAACTGTTTACCAGTTTTTATCTTGCCTTAGGTGGAACAAATGTTTATTAGAAATTACTATAAATCCGATGACTCATTTGAATAAGGTATTCTCCACAAAGCTTGAAAAATTTAGTTGAAATGCCAAATTTAATTAATTTAATAAACTTTGAAATAAAAAAGTGTATTTTAACATTGTTGTTTTTTTACTAACTTTATCATAAACCTGCTGTAGTTGTGTGGGGATGAACTTGGGGTTCAGGTGGTAATGGTGAATCATAGGAGCTTTCTGTATTTTGCAGAATTCAAGCTATATTCATATTGAGACCTTATCATTGTTATAAAGCATTGGTAAAAAAAGAAGTTCTTGTTTCAGGATACACTTTTCTTGAATGAACGCAGGTGGGTCATTTTCATTCCCACATGCTTTTGTAGAATTGACAAATGGGTCAGATTCTTACCCTGCTCTGCAGTAACTGAACAAAGTATCACTAAGCACTATATCATATCGACTGTTCTGCTACTCCTACAGTTGCCTCCGTCTCAGTACAGGTGTTGTCTCACTCCTGTTTCATTCTTGATGCACCCTTGTCTGCTTCTCAATGTTCCTGTGTCCCCTGTATCACTTCTTTTGGCATTCTCCCATCTGCCTGATTAAAAAGGTTTCTGTATCATCTCATTATTCATAATCTGGGATTATTCCAAGGGTTGACCAATAACTCACACAAACTGTTGTTTATCCCTACTATATAACAGGAAGTACTGGCGATGGGTTCTGCATCCCAAACCTGAATAGCAATGCTGAAATCAAGTGTTCAAAGAAATCACAGAACTAACAAGGTTTAAATAGCAAGTTCATAACTTTCATGAACCACTTATTTTTTTCACTTTACATATATGTTAATAATAATGTATCACCAAGGTACGGTGGTACCCTCTTGGGTTATGACAGAGGGGCCCATTACAATGACGGTGAGACCGCCACAGTCAGCTTGTCAGTGGTGATCTCACCCCCAGCGTATGCAGGTTTACCGCCCGCCATATAATAATGGTGGGCGGAAGGACGGCGGTCGGAAAGCCCAACTGCCACGCATCCGACGGGCTCAAGGATCCCGTCAGTGCGTCGGAGGCAGCCATAATCCCTACAATGGTGGCGGTGCCTATCCGGCACCGCCGTAGCGATTATGATGTCCCTCCCCGCCAGCTGTTTCATGGTGGTTTACCCACCATAAAAGGCTGGCGTAAAGGGACATTGAGGGCCCGTAGCGGGCTCCCCTGTCCCCTGGCCCTTGGATGTGGGTTTTGGGGGGATATATCCCTGCACCATGTGGCAGGCACCGCATGGTGCCTGTCACGTAGTGCAGGGATATGTTTCCTGTCTATTTGTTGTACTGCGGCGTGTGCTGCATCACGCAGCACCCACCACAATACAAAAGATAGGAAGTGTGACTGCCTTGGAGGCAGTCGCATTGTAATCACACTGACTGGACCGCCGACAGCAAGTTGGGCGGTCCCGTTGTCCGATAGCCATCCTAATCACCTCCAAAGTTATTGGATTTACTGTCCAAATAATGTGAGGACATCTCTGAAAAAAGCTATATAGAAACACTGAATAATGTTGAAAACACTTTTGCTCTTTGAGTTGCAAGGTATTGACTTATTTTTTGTCGTAATGGTTTTGATAGTGTTTTTAGTTATCATTTGCAGAACTGATCATGGATTATAAAACTATCTAAATGATTTTGAGACTTGTATGTTAACCAACAAGCAAAAAAATTGACATAGTAATTTAATGAAAGTATAAAATGTAAAAGAAAAATGCAGCAGTATGCCACAGATTTAGAACAAAACAATTAAATGGTCAAACTCCACGCCTGATTAATTCTGCCCTGCACCTAAGTAAAGAAGACAAAGCTTTGCTATACATCTTGTTTGTGCTTTGACTAGAGCAAAGTGAGGGAGGGTGGGGAGAAGAATGGAGACAAGTGGTGTGAGAAAGGAACACATATGATGGAGACACAGATGTGAAGACAGAAGATAGAGAACATGTCATTGAGATATGTGGGGGAAGAAAAGCATGGGGCCTTGGAGCGAGACTGAAACATGGAGACAGGTGGACTTTGGGGCATAAACACCTGTGAAGGGCGGTTCATTGACAAAATATTGAAACCACAAGTATCGTGGGACATAAATATCATGTCAAAAATATCGAGCACAAAAATATATTTATCCTATAATAATAATGTAAAAAAAAAAAAAAGTGAATTTTGTTTTGTCATACACTAATTTCGACTGGGGGTGAATGTTTGCATTGCCCAGCATTCTGTCCATCAATTGTTTCTTTTGTATATGTCGCCCTAAGTGGGAAGGGTATGCCCAGACGTGGGTCCCGTGCTCACTACACTACTGGATTCGAGCTAGCCTGGCTGATGAAGGGTGATGCCCTGAAACCGGTCCCAGGATACTTGTTTCCGGTCCAGTGAGGACCTGGCTTGGCAGTTCGGGCTGGACTGTTCCCACAAGGAACAGGGTCAAGACTGATTTGCATATGGCTGGGTCCAAACTGGGGTGGTGTGGTGAGCAAAAGAATGATGGATTTAACCCAGATCCTTGTGACTGGGGGTGAATGTTTGCATTGTCCAGCATTCTGTCCATCAATTGTTTCTTTTGCATATGTTGCCCTAAGTGGGAAGGGTATGCCCAGACGTGGGTCCTGTGCTCACTACACCACTGGATTCGAGCTAGCCTGGCTGATGAAGGGTGATGCCCTGTAACCGGTCCCAGGATGCTTGTTTCCGGTCCAGTGAGGACCTGGCTTGGCAGTTCGGGCTGGACTGTTCCCACAAGGAACAGGGTCAAGACTGATTTGCATATGGCTGGTCCAAACTGGGGTGGTGTGGTGAGCAAAAGAATGATGGATTTAACCCAGATCCTTGTGACTGGGGGTGAATGTTTGCATTGCCCAGTATTCTGTCCATCAATTGTTTCTTTTGCATACACTAATTTCGAACACAATTTTTAATATAAGCATCGTTAAGCATAGTAAACATTACATATATTAACATTAAACAGAAATATAATATAAAGTAAATATATTTAAATAATTTAAATCTATATATGCATTTTATAGTTATTAAAAAACTCATATGTGTATGCTTATTTAAACATATATAATTTGAAACTATTATTAAAATAATAATATAATTTATTTTACAATTCACAATTTTTTTGCAAACTTGTAAAAAAGAAACATATATATGTATATATGTGTGTATATATATATATATACACAATAAATTACAAACTGTAACAAATTAAAAAATACCAATTTAATTACACATAAAAAAGTAAACAAAATAAAAAATGAAATGCCCCTTAAAATGTATTACTTATTACAAACATTAATACATAAAAATAATATAATGTTAAGCACACAGAAACATCATAATATAACTTTAAACAATATAAATACAACTATAAAATTGTAGGAAAAATACATATACTATTCTCACTCCAGTCTCTGCAACAGTAGGGAAAGTGTTGGATTGAGGAGGGGTAAAATTTACTATTCCTACGTCAGTCAGTGCAACAGTAGTGAAAGTGTTGAACTCAAGAGGGGTAAAATTAACTATTCCCACTCCACTCTGTGCAACAGTAGTGAAAGTGTTGGATTGTGGAGTGCTAAAATTTACTATTCCCACTCAAGTCAGTGCAACAGTAGGGGACATGTTGGATTGCGGAGGGGTAAAATTTACTATTCCCACTCCAGTCTGTGCAACAGTAGGAAAAGAGTTGGATAGTGGAGGGGTAAAATTTACTACTCTAGTCTGTGCAATAGTAGAGAGAAGTTCACTTCAAATAAATATAATATTTAACAACTACATTAAATAACAACAAATATAAATATTTAAATCTAAGATATATAATATATTTATATTTTTTTAAATGAGAAAAATTACATATTTATTACAATGTTCAATAAACATTTTAAATTAAAGCAAATAATATCATTAAAATACCACACTATGGGGCCTATTAGGATGACGCCCGCCACCCTAGCGGTGCTGGGACCGGCCGCCAGTGGTGCGGCGGCCCTGCACAGGCGATTAGGATGCCACCGCCACCGTGGCGGTGGCATCCTCCATTCCCAGCATTGTGGCGGGCGGTGCTCACAGCACCGCCCGCCACAATGCTGGGAATGCACTGTGTGCATCGTCATGCACAAGGTGACAGGCACCGCGAGGTGCCTGCCACCATGTCCATGACAATGCAGGGGGTACCATAGGTACCCCCCATGTGCACCCCCCACCCCCCCAATACCCTGGGGGCCCGCAACGGGCCCCCGTAAGTGGAACCCGCCTGGCTTTCCATAGCGGAGTCACCGCCATGGAAAGCCCTGCACCGCCGCCCATCGTAATATGAATGGCGGTGCCTGCAAGGCACCACCACCATATTGCAGGCCTTTCCGCCCGGTAGGCAATCTGGCCGATTGCCTACCGTGGAAGCTGGCGGACGGTCTTTCCGTCCGCCTGGGTCCCCACCGCCATCGTAATATGGCGGTGGGGAAATGTAAAGCGGGCGGTGGAAAATAGCGGGCGGATCGCCACCGCCATACGGGCGGTGGCGATCCGCCCGCTATCCTAATGACCCCCTATATTTTTATAATTATAACAACCAACAAATATGTTATTTGCAATTAAAAAGCATAACACAATTAACACATAACATAATAAAGAACACCATTTGTTTAAACAGTAAATAACTCTTTTTATGTTTATTTTTACTGAAATACCATCCTACTCTATACCTCCACAAAGAAAACACACACCTAAAATATATCTTGAAATGTTAATAATTTCAAATTTTCCATGATTATCAATTAAACAATTAATAGTAATTCACTAATAATAAAATAATGATGTTTAATTAACTTCCCACCCTTTATCCCTAGTAACCCAACAAAGCGCACCTAATATATATTTTTAAAAAATCTTAAAAACATAATTTACATAATTATTAAACAATTAATAACAATCAACTACTAATAAATTAATTATATTTAATTAACTTCCCACCCTTTACCCCTACAAACACAACAACCCGCACCTCATATGTAACTTAAAAAATGTCTTAATGACACATTTTACATAAAATGTAAACAATTAATAATTAACATTAATTTTTATAATTAGTTTCCTTCGTACCCTTTACCCCTACAAAACCCACAACATACACCAAAAATATTAATACATATTAAGTTAATTACACAATTTACATAGTTATCAATTAAATAATAATTAAAAATAAATGTTTAAATAATATAACTAAATTACTTTCCACCCTTTACCCCTACAAACCCCAAAACCCATACCTAAAACTTAACGTAATTTTTAAAAAATTATTACACAGTTAACATAATTATTAGCAATTGAATAATTAAATATTAATTATAATTAATTTGCCTCCCAACCTGTACCCCTATAAACTCCACATCCCACTGTGGCACTAAAAATGCAAATAAACTATTCAATTTAATTTAAAAACAGCAAAAAATGTACAAACTATATTTAAATACATTAACAATAGTCATGCAAACAATTTAAAACATATACAAGTAAAGGATATACTAAAATACATAAAAATAATTTTAATAAACGATAATATTAACAGCAATATTTTGTAAATGATATTAACAACATAGATATTATTAATATCGATATTACTTACCTTAAAATTGATATTCTTGTCAACAATGTTTTTGCACGCAATATTTGTGCATTAACAACATAGATATCTTTATTATCGATATTACTTAACTTAAAATCGATATTCTTGTCAACGATATTTTTGCACACAATATTTGTGCATCACAATATTTAAAACTCGATATTTCTGCTCCTTGATATTTTTTTTCGATATTTTGTTTGAATACCGTAAAGGGCATAGAGTGCAAAAGAAACATGAATCCACGGCATACCAGCCCCTTTTTAATTTTTTTCTGTCATGCAAGGCTTATCTGACAGTTATAGCTTTGGAGGTATCTAGATGTATAGGTTGGTTAACGTTACTGCTGTCTGTGTGCCTGTAGTGTTATATGTCTAATCATGCCTAAGCTCTAATAGTATTTCACTACATTTGAGACTTTAAATTGTTTTTTAAATTATTTTCAGTGATCATAGTGACAAGATTGCTGCTGTCAACATCTAACAATAATGAAACTTTGATATTCCTTAATAGATCTCCAGAAATATGTCAATTAGTATCTTACTTCAACCGGATTAATCTTGCTCTCTCAGACACAAACACATAGTTGCACATGTAAACACATATTTTTCATATATTGGAGTGGACTGTAAGGGTTCATCCAATCACAATGTGTATCTTGTTTCAAGGTCACTGTTGGAAATGACCATCTTTTGTGTGGTATTAGCCCAGATTTTTGCCTTCTGTTCCTGAACCCATTTTTGTTGGCCATCCGACTTTGTGCACTCTACCCTTGCTACCCAGTAGTAAAGTGTTTGTGTTCTCACATTCAAACTTACTAAAATTGGTATGCACAGGATGGGCACATTTAATTTGCTTTCTAAATTCATAGAATATGGTACCATCCATACCCAGGGTATGCAAATCAAATTCTTTTAGTGGGCTGCATCACTCATTGTGCCACCCACTGCAGCAGCACTGTAAAACATGTCTCCAGGCCTGCCACTGCAGCCTGGGTGTGCAGTTTTAAACTGCCATTATGACCTGGCAAAATAAACGTGTCTGCAAGGCCTAAACCTTCCTCTTAAAACGTATGTCACCTCTAAAGTAAGCCTTAAAAGATGATTAGGCCAAGTGCAGGGTATTTAATTTTTGATGTCCTGGCAGTGAAAACCCTCCAAAGTCGTTTTTCACTGTGGCAAGGCTGCCACTCCCATAGGCAAACTCTGGTTTACACTATTACATTTAATAAGTGCTAAATGTAGTTTGAGAATAGCTAGGAAAATGGTTAAAGGACTCATTTTAATAAACTATAAAACTCAATGTAATGGTCTATATGGATTTTATAATACTATTTTTGAAATAACACTTTTAGAAAGTTGCCATTTTCCCTCTTAAAACCAAAAGACATTCTTGCCCTGTGGTGAGATGTGTATTGCTCCCAGACAGTGGACAATGGTCTTTGTGAGTGTGTGGAGCGGTTCTCCTCTCTTGATAGAATGGAGTGGGAGCTGTGCCCAGCCCCTTCCTGAGCTTCAAAGGATGACTATCTTATCACTGACAGATGAAGTTAACATATAGGCCTGCCCCCTTTTTGTCTCTTTAGTCAGGCTGGCTCCAAGCCCAGTGGGAGGGGAGGAACCGACCAGAACTGGTTTAGGGGGTGGACATAGGCTTGTGCTCCACACAAACAGGCTGGCATTAGGCATAGTGATGGATCCCACAGTTCTCTCATTAGAACACTCCTTGACCTGTGAAGAATCAAAAGGACTGTGATGCTGTCTGAAGAAAGAGAAGGAAGACTGGACCTGTTTGCCTTGAACCTAGGACTCCAGACATGACTCCAAGGGTTTGTTGACTGTCCCTTTCTGCTTGCCTTTTCATGGCGGGTTGACTGCCATGAAACTGCGGGCAAAAAGGGACATTGTAATCCCTACGGCGGTGCCTGGCAGGCACCGCCACCATTGTAGGGAATACAACTCCCTCTGGCGGTCCAACGGGCTCCTTGACACCGTCGGATCCGTGGCTGTCGGTCTCTCCGACCACCACCCATCCGCCTGCCATCCTAATGTGGCGGGCGGGAATACTCATTGCGATGGCAGTGGGACAGCCACCGACGGTCCCACCGCCATCGTAATCAGGCCCTTAGTCTTGTAACCAAGGATTGTTTGATAACAGTTTTAAAATATCCACAGCGTGTTAAAGAAGCACTGGAAAGTTCAGTAGGCCTTGGTTTTAATATACTGTTGCATGCAGTACAAGCACATTAAAGGCAGCAGGAGAGGCAAATTAGACTATGGTTGTAAAGTGGTCCCTCATGCAGTTCAGTACAAGCACTCGTGTAGAGTAGAGGCAGAAGGATACAATCCAACAGCTAATAGTGCGATATAAATTCTCCAATGTGCTATTCTAAGACTTGATTGACAAAGTCTCGAGCCAATGGCTGAATGAGGCTAGTCAAAGAAAGATAATGGTTAACAAGGGTGGTCTCAAAGCTCACTCTGTGTATGTTATAATCAATAGGACTGTTTGACAGCTGTGCTGTCAAAGCCCTGGCCTAAAAAATATCTAAATATCTCCAAGAAACACCTCTACAAGTAGAGGCAATGATAAAAGGTATTCTTTTATTAACGGTTTGCTATTGTATCATTTATGCTAAGAGGCTCCAGTGCCTAGACTGTTAAAAAAAAAACTGTAGTTGAAACAATAGTTTAAATCTATTACATCCGTAAAATCCATTTGCCAACATCAATTAACAAAAGAAAATTGAGAATTTCTTTTTAACAACACAGACCATTCATTATCAATCATAATGATTTTCGCTATTGGCAAGGAGGAGTTGGAAATGGTTCATGGAAATTTGAGTAATTTACAATATGGGGTTTGCTTCCTATATGTGTTATTTATTCAGTTTGGTTAATTCATGAACACTTTCTTGAGTAAATGAGCATTTTGCACTCCCTGGCATACCCTGCTCGTACATTTTATCCTGTACCTGGTAAATGTATTTTTACAATAGGCAATGATTCCTCTTTCAGAAAAAAATAAATAGAAATTTCTAAGTACAATACCAATTGTTTCCTTAGGTTTAACCAAATGAAACAGCAGTGAATTGTTATGAGAGTTCAATCAGCAACTCATGCGCTTCTAGGTGGTGACTCAGAAAACTAGATTTGAGTTTTACTTCAGTATAGGTGTAGACCATTGTTTACATTCTCTGCCTTAAGCTACCCCTTTGCCTCTCTGACGTGCTCCCATTTTTTATAATTAAGTGTGAGTAAGTTGCACAAGAGGTTATATTCATGATATAAAGAACTTATACTGATAAGTAGTTATGACCAATATTTAATAATATCTGTACCCAATGTATGTATGAGCCAAACTGCTGTATTCAAAAGAGAAAATGGTAGGACAATTTGCGCTCGTAGGTCTAAGATGCATGGGGCTATTGTACACTACGGGCCCGATTCTGATACGGTTTGGAAAGCTTCCCGACCGAATGGGTTTGGGAATGTTTTCTGACCAAATCGGATCGGGAGAGTCCAACTGACTGAGTACGATGCATCCGGATGCTTCCAGATACTATTTGGTTGGACTCCCATTGACTTCAATGGGAGCCTTTGTTCCGACCGAATGCCTAGGCTCCCATTGAAGAAAGGGGTGGCTGGGGAAAATCGGGCACCCTGTGGCGGGCACCCCCTGATGCCTGCCACACTGTGCATGGCTGGTAAGGGGGGGACCTATGTGTAGCCCCACACGCCCGATTGGGAAGGCTCCGAGTGCAAGGGGGCCCACTATGGGCCCCCAAAGTCTGATTCCGACTGCCGATTCGAGTTGGACTGCACGATTCGGAAAGGCTGTCCAAATCCAGCATCGTACTTGGTCGTTCAGAAATGCGGCCCGTAGAGACGTACGATTCTGCTCCGTACGGCTTGGTCATTCCAAATGCCATCGGGTTCGGATTGGGATATTCCTAACGCCTAACTTGCATCGTACTCGGACGGTCGGAAAGACACATTCCGATCCGATTTGGATGGAGTAAATGCCATTAGGAGGCCTTCCTAACCGCATCAGAATCAGGCCCTATGTGTGAGCAACTTACAAGTAAATTGTGAAAAAAGAGGTCAGACCCTGAAAAACATCCAAGGCTTTTCCAAGAAAAGGCAATATAATGATTCTTTATTCACAAAATTAGCAAATTCCAAAGCAAATTTGATGATTCAGAAGCCAGATTCCTGATTTTCCTAAATTCTCTGGTTTCCACCAGGAATACGTTATAAATGTTAGTTTGGTAAGTATTAGGTAACAATTGTTAATTTCTTTACCAGTATTTTCAAAAAGAGCACAACCTCTCACAGTGGGCATTTTTTTGAGTGTATAAAAATACAAAACATTTTACAATATATCGTATGCATATTTCCACACCCGCTCATCTAGCAGGCCTATTAACAAAATGCGTTTTGTTCTGTCAATCACAGACATTTGCATAATCAACTGTTGTCATTTGAAATTTAGGCAAGCAACTTAAGACGTATTTGAATGAGAAAAAAATATATATTAGTTTAAAACAAAAGAGTAAATTCATATGGACTTAGTTGCTCATATTCAGAAATCTTTGTAAATCGTCCGGAATAGAGTTAAATCTTTCACTCATGACATTGCTTGAAGTAACTTAAGAATGTAGTAACTTATTAATTTCTCTGAACACTGTTTAAGGTGCCTATGAAGCTTAGTAACTCCAGTGTCTAGTTTATAATTAATTTGTGCATATAAAAAGATCACTGCACAAGTCCGTGCACAACGAAATTCTTACACAAGTTTTATACATTTAGATCAGGTGTGTGACGAGAAGGAGTAACCCAGAACACTTTATCCTTCATTATTACTTTTCTTTAGACAGATAATTTTGCACATCATTTTGTCAGAAACTAGTACCATCGATAGTTGTGTATTGTTGGAGAGATTGTAGTGGTTAGCAGAATGTTGCTATTTTCAAACAGAGAGTGTTAACTACAAATGGGCTATCTCTTAAAATGCATCAGCAAGTTGTAGAGTTCTTTAGAGCATTTCCCTTTGACATCTCTAATGTATATGCTGATATAACGCTCACCTTCAAATTAATGTTTTCTCCAACACATTCATATTTTTAAAAATAACACTCAGTTGAGTCCCAGTTTGGAATATAGGAAACAACTCTTGCTTGTGCCCTCACTACATACTAGTAGAATGTGTCTGGGTCCTAATCCATCTCACTGTGCAAATGAAGGCTATTCCTTTCCACCTTCAGTCAGTACAATGCCACAGGTAGAAGGGATAAGCCCGCATAAACTAATGGTCCATCTGGTAATCTTCAGAACTGTGTTACTGGGGGTACAATAGCTGTGGGAGCTCCCAGAGTAGCTTTAAACCATGTTCATACATTGAAAATGCATTACATTAATGCAATCCTTGAAGATTAACTTGTAATATGAAAAACCAATATGTGGGAACTTTGGGGAAAAAATATAAATCTTGTCTTAGGCTCTATCACCTCTGGCAAAATATTCTTAGTTATTCCTGAATGCATTTAAGGCAATTGTTAAATTAAATCCCTGAATAAAGCCAATTATGTAGTTTATTTTCATATAAGTTTGGAGCTCTTCTCTTCACTCCATTGTGTATTACTTGGCCCTAACAATCGTCTGGCATAATTCGATTGCAGTATATAAGGGGTTAAAATAAAAATGCAAATTTTCCATTATCCTATATTTTTTTGTGTTTTTATAGTGCTTGAACTATGGCCACTTCAAAATGCTTGTGGGTGGGAGGGGTAAAGAGAGATAACAGCAATATTACCGAGAATGTCAATAAGTGAGGGAAAGACTAGCCAAAGTTTGGTCAATTTGCTTGCCAATAATTTGACTGTCTTCAGCACTTTGCCAAACAGGAATGGCGTGGTGTGCAAGCCAGATCTCTGTACTGGGGGTGTGTGTTTGACATCGTTCAGCATTCTGTCCATCATTTGTTCTTTTTGCATTAGTCGCACTAAGTTGAACGGGTATGCCCAGACGTGGGTACTGTGCTCACCATGCCACTGGAGTCAAGCTCTCTGCTGGCTGATGAGGGGTGAAACCCCGAAACCAACCTAGGATGCTTGTTTCCATTCCAGGGTGGACCTGGCCTGGCAGTTCAGGCTGGACTGTTCCCATGAGAAACAGGGTCCAGACTGGTTTGCATATGGCTAGGTCCAAACTGGAATTGCATGGGGGGCAAAAAAACATGGATTGAGGACCAAATTTCTGTACTGGGGTGAGTTATTCACATTGTTCAGCATTCCGTTCATCATTTGTTCTTTTTGCATTATTTCCTGACACCAGGCTAAGGGAGATATGGCTGTGGGGAAAAAGGTCCATAGGTTTGTGTCTTCTGCATCCACTGATCTTCCCATTATCTATTGTATCTTAGTGGGAAGTACAGGAGGTAGCAGTGGGTTACAGACTATATACAGCTGGTTGGGAGGTATGGATGAACTATCTATGAGAGTGAGCTGGAGCCATGACCATGTATTACTTTATATACAAAGTACAGAGCTTTTAACAAAAACTTCATTTGACAGGTAGTGGAGGGGTTTTACAGCAGGCATGATGTAGTCTGGCCTATGCAGACCAAGGAGGAGGCATGCTTTATAGTTTTATACCATTTGTTCCCAGCATTGTGGTGAGCAATCCCAAAATGCTTCAATATTCAATTAAGGATAGGATCACTGTGATGATGAGAGTCAAGCAGTGGTATGTCATCAGAAGGAGAAGGGTGTCATTGTGGCAAAAATGGTGGAATGCCACTTATCTTCTTATGATGTTCACCCCCGGATACGTTTGATCTGAAATGATTAATATTGGAGCCTTACACAATAGGTGAGCCAGTCAAATGTGTTTCAGTTTTTGATCCATTTACACTTAGGGCCTGATTATGATTTCAGTCGCAAAGCCTCCAACCTGAAGTCAGAGGCTTGCCGACCGAGATTGTCGGTTTCACTTCCGACCGCCTAATTACAATTTAGGGCATCGTAAGTGGAACCGGACGGTCATTTTGACTGGATTCCGTCAGTTGGAGACCGGCCCGTAATCCACGCCATCCAGATTTCGATGCTCGGTTTCCCAAAGGCTTTCCATGCCGGGCTTTCTGAAATGGAAAGCCTGTCAGAAAACAAGTTTGGGGGCCCCTAACAGGGTCCACTTCTGCAAGCGGCCTCCGGTTGGTGGCCCCCTGTTCATCCTTGCACCGTGTGGCAGGCACCGTGAGGTGCCTGCCATGAGGTGCAGGTATGAACACAAACTCCCTTTTCTGTATGGGAGCTTGTGCTGCAGCCGTTTTCCGACCACAGCACAAGCTCCCATACAGAAAAGGGAGCTTGCAACCGCACCATGTGGGAAATCATAATAAGGCCCTCAGTCCTCTGAGGCCCACCCATTTATGTATATGCGTGAGGTGATTTACTATTGACTTGTGGTAAGCCTGGGCTTCAGCTGTTGTTATATGATTCTGAGCATTGACTGCATTATGTGATAGCCAAAGTTCTAAGTCCTTCAGTTGATGGAAAACCAAGAAGGCTTTGAATAGCATGCTTGTGAGAAGACCACTGTGGTATTCCTATAAAACCTTTATTGGAATGATAAAGGAAGGCACTAAGTTTAGCCTCATTTGTGCAGGTTTTACCATTTTAGTGATGTCTTGTCGACTCTGTGAGATGGTTCAAGGCAGTGGAGCATGGTTATGCAATAAAAGCTACTGATAGAACAAGGGATGTTGGAGCGCAGCTTTGGCTCTAGAAAATTAGCTGCCTTTCTAGTATCATCAGGAGGGTGGTTGGAAACCAAACTGAAAGTTTTTCTTTTTTACAGATAAACTGAGATTGTTCAATCTGACCACCAACCAAATATTATGTGTAAGTAACCTCTTCAGTGTTGGGATAGCCTTATAAAGAAAAAATATGAAGGTCAGAGTTAGAATAGGTTGGCAGGTCATTGCGAGGATGTTGGATGGTGTTCTGGAGGGAGGATATAATGGAATGCTTGGGGTGGTGGGGTACCACCCTGATCTTAAAATATGTAATTCCATGCTTGTGATGAATAAGGTGATGGCTCGAGGGCAGAGTTTGATGATTGTTGCACTGCATATCTGTTGAAGTTGTAGCCATACTAGTTATTTTAGCGACAGCAGATTCAAGTAGTGAAGTGAAGTCCGAGATTTGGTTGCTCAATGATTCAATGTTCTTTGTGGGGAGAGTTGTCCTAGAGAGATCACTGAAAGCAACGTGATATTGTCACTGTAAATGGTAATGACATCTTTGTGTAACCTCTTTGGTTGTGTAATCTTGTGCATTTCTGTGGGAGGTGCATTCAATGCTTGGAAAAGCTCCTTTGAGGAATAAATCAGTTTCGCTCTGCATGGCTGAAAGTAGTACCTTTCGGCTCATAAACTAGCTGCTTTATAAACATGGCTGTAGATGTAACAGGATACCCAATATTAAGGTAAGCATAATTTTCCCGTTACGGTTCAGGGGCTTGCCCTTTGTTTCAGTTGTCAGATAACATAGCGGATTTCAGTGATTCAGCTTCTTGCTTTGATCTGGCTCCTGTTGCATCAGGGACTGCTGGTGTGACCTGATATATGCAAAAAAGCATCTCGTTTCGGTAATCCCTTGGCGAACAAGAAGGTGACTTGTAGATCCTAGAAACGGGCTTTGTTTGCATGCTGTTGAGGTTTTTTGCCCAATGAAATGGGACTTTGTTTCTCAAGGCTGCTGAATTTGAATTGTGTCCTTTGACCTGGTAAAATGTATAAAATGTATGAGGTCATTGGAGACCAATACAGGGGCTGATTAGGATTCACTTATAGTGAGAACAGGGTGCGAGTGTGGCCTACATTTAGAACAATCCAGGAAGTTGCTACTTTTTCAGCCTTAAAGAAACAGAGTGGCATAGAAGTTCTCTCTCTAGTACATATGTTTTTCTTATCTTACAACCAATGAATTGCAAGCAGGAGAAAATCGTGAAGGACATCAGAACAGCTATTATATATAGATCTTGAAATGTACCTTATTGCATGTTACCCGATGCAGAAAAATCATTTGAATCGAAAAGGTTAACACATTCAAGACTTGAAAAATATGAGATTATCGTGTTTTGTACGAAAGGTTTTTTATTAGAAAATGTCAAGATACCTTTCATTAAAATTGAGTTTCTTATTGCGAAGGTGACATAGAATGGAATTTAAAAAAATCTTCTGTTGAATTTGGAATAGTTACAAAATATCATGATGTCAATTTAAGACATCCAAACACGTATACTGCTTGAAGGGTTGTGCCTGTAAAACGTACTGTGTACAGAGCCATACTTTATTTCCTGCAAATGCACCCCTGTGCAATGTTCAAAGATTGCAATCAAGCATAATTATCAATCGTAATAAACAAAACAATTAGCTGTCTGTTCTTATTTCATGAAAACGTACCTATTCATAGTTCAATAAACTTACTATTCCTCGACACCCGATGTGCACAACCACTAGGTCTTTACAATCAATCGATTACTAGCTTATAGCATGCCTGCTGTAAATCGAGATCTGTTAACGACCGGGGTCTCTTCTGAGAACTGTGTGAGGGTTCTCCATTTATGAAACACCGTTACTAAAAAAGGAGGAAAACATTTTGAGGCAATATGGACCAATTTGATAGCCGTGAAAGTAACCAGCACATGCCATGGCCTCCTACATCTGCAGGCAACACCGGTAATTTTACATATGAACATATTTGTATCCTTACTTTAATTTACAGATATTGGAGTGACTAGGGCATTTCCAGATTTTTAACTACCCCAGCAAAACATATTTTGTGACCTTATCTGCAAAGATCTGATCAAAGTCATTATAAAAGTTATCACAATGACTGGAAAGAAGTGTAAAGACATTTACTAAGTGGTATCTGTCTCTCCCAGCACTCTTTAGCCGTAAGTGCTATTATTCTATCTTGTGTCCCCTGGAATGATGAAAAGATGATACATTCAAAAGCAGTCTTCCAATTCCTTTTTCTCACTCTTTATTTTTACAGTAGACTTTATAAACCGTGAAAAGAAGGTAGTCTAGAAGTGACCAGTGTGCATTCTATAAGCAAGCCTCAGCAATGGACAAAAAGTCTAAGGGCTTTATTATGAGTTTGGCCGTCCATAGGACCTCCGCACCTGTGGTGGCGGTCCGGCCTTCCGGCCCGCACTTCCAGCCCGCAGTATTATGAGTGTGGCGGTCAGACCGCCACAGGACCATTGCGACTGCCGCTGTCAGACCGCTGCAGGACCACCAGCCAGACCAGGATTTAACTCCTATTCTGGCGGGCAGTCGCACTACAGCTTTGGCAGTCATTAACCCCTCCGCAGCAGAGCGGAGTTGGCCAGCCTCTCGCAAGAAATGCGCATGCGCGCGCGCATGCACAGTTTTCTCAAGGAATACCGATACTGCGAGGAAGAGGAGGAGGGCAGCCCGGGGACGCCGCATGCCAGGTAAGTGGTTTTAATTTACTATTACGTAATGTAGATTTACTTGATTGATAATATAGGGGGGGTGGAGGCGGGTGGCGGAGCGGAGTTTGTTTGCAACTCCGTGGACCTCCGCGTAGCCCCGCTACGCCCACTACGCCCGGGGTTAGCAGTCATACAGTAGGACGGCCTAAGACGTAATAAGGCCCTAAGTGTTGTTCCTAAAGACGCTCACCGATTTCCTAAATTACTTTAATAATTTAATACAACCATTAATGGATTCTCCCTTTATTGGTATACTTAATAGAGTGGTTTGCTTATGAGGGGGTTCTAAAAACCCTGAGGATGCCATAATATAAACATTGTTCTATCCACAGGTCTATCATTATTTTTTTATTTTATTTTTTTGCAGTTTAATTTGTGCAAACTTAACCCAAGGGCATAGAGAAACTAGTGTATACTTCACTTTCTTTCTTTCTGGTTTTTTCCAGCTGCCAGTGTGCATCCTATAAGCAAGCCTCAGAAATGGCCAGAAAGTCTTGATGTTGTCCCTAACGACGGTCACATATCTACTTAATTACATTAACAGCTTAAAACACCCATTGATGGGTTCTGCCTTTATTATTATATTTAATAGAGTGGTTTGCTTACCAGAGGGGGTCTAAAAGACCCGAGGGTACCATAATAATTTTTTTTGTTGTATTCACAGATATTTCATTATATATATTTGTTTTTCAGTTTTATATTGTGCAAACTTGACCCGAGCGCATAGAGAACCAGCTTATGTTTCATTTTTTTTCCTTTCTATTTTTTTAGGGCAGAGAGTTTGTGATTTGTTTAGAGTCATAGGATGTTGAGCTGAGGCTGAGATTCAAACAGGTTCTCCAATTCCAAAGTCAACAGCACTAGGCCACATCTCCTCCCCTCATTTCTGCACTTGCAAGTCATACAATTCTTTTAAAAGAGAGGGACTCTTAAGATTACAGCTAAATGATGAGTTTTCTCTTTCCTTAACAGAATGTCTAGCCTCTGTTGGCGATTGGCTAACCACACTGCAATCTACGGAGGCTTCAATGGCTTGCTAACTCCCATGTTATAGTTCTAAACAGGCCTGTGTATCTCAAAGAGGAGATGCCTGGTTCATATCTCTGATATAACAAGATTGCATGTGCTGGCCAACTAGATTAAGTTGAGGACATTGTTTGGTGCCCCCTTCAATCTATCTTTTAGTTGAAATTTATTTTACTCTTGAATGCAAGGTCTATTAACGACAAATCCTCAGGAATTAAATAATTATATTAGAGAGCTAGTTTCTTCAAGCAGAGAAAACCTGCACATAAAATGTCCCGTAGATGAGGGAAATATGTTCCAGGGCTTCAGGTAAAATCTACTTATGAAACCCCTTGTGACACCCACGTACTTAGAGCTTTGGGAGGATGACTTGGGGGTTGAGATTTCCTTTGGTCCTTGTTGGAAGTGACTGACTTGCCTTATGAGTAACTTGAGGACATGTTTAGATGATGTCTACCATGACACTTTTCTTGATGTAAAGAACCATGCGACGGCTTGTTCCTGACACCATAAACATAGAACAGGAGCAGAGTCATACAGCTGTAGAAAAGGGGTAGGCAAGGGGTTCGCTTAGGGTGCTTCACCAAACATCAACTGGTTTGAACTTTTAGGGTATCCTCCTTGCCCGCAAACACCATGACATGAAAGGGAAAAGACTGAAGACATCCCTCCTGCTTCACTAAATATTCCCAAGATTCCTAACAGAAGAAAATGAGATATTTATCACCAGTTCTGTCTTTAGACTGTAGATAAAGGAAGCTGCAGACGATGTAGAGAAATTGGAAAATGCTGCCAGAGCTGGACATTTTGATGTTTATCTTATATTTAGAATTGTGAAACTCCCTACAATATCCTGAACTTATGAACGGCTGTGTAAAGAACCAGTCCGGAATTTTTTCAGACTTTTAGAGTGGAAAAAATAAAGTTACAGAAATGGCAGTCGTATGTCACTACTCAGGATAAATGTGTACTCAAAATTCTTTAGAAAGGATAAGAGGCAGCACTCAGATTCAGGGCGACTCTCTTGCTATTGAATGATAAGTCTGAAATCACAGTATTAGGCATTTAAATTTAAATTAAATTTATCATCCAAAGACAGATGACCCTATAATACAATTGGAGAAAATTTAGGGCCCACCTGATTTTATACTAGCAAATCAGACGCTCAATAAAGAGCTTATTAAGTTGTTGGGTTTTTTGCATCAACGATCACAAAGATCATTGAATGGTCTCTTTCTTCCAGATTTGGCATGTAATTATATTCCTGTCTCAGTTTGGAGAAATGTGGTTTTGAATTGCACTATTGTATCTCTCTCACTTCTTGAAATAGCTGTACATTTTTTAAAATTGATTATTGATCTGTGAGTGGTAGACATTTCCCCAACCTCGCTTTATTAACACTTGGTGTACATGGGATCAAAAGAGCAAACAGAGTTGTAGCATATAGGAAAATATTCATTTTTGCATGGTCGTCCCCATGTTTGTGGACTGATTCTAATATTTTTTTACTCTGTTCCCTGGGACTCTGCTAACCAGGATCCAGTGAATGTGCTCTGATCCCTAAAACATGCTGGAATTCGCTATATTCCTAATCGGCATATCAAATGTACATGTAAGT
Organism: Calotriton arnoldi; assembly: GCA_963921515.1. Lineage (NCBI taxonomy): Eukaryota > Metazoa > Chordata > Amphibia > Caudata > Salamandridae > Calotriton > Calotriton arnoldi. Next base: position 1,338,354 of record CAWUFW010003614.1, read on the forward strand.
CGCTAATATATGGTACCAAGTGTACCCAGGGCCTGTGAGTTAAATGCCACTAGCGTACTACAGCATACATTGTGCTACCACTAGAGTCACAGGGCAAAACATGACAGCAGGTCTACCACTGTAGCCTGTTTGTGCAGTTTTTAAAACTGCAAGTTTGACCTGTCACAATAACCCCTTTTAACAAGCCAAAATCCTAATTTCAAATGGAACGTAACTAACGTCAAAGAGGCCTATACTCTGACAGGCAGATGTAGGTAACATCTGGGCCTGCCTCCTCTTTTGTCCCTTTAATCAGCTAGGCACCAATCCAAGTGGGAGAAGAGCTGCACCCAGAACCTGTTTTGCGTGATCACAAAGGAGGGGTTGCTCATTTCCCTGGCCACACCTCGACAGTGGGCACAAGAGCTCTGCCCAGAGGAAGAAAGATTCTGCCATACTGAATTTGGTTAGAGAGAGGCAGTGTGGGATTGTTTGCAGTAGGGCCAACAGGAACTGCTGCAAACGTGGGTAGGATTACGCCTGAGAACATATTGCCTATTGGTTAGGTAGGAACCCAGAGCCATCCCCACACACAGCCTAGTGCTAGGGATAATAGTTTCATCCCAAGGCACTCTCAACAGAACACTACTGGACCTGTGAAAGACAGAATAAGGATTGAACTTCAAGTTGAGACCTGTGAGGAGACCTGAAAAGCTGAACCTGCTCCCTCCTGTACTCAGGATTAAGAAGTGGACTCCAGGGGTAATTTGGCTGACCTCCTGTTAAGCTAACAGGACACAACAAGCTTCTAGAATTCCTTTTCCACCAGCTGATGTAGGGGGATTTCTTTCTTCAGCTAGAGCAGAAATTACACTGACCCCTACCTACATTTATCAGAGTGGCTGTTTGAGTGATAATAGGTTAGGCCATTGACATTTTCAGGCAATGAAGGAAAATCTATCAGCATTTAAATTAACTGTTCAGCACTTATGCTGCAGATTGTGTGGCCTCCAACATTCTCTACTTTAGAAGTCATGCAATTTAGTTTATTTCAAACTTTATCTTATGGTTAGATGGTAATTCAGAGGCAGATATGCATCTGTTTGGACAAATTGCATGTACAGTCTAGAAGAAGGTGTTTTGCTTACTGAACTCCTCATGCCAGTCTCTGATAAGGTTAGAATTTGGTTTGGTAATGAAAACATTTTCAATTCTGTTTGCCCTAGTACGATGATGCTATCAATTGCCTTATTCTGAACCTTACTTTCTGTGTGCTTCTCTATGACTAGAATTGAATTGAAAAGAGAGAGAAGTGATTTCTGGCAAATATAGCTCATGGTCATTGTCAATGAAAACTGTTTCAGTACACATGACAATATGTGGACTCAGGTAGCAAAGTTCCAGCAGTTTAAATATTGTTACAGAAACTACAGCCTCTCCTCATATATGCAAATGAACAAGTAATATTATCTGTCATAGTTCCTGTCTTGCAATGCATGCCATAACATTTTTTGATTACATTTTCTTTTAACTACCTGTAGAATTAAGGGGAAATTGGACTTCTTTTGCTAATAATTTAGGAGTTCGCATAGATCAACAGTGACTACATTTGTTATGCGAGTTAAAATAATGGAGCAAATGTCACTACTGGTGAGATTCCTTCCTTACCCAGGTGATCCAGAAACAGCAAGGGAAGAACTGAACAATTTATTTTAAGTACTTATGCTAGCTGCAGGCTTTGAAAGACTGGCTGATGATAGAAAGCAAGCTGTGTTGTTACATTACCTAGGTAAAGAAGGTGAAATAATTTACAGCACATTACCAGATTTACAGGTAGAAGGAGACGATAATTTAACTTTGTATGCAAGTACATTAAGACAGTGGGAAGCCTATTTTGGAGTTAAAACTAATATTGTTTAACAGAATTATAAATTATTTTCAAGAGAGCAAGATGACTATGAATCAATTGATAAATGTTTTACAAACCTAAGAATACTATCGGTTAATTGTGCATTCACTACTCTGCATGATGGCTATATTGATGGTCAATTATTCATGCATACATCTTACAAAGTTATTCAGGAAAAAATGCAAAATGCACAAAATCCTGCATTAGCTCAGGTGTTAGATATTGCCAGAGGTGAGGAGTCAACATAAAAGTGTGTAAAGACGAAGAAAGAAAAATTACATGATGAAGTGATATTAGTGGAGGTACAGAAGAAATACTGTTAAACTGTTGATACAATAAGTGTTGCTAAGCGAAAAGTGTGCAGTACAACCAGATTACAAGCTCAATTAGATTGAAAAGTCAAAATTCTAATTCTCATGATGTATGTATTAGATGTGGAAGTAGAGTCAATGGAACAATGATAAAATATGTCCTGCAAGAAGCGTTGTCTGCATCAAATGTAGGAATATTGGTCACTGTGTTAGAATGTGTAAAAGTAATAAACTATAATTAACGCCATATGTAATGTCAAATAATGCTACACAAACGCCAAATTAATAAGTGAATGAACATGTATTATTGAGTGTGGTGGAAGAAGATGATCAGTTGCAAAAGAATTTGAGAAATAGGTAGGACATGTGCGATTATTGGCCAGGAGACTTGAGTGATTGTGATGAGACAGAGAGAAGCAAATCAAAAATCTAAAATGTAATATTATTATTGATTTGGTACATCTGGGAAGTATTAGTGGATTATGGAGTGAGATGCACTATTATATTTCAAAATGATTGTGAAGGCAGGTTGAATTTGGCCCAAAGGAAAGTTTGTAAATCAAATGTGAGGTTAAGAGGGCATGGAGGTGAAAGAATTGAGATGACTGGTTATTGCATTGCAGAAGTAATGATTAAGGATAGCAAAAGTAATGGAAGAGTGCATGTAGTGAAACTGGGTTCATCACTTCCTGATTAGATAAGTCAAGTGGTTTTTAGCATGTAACTAAGGCTGTGTTTCAGAGAACATATATTGCTGGTGAAACCAAAGAGTGAGATGGAGTGTTGGTTTATTAAATTTCATGCAGCATTTTCAGACAAGTTAGGAAAATTTGAGGCTTTTAAACACAAGTTTGTATTCAGGAGATGTGTTAAACCTATGTTACATAATGTTAGAAACATTCCCCTGGCTATAAGAGGAAAGAGATTGATAAGTTATTGGTAAACAATATTATTGAGGAGTTTTGAACCTCAGATAGGATGGCACCTACAGTGGCTAAACAAAAACTGGACTTATCAGTGAGAGTGTGCGTCGCCTTATGTAATCTTTATCATCTGATATGGACAGATAGGCATCCCCAGCAGAACATAGAAGAGATGGTTGTGATGTTTGATAAAGCAAAGTGGTTTTTCACTACAGATTTATTTTCTGCTTATCACCAAATTGAATTACATCCATCATCAAGACATTTGACATCCATTATAGTACTTTTGCTACATACCAGTTTAAATGCAAGCCTTTTTGGTTGGTGTTTACGTCATTGATTTTTCGAGGGTAATGCAGGCATTTTTGTTAATATGATCCGTGTGGTATTTCGAAAACGACATCTCAGTTTATGAAGAGATGGATGCTGACCATGATTTGATGTTAATCAAGGTGGTTTGACTGTATAGATTGAAAAGTACAGATTGAAGGTGGGTATTGTAACCTATTCAGATCATACCATTCATGAAATGGGTCTTAGGTGAAAAGATAAGTTAGTAGCAACCATATTCAATACCTTGGTATCAGCATGTAAAGAGGAATTAAAATCATTCTTGGCAATAATTGAGTTTCATGCAAAATTTGTGGGAAACTTTTCCAATAAAAAACGACGCAGAGGTGGTGAAAAACAATGTAAAATATGAATGGGGTGAAAAGTGTCAGGAAGAGTTTGGGGAAAATGTAAGAAATTTCATAAACCCCTACATTGGGGATGTTTAATTTAAACTGAAAGATTATGTTATTGATGGATGTCAGTGCTTATGGCTTAGTGCTGTTTTGAGTCAGATACAGAATGGAAAAGAGGTTGTCATTGCATATGCATCATGCACTTTGAATCCGACAAAACAAAACTATTCAGTCATTTAGAGAAAGGCATTGGCAGTCTTTTGGGCCATTAGACATTTCAGAAAGAATTTGTGGGTATTCCCTTTTAGACACTGAAGGATCAGGTTTAGGATGTCCAAGAATGACAAGATGGTTAGTTGTGCCAGAGGAGTTCAGGTTTGTTGTAGAATATGTTGCTGGTAATGGCAACAACATAGCTGATAGTTTATCAAGTGTTTAAGTGAAGAAATGCACAAACTTGAAAAATGATTATGAGCAGGGTGAAGAATGTGAATGGGTAGCAACCATTGGATGTATGGGAAATGAAGCCATTTCAGAAGCATTGTGGAAACAAGAAATGGAAAAGAATGACAAATCAATAGTCATTAGTTGATAATTATGAGAGGTTTTGCCAGCATGTGATACAGGCTTTGAGAAATATGGATGTGTTAAACATGAATTGAGTGAAGACTGAGGGGCCGATTCCGATTCCGGCCGGAAAACGTACCGACCGATTCGGAGCCGGAATTTACTCCGACCGACACGTACCGGTGCAGCCCGACCCGCCAAGTACGATGAGAAGCGAACAAAACCCGACCGACTCGTACAGAACACCATCCGAACGACCGAGCCGCGCGGAAAACAGCAATCCGGCCGGAAAACACGCGATTCGAACCGACCGACTCGCACCCGGAACAAACCCGAACGAGACGTACCCGCGAACTCCCACCCGCCAAGTACGATGCAAGGCGTGGAAAACACGACCGAGTCGCACGGAGGACAAGCCGTACGACCGACACGCATACAAAACAGCGAGGCGAAGCAACCCAAAATACCGCGACCGACGCGTACGCAGCATAGAAAACAGCACAAACACAGCGTGAACGAAACGGAGAAGCCCGCACGAGACAACTGCAGGGTCCGACTCGGTCACAAGAACGTCTCCTACATGCACGAAAAGTACAAAGGGAAAATACACAAAAAAAGGCCAAACAAGCAATTACAAAGCCAATAAATACTGGGGGAGGGGCAGGGAACAAAGACACACCCACAACTCCACCCATATAAAGGACACAAATCCATACCATGATCCTTTGCAAATTCAAATTACCTGCCAGCACTCAACAGACAGCAACCACACACCCACAGCTCATCCATCACACAAGCCACACACCATCAGCACCACAACAAATAGAAACCTCACATACACCCAGCAAAACACACACTCACACACCTTCACCTTCACACCAACACACACATCACTCACCATCACCACCCATCACCATGCCCCCAAAGAAGAATCATAAGTTCCTAGATAGTGAATTGGAAGTCCTTGTAGATGAGATCCTCAGGGTAGAGCCACAGCTCTTTGGTACACTGGTCCAACAGACACCCATGTCACAGAAAACAAAGATGTGGGAGAGGATCGTCGACAGGGTGAACGCACAATCACCATGTTTGCGCACAAAGACAGACATCCAGAACAGGTGGTTTGACGTGCGCAGGAGGGTCAAGGAGCTGTTGAAGAAGGACTACCTCGTGAGCCAACACACCGGCAGTGGCCCTCCTGCCAAGCCAGTATACCTCAGGCCCTGGGAGGAGAAGGTGCGGGCCATCCTACCACCAGTGAGCGTCTATGGACTAGAAAACATCCCAGAGCCTGGTGAGTACACAACAAATTTACACAATATTCTGCGACTACACACACACACATCACTGTCAAGGGGAGAGTCAAACCATGCACTCTTAGCAAATACACAGCAACCAGAACAGAATCATCCCAAAATGTGCATGTCAGTCAGATAAACACAACACATGCCATCTCAAAGTGACATTTAACTGTGTCATCACATGTACAAACACAACTACAACTACAGCTAGGCAGTGGCACAAATATAACTGACAAACACATCCAGACAAGCAGCCACCACTACAACACCACCACACAGTGAAGCCCACTGAAAGAAAGGAAATATGTGTATGCTGGGCAAGTCAGTGTAGCCAATAGCATGATGGGAGTCGTAGGCACAGATATTGGTCACCCCCACAACTGTCCCATCAACACCACCATTAACCATGCGCACATCACAGGGAGTGGAAAAGGACTCACAAGATGGCTGACACTGGGTACTGCTGTGGGGAGCACAAGGCCCTGCTGGCAACTGTGCAACAACCAACAGCAGGACACCACTGACTGACATCCTGAAAGACAACTTGCACTCCCTGCAATGGAAGCACCTTCCATGGTGGGATATCTGGCTGGGTGGGAAGGAGGACTCACAGCACTGACCATAGTCACAAGCACCTCCCCTCACACACCCCCTCAACACAAACTCCACAGAACACACCTGGGAGAATGCAATGCCTCACATCCTAACTGAAGATCCCACAAAGAACCACCACCCTGGGTTATGCTGTGTGAAGCACAGGGACACTCTTGGGACTGTTAGCCAAACAACTGCCAGGACAACACTCCCAGCCATCCTGTCAGCACAGGCAGCCCACCCCACAGGGAAGCAGAGTCAAAAGGAAGGAAGGATGGGCATGCTGGGAAGGGGGTGGAGGCAATAGCATGATGGGAGTTGTAGGCACAGATATTGGTCACACCCACAATTGGCCCATCAACACCACTCTCAACCATGCTCACATCACAGGGAGTGGAAAAGGACTCACAAGATGGCTGACACTGGGTACTGCTGTGGGGAGCACAAGGCCCTGCTGGCAACTGTGCAACAACAAACAGCAGGACACCACTGTCAGCCATCTTGCCATTGCTCTCACACTCACACACACTGAAGTCCACCCAAAAGCAAGTAAGTATGGGCATGCTGGGAAGTGGGGTGGACGCAATAGCATGATGGGAGTCGTAGTCACAGCTCAACATCCCCCACCCACATGGCCCAGCAAGCTCACACTCAAGCATGCACACCCCACAGAGAGTGGAAAGCCCCATCAAAGATGTCTGACACTGGTGCTCTGCTGTGGGGAGCACAAGGCCCTGCTGGCAACTATGCAACAACCAACAGCAGGACACCACTGTCAGCCATCTTGCCATTGCTCTCACACACACTGAAGTCCACCCAAAAGCAATTAAGTATGGGCATGCTGGGAAGTGGGGTGGACGCAATAGCATGATGGGAGTCGAAGTCACAGATATTGGTCACCCCCACAACTGTCCCATCAACACCACCCTGAACCATGCGCACATCACAGGGAGTGGAAAACAACTGACAAGATGACTGACACTGGCTACTGCTGTGGGGAGCACAAGGCCCTGCTGGGAACTGTGCACCAACCAACAGCAGGACACCACTGACTGACATCCTGAAAGACAACTTGCACTCCCTGCAATGGATGCACGTTCCATGGTGGAATATCTGGCTGGGTGGGAAGGAGGGCCGGATGTCAACCAAATACAACCAATGCAGACCATGTACACACCCCAACATTCACATAGAAATGCCCAAATAATGCAGGACAATGTGCTACACCAATATCAACCCCTGACTGTGACAACTTAGGACAATGCAATGTACAGGCCCGCATCCAGAGGCACAGTCACAACTGTCAGGTGTGTCAACCATTGATGCCTGCAGAAACATAACATACATTGTGTGTGTCTCCCAAAAACAGGTGATGATGGGGACACAGCAGCAGACGCTGAGGAGTCCTCGTCCCAGGCTCAAGAGGATACGGAGCTCACTGGTGTGGAACAGCCTCTGCCCTCCTCGGATGAAGAAGACCCACCTGGCACCTCCGGAGCAAGTCATCATGCAGCACCAGCAGGACCACCAGCTGCACCCCTGCACCTACCCCTCCAACGACTGTCAACACACATACCACCCCTGCCGACATGGACAGACCAAGGAGCACCACCACCACCAGCACAGGGACCCTGGACCAACGTGGGGCCATGGACACCACCACCACCACCAACAACCCACAAGGTCGCCCAGGGTCACCTGTGCGTGCCACCTCAGGTACTGCACGTGTCGCCAGGGGTGGTGGGAGGGGTGGGAGACATAGGTCGCTGCTCGCAGAGGGGTCTGGACTGCATGATGACCCACAACTGGCACGCATAGCCGATGCGTACCAGTCCAGCACCGGAGAGTTCAGCCAGGTAGTGGGGCTCCTCAGGGACATGAAACAGCAGCAGGCTGCCCATCATGCCCACTTGGACTCACACATGTCCCGCGTGGAGTCCAAGTGGGACACACTGCAAGAGATGACGGCGGTGCATAGGGACATATTACAATGCCTCCGCCAGATGAGCAGCAACCAGTCAACACCTCCCTGTGTGCCCACAACATCTGGTGCTGAAACAACTGCAACTGCCACAGGGAGGGCGGATGACTCTGGCGAAGAGTCCCCTGCACCGCAGCAGCCTGCACTTGAGGGTCCCCCCCAAAGAAGAGGGGCCGTCCGAGGAGGGGCAAGTGAGAGGCCGATGGCCATGTGCAACCCCCAGGAAGCCAAAACCTGTTCTGGATAATCACCTTTGTGCGCAAACTGTTCACCCTGTTGACTGCAACACAACTCTCCCACATGACATGGGGAGCTCTAAGTTGGACCAATGTCTCAGATTACTGTGGACTTTACTCTGGACATTTCTGCTACCAGGACTTCCAAATCATCTAGGAACTTTGGATTACAATCACAATGTACAGCACCCACCATCCTGTGCACTATACTCACACATGTATGTCAATAAACTCACTAATACACCATACTTGCCTCTGTTGTGATTCCTATGTTGTCTCAGAAGTGGCGATGATGATCTGGGAAATGACACTGTGCATGCTGACTGCTACAGCAAGTACAACACCGGCATGTGAGTCATGGCGACGTCACACATATGAGGGAGGCACACCACCAGGGCTACACAACACATACACACCATGGCCATCTGACCCATCGCCTACACAGATGTTGCCAGGAAATACGTTGCATTGCACAGACCCAACACCTATTCACAGTCTGTGTTAACTAGCCCACTGGTGCAGTAAGCAAATGTCAGTCAGATGTGTGATCACAGACAACGCACATCACAAAGTGAAGCACAGGTTTATTACACATTTGCAACATGTTGTAACCACCACAGATGCAAGGTAATCCCACCTGGCAGCGGGCACACAGTCAACAAGTGTAGAAGGAAGGAAGTCCATGGGTGTGGTGCACATCACCTGTAGGGACACAACAGCTACCACCCGGGAAGTCGAATCACGGTGTCGGGGATCACAGTTGACCAAACGACTCTGAAAGTACCCTGTGAAGGACAGAAATGACACACAGTCAAAAGCACTGAAGAACAGGACAGAACTGCAATACTCATGCACAATACATGTTACAAGATACCCACCCAGAACCAAGTTAGCATGTCAACACTGTTTGGGAGTACAGACTACCTGCAAGGACACATCGCTACACGCATACAGTCATGTAGCCCATGGCCACACTCAAATAGCACCAGAGCACCACCAACACATATCATGCAAACTCACATCATTGACATGACATCTCAGGATACTCACATTCAGCTGAAGAAGTTGGTGATGAGCTGTGTGCGGACATCACCATCATCAACATCATCATCACTGGCATCGTGGTCCAGGCCAGGATCCTCCACAGGTGGCGGACGTTGGTCATCGTCATCCAGGATGAGAGGCAACTCCTTCCGCACTGCCAGGTTGTGGAGCATGCAGCAGACAATGACAATCTTGCACACCTTTGCTGGGGCATATGAGAGGGACCCTCCTTGTCTTGTCCAGGCAGCGGAAGCGGCTCTTCAGGAGACCAAATGTCCGCTAAATCACTCTCCTGGTCCGACCATGTGCCTCATTGTAGCGCATCTGGGCTGGTGTCACAGGGTTCCTGAGGGGCGTCAGCAACCACGGCATGTTGGGGTATCCGGAGTCACCTACATACAGACAATTGCACATTAGCAGAGTTGGAAAAGAGGGTGGAACACTACATAGCAGAACACACACAATGGTACAAAGTCAGTACACACCAACAAGCCTGGCATGCTGGTTCGGCATCTGTGCCATCATACTCGGGATGCGACTACTCCTCATCACGTAGGCATCGTGTGCAGAACCAGGGAAACGGGTACACACGTGTGAGATGCTCATATCTGCAAGACAGACCACCAGTGCATTGACCGAGTGGTAGTGTTTGCGGTTACGGTAGGCCTGCTCTTGGGCCTGTGGTGGTACCAAAGCCACATGTGTCCCATCAATGGAGCCAATGACATGCGGCATCCTCCCCAGGGCATAGAAGTCACTCTTTACACCAGTGAGTCATTGTAGACTAGGGAAATAGATGTACTGGTTCAGGTATATCAACATAGCCTCCAAAACATCCCGGAGCACACGGCTGAACATGGTCTGTGACATCCCACCAGCAGTCGCCACAGTGTGTTGAAAGGTACCGGTGGCAAAGAAGTGTAGGGCTGCCATCACCTTCACCTTGGGGGTCAGCGCTGTAGGGTACGGCCGGCCAGGTTGCAAATGTGGTGCCAAGCGCAAATCCTCAATCAGCTGCCTGGTGAAGCGGTAACGTCGGATGCTGTCACGTTCCACCATCGTTGCCAGGTCAGGGAATGGTCTAAGGACAGCTGGTGCCCTCCAGTGCATAGGTGAAGAAAGCAAGATTGTCAGTCACCCCACATATGTGGCATTGAACACACTCAACATCACATGATACATCATTATGAGGCACAAGTACATGAAATGTGCAGTTCCGTAAGGATACGTGTGGCACATACATGGCCAACATCTAACATCACAGTTCAACAAGTGGTATCAATAAGTCCCAGGTCGTGCCATTGGATATCATGAGGCTGTGTCCCAGTTCCCATCTCCTGCTGCCACGTTACAAACACACCCCACAGTGACATGTGAGGACAGATGTGCCCCAGGCATCACAGCTCAACGACAGGTAGATTCCCAGGGACCCTGTATTGCCACATGGACACTGGCATGACATGGTGTATCATGTATACACCACAGCAAAACAACCATGACCCCCACAGGTAGTGGTCCCTGTTGCCTCGGCAGGACAGACATGGACGTCTGTGACACACACACGCACAACATCAAAGTCCATGCACAAACAACGTGGATGTGGAGACTGCCTCCCATTGTGCACATGAAATCAGAGACATTGTAAACACAACATGCACACAGACTGTGGAGGACCATCACCATTGTGCCAATGGGTCACCCTGGGTTAAACATACCGTCCCACATGGGACTCAGGGGGTATGTGACATGACATACACATACACCACCGTGAAATTTGACCATGCCACAGGCTTAGATATGAACAGTTGCACATCACAGTGATCATGTACACGAAACACCAAGGATTCTGTCCCCATGAACACGTGCACAGCCTGGGGGTGGCTGCCCCCAAGTGACACCCACAGAACAACAAGTTCACCCCCATACACGGAATAGGTAATGCAGCCTTACATGCCGTAGGATACAGTTTGGACAGGCTGTGGTGTTGTAGGTGTGCCCCTCACTCCCTGGGAAGTATATGTGGCTGGCATATGTTCACCTGTGACAGGCATGGTGACATATGCCAGTGACTTGTACAGGGACGCGTTGGACAGCAATGGACCGATCAGTGCGCACACATTGGCCATTGCATTCAATGTGCGCTGGTACGCGTTGTATTCGCAATACGCGTTGGACAGCAATGGACCGATCAGTGTGCACACATTGGCCATTGCATTCAATGTGTGCGGGTACGCGTTGTATCCTAGGTACGCGTTGAACAGCAATGGTCCGATCGGTGTGCCCGGCCGGCCCATTGCATTCAATGTGTGCGGGCACGCGTTGTATCCTAGGTACGCGTTGAACAGCAATGGTCCGATCGGTGTGCCCGGCCGGCCCATTGCATTCAATGTGTGCGGGTACGCGTTGTATCCTAGGTACGCGTTGAACAGCAATGGTCCGATCGGTGCGCACCCATTGGCTATGGCCTGGCCTGGCAACGGACGCGTTTTCAATATTTGAACGAGTCTGATGCTGTAAATTCAGTTGGTCTGCAATTCCATGGATTGGCCAGATTCAGAAGATGCAAACGACTCGGACCTATCACTTTGGACACATGGGACAGTATCTGCCTCTGCAGCACACATATAATGCTGGCAGTTCCCCTGAGAGCTCACTTGCCTGCACTACATGCTCCAGGACAACATCTGCCACTACACTGCTGCTGTATCTGCACCCTCTGGACCCTGCAATGGCACGTACTGTGGAGAGAGCCCCAGCCTTCAGCACTGAGGAGAACCAGGCCCTGCTGGACAACCTCCTTCCACAGTACAGCAAGCTGTATGGGAAAGCAGGGGAGCAGGTGAGTGTTCTGTCCACTGCCTTTCTAAATGTGCATGTTGTCTGACTAGCAAGGCTAACAGTCTGCACGCCACTGGCAAGCAGGCTCACTGAGTAGTTGTCACCCCCCATAGTGTGTAGTTACATGCACTGGACAGGTATAGTGCAGTGACAGTGCATTTAAACAAGGTTTTACTTCCCAGGCAATGATACTGCTGGCATACTGTCCATGGCCATCGTTGCACTGCCTGTGTACATCATGTGCCCCTGTGATTGAGATATGTATATACAACTGTGTAATGCACGGATATGTTGCATGTGTAGTAATGGCATTCTCACTTTGTCATCCTCACAGGTTGATGCCCACCAGAAGCAGCAGATATGGCTGACCATCGTCCGGGCAGTGAGATCGGTGGGGGTCTACAAGCGCCGGATCCGCAACTGCCAGAAGAGGTGGCAGGACCTTCGGGGCTGGACCCGGAGGATCGCACAGGTCCAGCTGAAGCTGTCGCCTCCTCGCAGGAGGGGCGGACACCGGACCCTGACCCCCCACATGCTGAGGATCCTGGCGGTGGTCTTCCCTGTTCTGGATGGGCAGCTGAAAGCCAGAGAGCAGCAAGGAGGGGGTGAGTCCATGACTGCATTGTGAACTATGTCTGCCATGCTATGTGCCCTCCTCTGGCCTGGTTAAACATCCACAGTACATCAGTCATGTGGTCCAGGACCCATGTCCCTCTATTGTGCACTGCCCACTCCTCATCTGATACCCTGGTGTGGCCCTTACAGTCAGGGAATTGTGTCACTTGGGTACTGTGTCCTTGCAGTTTGCTTGACTCAAGGTGGGGGACAGCATCTGTTTCACTAACTCTGTGGTGGGCATCATGGGTGGGTCCATTGCTTACACAATGGCTGTGTTCTGACATGTAATCTGCGTGTTACTTTGATATGTGGTCCAATTGCAGAGCTGATCCACCACATGTGCCTGGGGTATCTGGCACACACCCATGCTGCGGGTGGGAACAATGTTTGGGCCCCAGGAGTGTGTATATGACGTGTGTCACACATACTTAGCCAGCTGCCTACTGTCCAGGGCTCATCCCTCATTCATGTGGGGCAGGACAGTCATGCCTACTCCAGGCCATACAATACACTCTGTACTCCCACTCCCGTGTATCAGCTGACACGTTGTGCTCAGTGATTTGTCCCCTCAGGTGTCTGCCTCTGTGTCAGTGTGCTGTGGCTTCGTTGTCAGGTCTGCTGGGGTGTTTCTCGGTTGGGGCTCCGCATGCCACCGGAGATGTGACCATGGGGGACGATACTTGTGTGACACATAGGTGTTTGATCACCTGACCGTGCAGACTGGGGTATGCGAATGTGAAGTTCAGGCAGCTGTTTCCCATTCACAGCAGATTGTGAGGTGCTCAGGTGCAGAGGGTAGTGTCACAGGTCTCCCATATCTCCAATGGGTATGACCTGGACAGATGAGGGTTCAGATGATGTGGTGTGTGGGGATGTACATGTGCACTTGTTCAGCTACAGGACTTGCATTCCCCATGACCTACTATTGTGACACAGTGCAGAGTGTTGTTGTCTGGCTGCCCTGCCCATGTGACTGGAGACAGTGATGTATGACTTAGCAGGCATGCCTGTGCCATGGCATGTGACTTCCTATTAGTGATCCTGCAGGGGAGTGACATGTGCTACATGCACACCATTGTGGCAATGGCTATCAGGACATGGGTGCATCATGGTGTCTGTCGCTGGTATGCATGACATGCATTTCCTATTTGACTCTGGGCATCCCTTTCATCCGGACACCTGTACTGACTCAGTGGCAAGAGTTGTGATGTGTGCATGTCCACATGCTTCACCGGGTTCTCTGCACTGTCCAACTACTGTGTAGGTGGTGCATGTGTCCACACTGGGGTATTGCCATCCAACAGACAGCAGACAGATGGGTGCAAGGCCAGGTGGGATGTGAGTGCCATGGTTGAGCATCAGACTGACAATTGACTTCTCCTGTTCTGTTTGGGCACTTTTAGCAATGTTCAACTAAGGATGCCAGGGCTTGCTCTGTAATGTGCTGTACTTACTGTGGTGTGTGCGTTCGGTGCAGGTGACTGATGTCGGTCTGTTTCCCTATTGATTGCAGAAACATCCACGGCCACAGGAGGGGACAGCTCCACGGACCAGGAGGAGCCGCAGAGCCAGACTGGGTCAGCAGCCGAGGAGTGGTCGGAGGGACCCAGTGGCACGGAGGGCGAGGGGAGCCACACCGAGGAGTCCTCAGCACCATCCACCTCAGCTGAGGACCACAGCAGCTCGGAGGATGACTCCCTTATGGAGGCGGGTGTCAGCAGCCACCACACCCCAGCTAGTGTTGCTGTCCCCGCCACCACCACCACCACCGCCCTCCCGTCGGCTCCCATTCCCGAGGTCCGTGGAGGCTCCCATGTTCGGGAGCGTGTCTCCTTCGGGCCAGGCACCGCACCCCCTGCCCCTGTGTCCCCTGCTGCCCTGAGTGAGGAGTCTGTGTACCTCCTCCGCCAGCTCCATGTAGGACAGACAGCGATGCTGAGTGTCCTCCATGCACACACCAGTCTGTTGACTCAGCTGGTGTCGTTCATGGAGGGCATCTCATCGGGCATGTCTGACCTACAGAGGGGCAATAGGTCCATGGACTCCTCCCTGACGGCAGCAGTGTCCCTCCTCCGACAGTCCCTCACCCCTCCTGCCTCTGCCCCATCCACACTCCCCAGCACCTTACCTGTCCCAAGCACACACACACTGGCACAGGCACACACCAGCACAGACACGTGCAGCACACAGACACACACGCCACAAACAAGACGCACACGCACGCACCGTCAGGGGACTGCAACCACACTCACAGGGGATGGGGCACAGGCACACACACACGCATCCACATGCACTGCGCAGTCCTCAGTTGCCTCTCCCTCCAAAGCCCCCTCCCTTGCCTCACCTGCAACCCCAAAGACACAGCGGCTCTTCCTCAGTGACCTCGGCCTCTTCCCCTCCGATCCAGCTGATACAGCATTCAGGGGAAAGAGGAAGTCCACCCACACGGAGCAGAGTGCCCCTGGCCCCCGGACACCCTCCCCCAGGCGCAGACCGACTGAGGCCCCCACCCGCAAGTCCCCCCGGTCCCGGAAGAGCAAGACCCCGCCGCCGCCCTGCAGCTCAGGCACCAAGTCTCCTTCCGCCATCCCTCAGGCCCCCACTCCACAGGTGCCCCCACCACACCCTGCCCCAGGTTCCCCCACCCACAGATACACCATCCCCAGAAGGATCAAGCCTTCTCCCCTGCCACTTGCTCTTCCGGCCCCACACCCCCGCTGCGCTTGTCTGTACCACTGATGTGGTGAAGGTGTCCTCCCCTCTGTCCTGCCCACCTTACCTGATCCCCATTCTCCTCCCCTGGCGGTAGGCACTGCAGTGGAGTCTACTACCACCCTGTCTGACTTGGGCACTGCAGTGGCGAAGCTGTCCACTCCATCTGCAGGGTCCACTGCAGTCGTGCCGGCACCCACTACATCTGAGTCATGCCCCCAGTTGTGCCGGCACACACCATGTCAGACACCTCCACTGCAGTTGTCAGTGGCTCTCCAGCACCCACCACCCCTTCCCTGCCTCCTCCTGGTGAGCCCTGATCCTGTCCCTGCGGTGCCTGGCCTGCCCCCTGTATGCCCCTCCTAGGGGATTGTCCCTGGATTTTGTCGGTGCAGGCATGCGTAGGGTGGCATCTGCCACTGTCACCCACTTTTGACTTTAATGATGGACTGGCCATTGGCCTTTGTTTATTTTCGACCTGACTTCTACTTTTGATGCCACATATGCTGAATAAAGCAACTTTCAGTTCTCTAGTGCTTTTGCTTCTGATGTACATGATGTTGATGATGCTAACCATGCCCTTGCTGCAGTGATGGTGATATTTGGTCTCATGACAATGAAGTGTTACTGTGCAGGAACCCATGTGGTCCAGGGGGACAGTGTCCTATCCTGTGGTGTATCCATGTCATCCTTAGCAGCATCTGAGGGTGTCATGTTTTCAATATTTGGCAATGGGATTCCCTACTTACATTAGCAATGTCACATCTGTGGGTTCCACCGCTGCACATCTGTTGTGTTTGCCATTGTTCAATTAGTCTACTTCCCTGACCGTGTGGCCATCTCCACTGGACATGCAGGTTTGGGCATCAATGGGGTAGAACTCATCTGTATTGTCAGTGCAACTTGCTATACATGTGTGTTGGATCTGTGCTGATGATTTCGTTGACACTCCCATGACCAGGCTGATGTGAGGGAGCCTTCATTTGGTGCTAATTGTTGACTGTGTGACCAAGTGTTCTGGTGACATGATGGAGCCCTACTGATGCGACATATGGCACAGCTTTCCTCACACAGGAGTGGAGTCCCCTCATGGCAGTGTGTACTCCTGTGACATCGCCTGCGCACAAGGTGTGTGTTGTATGGGCATGTCTGTGTGTTCACTTCCATGTTGCTGTGCATGCTAGGATCCCTAGTGATGTTCCTGTTTGTGATGCCTGCTGAGTTGAGCAATGTTCCCCCAAAGTCTTCTCCCTGGGTTCTCTGTGATGTGGGTGCATGGCACATTACTGGTCATCAGGGTGTCACCCATAGGTGTGTTTGCTGTCAGGGCTGAGTTAGTGGGCAGACGCAGATGGGTCACAGTCAGGATTCCCCTTGGCACTTGTTGTTTACACATGTCATGTGATTTCCGGTTTGTGTTAGCTTTCATTGGTTGTGACACGTTGTGTGTGTGACTGCTGGCACTCCTCAGGGTCAGGGCTGCAATGTTGGTAGTTGTCTATGTGTGTTCTTTGTGGGTGACCTTGGCTTCTTCATTGGTGTGTGACTGTGGCTGGGATCCCATTGGTTGGTGTGGTATTGCGGTCATGTCCATGTACAGCGTAGTGTGCAGTGTGTCAGACATTCAGGAGTCTTGTTGAGTGGCCATGTGTGATGTGTTTCTGCCCCTTGGTTCCCACCCCCCCCTGGGATTGTCATGGGTGCATGTGCAATGTCACCTGTGCATGTGAGCTTCACTGCTGCACATTGTTGGAGGTAGAGGTGTGTGGTGTTGAGTGTGTGCAGATGAGAGTTGTTGCACGGCTAGACCCCTGCCTCCATGTTGGCCTTGTCTTACTGGCCGTGCTGATTGATTTGTGCTTGTGTAGGTGTGATGGTAGTTTGTTGCTCAGGACACATGTCTGTGGTTCACAGTGTGAACGACATCTAGCTTTGTCATCACAGTGGGCTTGTAATGCAGGCCAGGGTCACCACATTGTGGGGGCCCTGGGGGTAGTGCTGTGGTGTCTGTGTCTTGCTGTGTCAGTTGCTGTTCCTACATGCTTGTGTGACATGTGTGATTTGTGCTCCCTCTCATCTGACAATGCCTGATTGCCCACATGGGGGATTTGGATCCATGAGTTACCTTTGTGTGGCACTGTATGCACGTCTGTGTAATTGGTATTCAGGCCTCCTCATGTGTTGTGTGGTTGCCTGGGGACACTGGTACCCCCCCCCCTCACCTGTTGTGTTTGATGTGCAGTGTGGTTCTGCCTGTTTGTGTTTGTGCATCTGCACCACTGCATTGGCATATCTTTAGTGTGCCATTGGCTGTATGTTGTTTGGTGTGTTTGCCCTGCTGTCCCTGGGACTCCTAGGTCATCAGTCAGCACTATGATCATTGTTTGTGTGTCCCATTGCTGCCATGGTATGGTATCTGTTCACCTAACATCTACAGTCTCCACAGGGTATCTGAATTTGTGTGCCCATTGGTGCAAATATGTGGGTCTGCATTCAGATGGTCACTTCTGTCATTGATGAATGTTGACAGTGTCAGCCCCCATGGGTGATGTTTGTCTGCACATGGCCAAAGGTATGTCTTATTTGCACTGCACTGTTTGCCTCCCCCAATATATGTTGCTATGGAACACAAGCACTACTTTGCCACTGATGTGTTTGTTGTTCTGTGACCAGGAATCATCCATGCAGTGTGGCAGTTGCAGCTTTTTCTTTGTCAACACTTACATTTTGGTCACTGTGATGATGGGGGTTTGGACCCCATTTCCACAATGTTCAAACTGTGCTTCAGCTATGGACCCCACACTTACATTTTGGTCACTGTGATGATGGGGGTTTGGACCCCATTTCCACAATGTTCAAACTGTGCTTCAGCTATGGACCCCACACTTACATTTTGGGCACTGTGATGATGGGGGTTTGGACCCCATTTCCACAATGGTAAAAATGTGCTTCAGCTATGGACCCCACACTTACATTTTGGTCACTGTGATGATGGGGGTTTGGACCCCATTTCCACAATGTTCAAACTGTGCTTCAGCTATGGACCCCACACTTACATTTTGGGCACTGTGATGATGGGGGTTTGGACCCCATTTCCACAATGGTCAAAATGTGCTTCAGCTATGGACCCCACACTTACATTTTGGGCACTGTGATGATGGGGGTTTGGACCCCATTTCCACAATGTTCAAAATGTGCTTCAGCTATGGACCCCACACTTACATTTTGGGCACTGTGATGATGGGGGTTTGGACCCCATTTCCACAATGGTCATGGCCTGCTTGCATTGTGGGGGCCACACACATTTATGTGTGGCACATGTGATAGGGGGTCACATTGTAGGTTCAAAGTCATGTTCAGTGTTGTAGGCATTTGACACAGTCTACACACGCTTGTCATGGTGTGGGGGGGATGTCTTTATGTTGCATTCTTTATGTTGGTGTGTGCTTGTGGTGTCATGTATTGGCCATCCTGTGAGTGGGGGTGTTGGTGGTGGTAGGCATCCAGCCCCCCATGGGTGGAGGTGGTAGTAGTGACAGGCATCCAGCCCCCCATGGGTAGAGGTGGTAGTAGTGGTAGGCATCTGGCACCCCCTGGGTAGAGGTGGTAGTAATGACAGGCATCCAGCCACCCATGGGTAGAGGTGGTAGTAGTGGTAGGCATCTGGCACCCCCTGGGTAGAGGTGGTAGTAGTGACAGGCATCCAGCCCCCCATGGGTAGAGGTGGTAGTAGTGGTAGGCATCTGGCATCCCCTGGGTAGAGGTGGTAGTAGTGGTAGGCATCTGGCACCCCATGGGTAGAGGTGGTAGTAGTGACAGGCATCCAGCCCCCCATGGGTAGAGGTGGTAGTAGTGGTAGGCATCTGGCACCCCTGGGTAGAGGTGGTAGTAGTGGTAGGCATCTGGCACCCCTGGGTAGAGGTGGTAGTAGTGGTAGGCATCTGGCACCCCCTGGGTAGAGGTGGTAGTAGTGACAGGCATCCAGCCCCCATGGGTAGAGGTGGTAGTAGTGGTAGGCATCTGGCACCCCCTGGGTAGAGGTGGTAGTAGTGACAGGCATCCAGCCCCCATGGGTAGAGGTGGTAGTAGTGGTAGGCATCTGGCACCCCTGGGTAGAGGTGGTAGTAGTGGTAGGCATCTGGCACCCCATGGGTAGGGGTGGTAGTAGTGACAGGCATCCAGCCCCCCATGGGTAGAGGTGGTAGTAGTGGTAGGCATCTGGCACCCCCTGGGTAGAGGTGGTAGTAGTGACAGGCATCCAGCCCCCCATGGGTAGAGGTGGTAGTAGTGGTAGGCATCTGGCACCCCATGGGTAGAGGTGGTAGTAGTGGTAGGCATCTGGCACCCCTGGTGGTAGGCATCTGGCACCCCTGGGTAGAGGTGGTAGTAGTGACAGGCATCCAGCCCCCCATGGGTAGAGGTGGTAGTAGTGGTAGGCATCTGGCACCCCATGGGTAGAGGTGGTAGTAGTGACAGGCATCCAGCCCCCCATGGGTAGAGGTGGTAGTAGTGGTAGGCATCTGGCACCCCTGGGTAGAGGTGGTAGTAGTGGTAGGCATCTGGCACCCCTGGGTAGAGGTGGTAGTAGTGGTAGGCATCTGGCACCCCTGGGTAGAGGTGTTAGTAGTGACAGGCATCCAGCCCCCATGGGTAGAGGTGGTAGTAGTGGTAGGCATCTGGCACCCCATGGGTAGAGGTGGTAGTAGTGACAGGCATCCAGCCCCCCATGGGTAGAGGTGGTAGTAGTGGTAGGCATCTGGCACCCCCTGGGTAGAGGTGGTAGTAGTGACAGGCATCCAGCCCCCCTGGGTAGAGGTGGTAGTAGTGGTAGGCATCTGGCACCCCATGGGTAGAGGTGGTAGTAGTGGTAGGCATCTGGCACCCCTGGGTAGAGGTGGTAGTAGTGACAGGCATCCAGCCCCCCATGGGTAGAGGTGGTAGTAGTGGTAGGCATCTGGCACCCCTGGGTAGAGGTGGTAGTAGTGACAGGCATCCAGCCCCCATGGGTAGAGGTGGTAGTAGTGGTAGGCATCCAGCCCCCATGGGTAGAGGTGGTAGTAGTGGTAGGCATCTGGCACCCCTGGGTAGAGGTGGTAATAGTGGTAGGCATCTGGCACCCCTGGGTAGAGGTGGTAGTAGTGACAGGCATCCAGCCCCCCATGGGTAGAGGTGGTAGTAGTGGTAGGCATCTGGCACCCCATGGGTAGAGGTGGTAGTAGTGGTAGGCATCTGGCACCCCCTGAGTAGGGGTGGTAGTAGTGGTAGGCATCCAGCCCCCCATGGGTAGAGGTGGTAGTAGTGACAGGCATCCTGCCCCCCATGGGTAGAGGTGGTAGTAGTGGTAGGCATCCAGCCCCCCATGGGTAGAGGTGGTAGTAGTGGTAGGCATCTGGCACCCCCTGGGTAAGGGTGGTAGTAGTGGTAGGCATCTGGCACCCCCTGGGTAGAGGTGGTAGTAGTGGTAGGCATCCGGGCCCCTATGTGTATATGTGGCATTAGTGATGGGCATCCCGCCCCTATGGTGCTGCTGTTTCTGGTGTAAGTAATTTCTGCATCCCTCTGTGTGTGTGTGTGTGTGTGTGATATGTAGGGTACGTGTTGTTTGTTTTTGTGGTTGGTGTCTGACTTACCTTCTGCGCCGTACGCGTCCGTGCCTGTTCCGGTAGTAGATGTAGAATATTGGTAGGATCGGAACGATGGGATTCATGGTTGGTTCGTCTCGTTCGTCTTTGTCGTTGCTTCGCCTCGTCCTCGTCCTCGTCGCTTGCGTGTTCGTCTCGTAGCCGTGGATCGTGTTGTGGCGCGAATCGGAGCTTATGTGCGCCTCTCCCGGATGCTTTGACGTGCCGTGTGTAGCGACGGGTTCGGCGCGTACGGGAAGCGCATCATACTTGTCCGGCCGGACGGGGCTGCATTTTGGCTTCCGGGCGACTCGATTCTGCGTTTACGGATCCGGCTCGGTCGGGGAACGGGACCTGTATTGGGTGAGTACGACTGGGTCGGAATCTGTGCTGTTGTGCGCATCGTACTTGTTCGTTCTGATTAATGTGCGGATCGGTCGGGAAACAGGCATTCGCATGGCTTTTTTCCCGACCGAATGGCGTTAGGTGCGCCTCCGACCGAGATCGGAATCGGCCCCTGAGATGGGAAATTCATCTATAAGGTTTACATGGGCTGCAAAGGATGAAATAGATGATTAGGGATTTCGTTTTGTGTCCTGGTATGATAGAGATGCAGAAATGGGTGTTAAATAATGTCAATTGTGTAGTAATGGTGATAAGGCTTATACAACATCAGTACAACTATTGCAGCCGGTTCAATTGCCCTTAAAACCATGGAACAAGATAGCTTTCAATATCACGCTCCTTATTGTTGTAAACTTAGGTGGGCAAAATACATTCTTACTGGTTATAGCTGATTACTTTCAAATTGGTTTAAAGTAGAATATGTTCATTAAATGTAAAGTCAGTGGGTGGTAAGGATTTTGGAAAGGATGATTTTGCGTGAAGGTTACCCAGAGGAGATAATTTCCAATAACAAAGTGCTGTTTTATTCTGCAGAAATGAAGAATTATTTGCTGAAGCAAAATGTCAGACAAAGCAAGACAGTGGTTTAAAATTCAAGACTAAGGGGGTCATTACGATGGCGGGCAGAGGCACAACCGCGGTGCTGGCGGAAAATGCCCTTTTCCGCACTCCATCGGCGGTCCTTGCGACCGCCGCATTACGATGGGCAAAGTTAGCCCATTTCCCGTCTGCTGCGGTGTTTCGGGAACCACCAGGAATCCCCTACCGCAGCGGTGGCGGACGGAGCGAGAAGGGAGGGACCGCCGTGCGAAATGCGGTTACGACCGCCGGTTGTATTACGATGCCACAAACAGCCCACCACACCGCTTCAGAGAATCCGGCCAATTGAGGATGGCGGTGGCAATACTACGGATAGCTCCATGTGTTCCTGTCCACTGGGGAAACGGCGGTCTTTGGCCTTACGGCAGCGAATCCGACCGCCGCGGCTGGATTTTCAGCTTTTCCGCCGCTGAATCCTGGAATCCGACCGCCGCGGTAGGGTGTTTCTGGCGGTGCATCCTAATCTGGCCGGCGGTTTTGCTGCGGTACCTGCGGGCGGTACTTTCCCGCTAGCAAGGCAGTCGGAATGCTTTTCCGTCCGCCATCGTAATGAGCCCCTAAGTAATTTAATGGAGGGTTAATAGGGTGATTGAAGACTATATTCAATTAGCTATAGCTAATGATAAGCTGATTGTGGAAAGTTTAAATCAGATAATGTGGGCCTACAGAACCATCACACGTTCGGTAACTGGGTATGCTCCATTTGGTCTCTTGAGGGGCCTAAAACCAAGAACAGTGCTGACAATAGAAGATATCAGGGTGCCTAAAAGAATGAACAAACTGGATGTAAAAATACTGAGAAACAAACAGGAGAGGTTCAAAGAGAATTATGATAATAAATGAAGTGAAAAGGGCGTACAAACAAGTTTGACAAATGGTCAAAATAAAATTTCCACCTCCACTCCTGAGCTCATCAGCAGATGAGGAGTATGCGTAAATAGTGTATGTATTTAGTTTCCTATTTCATTTTGAAAGAAAAATAAAAGGACAAAGGAGTCTTTTATTTTATGTATCAGCATTGCTAATGACAAGCAAGACCACTGCTTCGTTGACCTCTAGTTGAGATTTTGAAGGCCTGGATAATATTTTTTTTATTTGAATGGTGAAGGGGTGACATGATTAGGAAGCAATGTAGATTAATGATGAGTTTTAGATTGTAGTGTCTTCTTTTACCGCGAAATAAACAAAATCCTTGTCATTATTGTCGGCCCTGGAATGCAAACCGTGCATGTTTTAGGCTGCTCAAATAGAATTTGGTGCAATCAAATTCCGTGCATTGTTTTAATGGCATAAGAGCCTTTTTACCTTTTTATTATTTTTTCACTTTGTCATATTTTAATTTCTCACTGTGGGGAACAGAGCAGTGTTGCGTGAACAGAGGTTGGTGTTCTGTGCACAATGGTAAGCAGGAACAGAATGTGTACATTTCTGTGCCACGAAGGATAGTATTTTCAGCAGTTTAGGAACTGACTACTCTGTCTTCCCTCGCCTCGGCGGCATACATTTATCTGCACCACAGCAAAACTATAACATAAGTAATAGAGGTTGTGTGTCAGGCACAAGCGGTGTTTGCTTGAAATTGTGTAATTTAGCTGGAGGGAGTCTGCCATGGGCTTCCAATGAGTTGATCAATGCTCTTAAATGTGCTGATGTCAGCCCAACTGTGCATTTCCTCACGCATGTGAGTGATTCAGGCTATAAAGGAGTGTGTGTATCAGTCTTCCTAAAGAATGTTTCCTCGCAAGGAACCGACCCTCCTAATTTTCACCAATATGCTGACAATACACAACTCTGCATGAGTGAACATGTCCCCGTGCCAGACACTTCATCCACACCTCCGAACCAACCTGAAGCTCAGCTTCACCAAGACAAAGTTCCTATTATTTACCAAGAATAACAAACAAGAAATGGCACAAACCTAGGTCAATGACATGAACTTTGATGGTTACAGTCCCAGCTGTCACCCACTTGGTAGGTTTCTGGTGAGAAGACCAGCTGAAAGCCCCTGCCATATCTGAATACCCAGCAGGACGATGGTTTACACACCTGCAGTAGGGGTTGGGGGGAGAACAGGGAAAAGGGCGAGAGAGAAACAATGGACGGGATCTTATTCTCAGAAAAATTTGCCTCACTCGATGGCACTGAACAATCTTGGTGCTTGTGGTTTGCAAAGTCTTAAAACGAGCTGCAAGGGAAAGAAGGACCACAGGTGCTTACTGGAGTGGACTCATAAGATACACCAGTGAAGCAGACTCACACATTTTTTGCAGTGGATGTTGCAGTGCTGAGCCCTCATGCAGACCAAGGGCCCTATTACGTATAGGGCGCACTTTCCCATGGCTCACCTTCAAACAGGTGCGCTGGGCGCAAGCACGGAAAGTACACCCTATTAAGTTGAATGCGCTGCCCTCAGGGCAGCCAAAAACTCACTCTGCTCTGCGGGCAGCACGTTCAAGTGATATACGGAGCAGCTGCTTCAAAGCCCCTCTGTGTTTCACTGTGCAGGTGGCACGCGCCCACACTTTGAGGGAGAGCAAGTGCTATCTGTATTACAGAAGGGGCCACACAAGCTTCTGCGACCCCTTCGATAATACCAAAGTGACCTGGGGGCACTCAAAGCAGTCGCAAATGTCCGTTGCACCCTCGGGACACTTCTGTAATATGGGCCCTGGATTCCAGATGAGAGCCCCAGGATGCCACCTCAAAAGGAATGGTCAGGAGCTGAGGAGGTAAGCAAGAGATAAATATCTAAAGGTATCAAATGCAAAAAGCCACAATATAGGGAAAGGAGGCCTAGAGGGGAATCTGAAAATAAGGGAGAGAGAACCAGTATGAGCTGGTAAGAAACAAAGAGCCACAGCACCTCATAATAGAATGCCAGGCGAAAGCTGCATATCAGAAATGGTCTTAAATATTGTCTGTACGCATAGCGCCCCAGTGTACCAATAACCTGGTAGCGAATATATGAGTGAGTCAGTCAGCAGTCTAGTGTTCCCATCATCTTCAGTTTCCATTGTGAAGTTCTCAACAGTCTCCACTCCTAGTTAGTCTTATGCTTGATCACTGTGAAATGTGGAGCCTGATTCCTGATTATAAATGGTGAAATTGTGGCATCTCTTCCCTTATAACTCTGAGGTCAAAAATGACACAAAATCCTACACATTCTAAAGGAGACTCTGTGGGGGACATGCAGTGCTTTGTTGACCAGCTGGTTACTACCCAGAGCACGAGCAGTGCAAAATTACTTGAAGTTGAGATTTTCCATTTTGTGGAACCTATTCTCAACAGTTGGCAAAACTCTAGAGTTCTGTTATTACAGACGTTTCAAGGATTTCAGCTTGCAAATGCTTGCAGTGAATGCACTAGGACTTGCAATAACTATTGTAGAGCGGAATGCACATTTGTTCCATTTTAACGACAATTTTCATTTGCCAAAGGAAATGCAATGTGCAGCAGCACCTTCATGAATGCACAACCAGTAACTAAATGTAGCCTTTGTCATAAAGCAGGTTATTAATTTATGTGGGGGTAACGCTTCAAACTTCAGAAGAGACATTTATTTTTAAAGTTTTAAGACCAAGAGTGCCAACATGGACGTCAATTCACCGAAATGCCGGGGGTAGTGGAAGTGACATCACACACCCTTTGACCTCCACTTTAACTCACATGCACATACTTACACATACACTCAAATTCACACATATACACTCTCTCACACATAAACACACTCTCACAAGCATGCACACAATATACATTTAAATGCATTTTTTACTTACCTCAACTGTCCTGGAAGGGCATATTCCAGCCTATTGTACTCCATTTTCATTACACTATTAGTGAATAATATATTTTATTTATTCATTATTAGTGTAATACAAAATTGACAGAAAATGAAGAGAGTGAAGCCTTAGCTGCCCCTGTGTTCCTGGCACTGAATTTGCCATTTCTGAGGCCAGGGGTCGCAAAGGCAGTGCTAGGGGTAGCAAAGGGCAAGTCAGGGTTCACAGCTGCGGCCCCTGGCGACCCCTAAATGACTTCCATGTGTGCAAAGAAATGGCAAAGTGCCAGTCAAAATCAATGTTCCCTTTGGACTGCAACCAAGGTATACTGCAATTGAGGAGTGATTGAGTAAGACTTGCAGATCATGCAAGTCACACTTTACCTTGATGCAAGAAATTGGGTTATTAGTTGTGTCAGTGTTGTCCTAAGGGTTTTTGGGACCCTGGTACAGAAATATTTTGGGGCCCCTGTTTGTAGCAAACAAACCTTCAGATAAGGGTTTCACACATACCAGTTGAAATATGTCTTTCTGAGGACCCCAAAAATCCTTAAGATGAAACCAGGCAAAGAGAGACTGAGCTAGAGGAAGACCGAGGGAAGAAGATAAGTTCATATCTAGAAATAAACAGAGGTGAGTTAGGGAGAGAGATGTAAAATTTACTTTCCCATGCGGCCCCTTGGGTGGTAGGTGCCCTGGGCAATTGCCCACTTTGTCCTTGCCTTAAAAAAACATCTGAGTAGTGTAGAATGTGAGGCCTGCTCAAGTAATAAGCCCACAATGTCCCCTTACTTGGAGCCAAGCACCCCATTGTAGCACTTTACTCTCTTATGGTATCCAAGCAGAGCAGCCCAAGGCCTACTAGTGTGTGTTAGTACTCATCATTCGGTGGCACGCAATAATAACACTCAATAAATGTTTGTCCCGTCAGTGCTTATTATTTAGAAAAGGAAAAGTACATTTATTACACACACACTACTAAATACTACGCATTTATTTACAAATATATATAATGCAGATCAAAAATACCTTGGTTTACATTATAAAATCACATTTAACCTCAAAGGGTCATGATCAGGGCCACTGGAATTATGTGGCATGGAAGGGCCAAATTATGTGGCAGGGTTGGCTAAATTATGTGGCAAGAAACAAATTATGTGGCCCATTTGCTGATTGTATTATGTCATTATTTTGTTATTTTAACAATTGCTCCCACTGTCTGGGCATAGGCTGACCCTCATTGGTACTGGTTTAACACCAAAATATAGGAATTAGCAACAGAAAGCTAACCAGTCAACCTTTGCAAAGGGCCTTGCACTGCACGGCAACATGTCAGTGCATTTTTAGTAACGTTTAAACCATTTGAGCTAGAAACAAAATTCATTTTTGTTAAAATCTGCAGATTATGCAGCAGATGATGGATTATGTGGCATATGTGGCAAATCCATAATTATGTGACAAATGCCATGGCAGCACAATCTCATAATTCCAGTGGCCCTGGTCATGACCCTCATAATCACAGTGCCCTCCCACCTATACAGACAATACATCACAATATAAGGGGCATCACTTTAGATAAAACAAGCCTATTGGCTTTTTCAAGTGTGTACCATATTACAAGAAGAAACCATATGTTAAAAACCCCATCATTTTGTGCGTAAATGCAATAATCAATACTGAACATGTGTAAATGCAATTATTAATGTCAATGAAGCATCTTGACCTTGATAAGTAATCACTGTCAACAATATTATTTGAGTGAAGCATTTTAAAATGAACACATCATGTGTCTGTTTGCTTTTTTGTATACTTTTAGTCCATATAAACTGTAACCATAAAACATCCCCTAGAGGCAGCCACCTTGAGGCTACATAAAATACAACCATAGAGCCAGCCTCAAGAGGGCACTACATTTCATGTGTTTTCTTTGTGCACTTTCAGGCCACATAAAATGCAGCCATAGAACCAGCCCTGAGATGGTGCTGAAATCCCCAGCTGTATAGCAAAAGCACCAGCTGTGGGGAGTTCTACAATTCAACCTTAAAGGCCAAGGGGGGGTCGTAGTTTCTTTTTCCATTTAAACTTAGGGTCAGTTTTCAAGAAGCTAAGGGGAGGGGGCTGCTGCACTCCTACAGCCCCCCACACTAATGTTTTGTTGTTGGTGGTGCCTCTGTCCTCCTGCGGCCACTACAAGAAGGTACAATTAATGTAAATAAGCCCTGCAGGGCATTATGGGGTGCTCCCTTGAGGAGAACAGTGAATATTTCATGAGTGGCTCTCCCGCTTTCCGTTTTGGCATGCTGCCTTGCACCACAGACCTCTTTTGGTGTATTTGTGAGGTGCCTGGTCCCATTTGGGCACCCCACATGGAGGCTTTGTTGGGGGCAGCTCAGGTAGCCTACCCCAGCTGCCCCTGCCAGCTCTCAGCCTGGCCAGCATTCTCCTTTGCTGGAGAGTGAGCTCCTGTGGACAGAGGTCTCTTCGGCCTGGTGGCTACCCTCCTCCCCCTGACATGGACACAGGGATTGGGGGATGGGCACACCAGAGTTTGGGGGGCATGAAGGCACTCCTCCAGTCCCCATGTTCTTTTGGGCCTGGAGACACAGTCCTGGGACCCTTCCTTTTTCTGAAGGGGCACAACATCACTCCCTATTCATTTTGCATCAGCCCCTGAGGATGGGGGCCCAAGCATGACCCCTCCCTGGGTAAAAATAAATAACTAATCCTGGCACTGACCCCAGGGCCCTGGCACCTCCCTGGGGTAATATCTTGCCGGGCTTGATCCTCGCTGGGGGGGGTCAAAGGTCATCAACCTTGAAACTGCAATAATTTGGGCCCTGTTGGGTGGATTCTGATGATCTTGGGCTTGTTGTACTCCTGGTAGTGCGCACTAGCCACCGGGAGTAGTTACAGCAGGCGTCCTGGCCTAAAAAGCAGTGTACCTTTCAGGGAGCTGGTTCCACTACCTCGCTTAGCCAACTTTCCTCCTGGTATTTTTCTCTGGGTGTTAGACGTCCAGATCTTTTCCCAACTGGTCCTCAGGGCGTGTATGGGGGCCAGCCTCACTGGCCCTTGGAGAGACCCACTGTTCCTGGGGTCAACTGGGGCAGTCCTTCGTCCCTTTGGGCATCAGGGGATTTCTCCTTCCAGTGGTCCATGGCTGTTGCAAAAATAAATATCTGAGAGAACCCTCTCTTTGCAAGGCTTCTCTCTTGTGTGTTCCCTTTACCGTTCTTCATGTGAAAAGGAAGGCTATATTGTTCTGGTATTTTGTGATATCTGTTCCTGTCTCCTCAAAAATGGCTCATCCCAGATAATTGGTCAATATTCGCACCACTACATTGTACCTAGCTTTAGATGTGGGTGAGCTGTTGCTGGTAGCACAACACATTATGCCTATTTGTAATGCTAATTCCAATAATTGAAGGAAGGCAGGCCATTAGAATAGGTGTAACTCTGCTTGGCTTTCGGCTAGCACAAGCATAGTCTTTAAAACTTAACAAACAATTTCAGCATGTTTATACGATTTCCCCAGGGGAAGTGCAAAAATATACCTTTATTCATAACTGGTCCCTCTCAAAGCAAAAAGCAACTTTGCCTGCACATTGACAACCACCTCTTGATATTTCTTTACCATGACGATACTCCAATCCTGTTCACGTGTGACAAAGGTGCGAGTTTTCGTGGAACGGAGATAAATAAATGTCTAACGGAGGTCTTTTCTTGGATGCAACTTAACCAACTCAAGTGTTATCCAGAAAAATCCGAAATCATTTTTTTCGACTGCCCCCCATGTGCTGACTGGAATTTATGGTGGCCCTGTGATATGTCCCCTCCTTCGGCCCCAGTCAGCACGGTTAAAAACTTGGGAGTTAAGTTGGACACTAGTCTAGCGATGAAGTCCCAAATTCAAACTGTCGCTGGTACTTGCTTCGGATTGATTAGAATGGTAAAAAACTTTCTTCCTCTTCTCCCGGTGGAATCCCATAAGATCGTAGTGCAAGCCTTAATTACATCAAGGTTGGATTACGTAAATATCTTGTATCTGGGGCTGCCAGAGTATTTGCTCAATCGGCTGCAGGTTGTCCAGAACGCTGCAGCCAGAGCTATTCTTATGGTAAGCCCCAGAACGCGCATGTCGCCCCACCTGAAGGCGTTGCACTGGCTCCCGGTGAGAAAGAGGATCCAGTTTAAGGCCTTAGTGCTCGTTTATCGTGCCTTCCATGATACGGGTGTGGTTTACCTGAGAAGTAGGATCCAACATTATCAGCCTCAACGAGTCTTAAGATCCTCTAGACAATCCCTCATGGTGATTCCCAAGATCACGAGATCTCGGATAGGAGGACGTTCGTTTCAGGTTCAAGCTGCTCGCCTGTGGAACGAATTGCCCCTTTATCTCAGACTGACTCAGGACTTGTTGTTTTTTAAGAAAGAACTTAAAACATGGTTGTTCCAACAATAACATGATGGTTGACAGGGGCGGGGCTCTTTCTGTTACGGTTTTGGAGATTAGCGCCGGGACACTCTCTGTGAGTATCCGCGCGCTTTATAAATACCCAATTTCATTTCATTTCATGGGAACATACTTTTTCCTAATATTTAGCATTGCCCACTTTTATAAATCAGGCACCCAAGTGTGTGAGCATAGAGAGTACACTGAAGGATGATTTTTGTTTATGTAAACAAGTTGATTATTCGACCTGGCAGAGCACCCACGCTGTAACATGAAAGGCAGTGCCACATTTTCATAATACAGAGTCCTAATGCCAACATAATCAATTTAAACAAGTTGTGGGACCACGCTAAAAAGATATCCTTCCTTAGAGCCTTAAGCATCATATGTGTTGCCTCTAAACTATTGTAGTACAGAAAGCGATAGTTCTTTCACTATTCAATGACATGAGTAGATTGGAAAAATGATCAAACTCATTCGCAAAAATATATACTTTACCAGCCAATTCCACATTTACCTTACTACACATTTGTGCCATTATACATCATAAATAAGGCTCACTGGTTTCCGTTTTTACTGTTTTTTACAAATAAATACAGAGAGAAAACTATTTATTTTCCTGTCTGTATTTATTTTTAAATGTGGATAAAAACAGAAATTAGGTTGTTTTTGAGTGATTCTAAATGCTCTCATGTCATGACTGCCAGGCCAATTGACGTGCGGATTGACAGGTATAAAAAGAAATACATTTTAGTAATGAGGCTTAAACAGCTGTAGATATGCACAAAGTTGTTACTAAACTCTGCCTGTTTTCATATAAGTACATTGACTTGTCATCTGTAGGTGTTCATACTACTGGAACCTGTTGGGCATTCAAGTAAGAGTGTACATTTATTGGGTCAGTAAAAGTGGAAATATACCACTTTCAGCTTTATTTTTTCGCAAACCCCAAAATATATGTGGATAATACAAATAAAATTAGCGAAAAATAAATATGGATGAATACAGACGGAAATGTCAAAAAAATAAATGCCATAAAACCGGGAGCACTAATCATAAATAAAACAAATCCCCACCATTTTTTGCATCACACAAATTTTCAGTGACTTGGCCCTGTGTGCGTGTCTGTGTTTGATAAGGTCTATCTAAATCGTACTTGTCTGCAACTGTCTCAGAAAAGTGATAGCCTATGTTTTCTGTCAGAAATTACTGAAGGTGTGTGTGACCTGAAAAATGAATGACTGAAATATTTCCAGCCTGTCTCACTTGCAAGAAAGCATGTAATAGGAAACGAGCTAGCTTGGCTGCTTTTTATTGTTCTTTCCATGGCTTGTGATTTATGTTAAAAATCGGATCATTTTAAATATATAAGAGCGACACTGTCTTCACAATAAGAGATGCTGAATATATGTTCGGAACAAGGAGGTGATAGAAACATCCATTTTCTTTATCACACGTGCCCCTTTCATGGCATTGCTGTTTTACTCGTGTATACCATGTGTGCTCATATCTTTTAGGAAAGCTTATCTGCCCCACTGTGTAGATGCATTTAGTTTAATTCATATATTTAAAAGTGCAAAAATACTTTAAACCTTTTGCAACAAAAGGTCTAGTTCATTGTAGCACCAAGGTTCTAGTCTGTCGCCCACGTAATAATCTGAAACAGCCCTTCTAACTGATTGCAACTGTGTCTCCAGCTGCTAGTTTGCTCTTGTAGTCCCACCCCATTCTTGAATGTGCAGGAATTGCGGTCCAGCCCTTGGATAGCATTCCTGCATGTGTGATTGGCACAACTCAGTCCATGACTAGGCCTGGGTGAAATTTTAATTATGGCGGAATAATCAGAGTAAATTCAATAATTACACATTACTCTAGTGATGCAAAATTACCAAAATTATGTGATTACGCCAACATGAGTAATTAAGAGTAATTTGGGTGATAAATACTGCCACAGGAGCACAGGAACAATAATCTAAGAGAGCAGGTGGTTGCTGGCTACCGCTGTTCATGTACTGTAGCAATTATTGATATTTTCTCAGTGCAAAATGCATCTTCTGGTCCATTTTTAACACAAGGTTGCATTTTGCACTAAGAAAATAGCGTTAAATGCTGGATTACGCTTCTCATGTAATTAAGTGTAATTACGAGCGATTTTGCTGTAAATACGAGTAATTACGCTAGAGAGAATTACACCAGTTACACCCACCCATGTCCATAACCATCAACAGGTGCGTAATTTTGAGAATTATTAACTACCAGGGCCCTTATTGTGTATCAGGCGCGCTGTTCATGTTTGCACCACGGCACACCTTCAAACAGGCGTGCCAGGCACAAACAGCGATAGTGCGACAGATTCACTGGTCGAAGTGCCTTAAAAATATGTATGGGAACTGTTATCCTGAGTCCAGTGAGGGCTGGGTTAGTGAGATTCGGGGTGGGGTGAAAGGTGTGGTTAAAAATAACAAAATATTCCGTAACTATTTTGTTTACTTTCACCTTTAACCCCTTCCTTGCTCATGACGAGCTCAGCTCGTCATGCCTCACGGTCGGGCTGTGCTCATGACGAGCTGAGCTCGTCATGACCCCGCCCGCGATTGGAATGTCCAGCGCCTGGCTGGAATTCCGCTCGCAGCGAAGGCGTTAAGTAATTGCATATAAATTAACACACACCTTAAATGAAAAGATAATATCAAAAGCAAAAAAGCAGCAGGGTAAACGGCAACTGCACTACCTAGGCTAGTCACAAGAGTATTTCACAATCATATTGCCCACATCATATGGCTAGCTGCCACATGACCACAAATGAATACAGAAGAAAAATCTGATGAGAGGCAATACAAAAGATCAACAATAGTATAGTATACAAAAAGGAGAGTTCATATAGCAGGCGTTGTTATTTTTTGTTGCAAGTCTTTTTATTTTCAAAGTCCTTTGTACAAATGTAGAAACAGCCAACGCGTTTCACCCTTCACAAGGGCTTCTTCAGGGCTGTAATGTCATACAACATGAAACATATTTTAGAAGCTACTAATTTAAGAAATTTTGTTTGGAAAGGTAAGACAAGAACGTTGGAAAGAAAGATGAAGTGAACTTGGACTACCAGAGTCCAACGTGAAGAAAAGCATGGAGTAGAAACCAAATCAGAGGAGGGACCATCACTACTAAGTGTGATCTTAGGAAAGTCAGACAGTTGTGCGTTGAAAAAGTGCAGCTAAAAACATGTTCATGACCCAAAGGTCATTGGAAGAAAGCAAGCGAGACCTAAAGAACACCGACGTATCGGATCCCCAAACTAAAGTAACCACCCTAAGTGCAACTCAGTGTTATAAAATCGCTGAAAACCAGCTGCTTACCAAGGATAGGGTAACAAAAATGTGGATGTCAACGTTATGAATCCAGCGGTGCAAGTAATTGTGAAGCGTCCCTATTGGTGGACGATGTCTTCAGTGATCAGGCCTAGATAGAAATAAAGATGGTATAGGCTTAGCAGGCACTTGCTACCACACACACTGCTCTCTATTGGAAATGACACAAGTATTATACCAGGTGTTCAGAAAAATTAGAAGGTTCTAAGAGCAAACTGCTCAGCAGTAGGATCAAACGTAATGTGATAAAGGCTGAAAGAAGTGCTCTATCATCAACCCTGTCATCCATACTGTGGGTGATATGAACCAAGGAATGCATACCTTATACTGGTAGCGTATACCCTAAACCTTTGGTCCAATTTCAAGTTCCGTTGCCTCCAACTGGTGGAGAAATAAATCAGATGGCAATATAAGGCCTCCAGTGTAATCAGTTACCTATGAGTACATAATTAGGTTAAGGTGGAAATTAGACTCAGAGAGATAACGAAGGAGTTAGACTTGTCAAATGTATAGGTCAAAGTCAGACCTAACACCATGAATAAAAAACTGTGTATTGGAATGAATGTTCGGTGACGATCAGATCGTGCGGCACCTCTGAAAAAGTATTAACCTTTAAACTAGGTTAGGGCAAATAAAGTTTCTAAATCATTATGCAGGTCGAGTGACCAGAATCACACTCCATTGAGCAGAGGGATAAAAGAAATGTAAGGAAAGGAGAGTAATTGCTGTTATAGCGAGCAAAACAGAAGTGTTAATAGCTCAGAAGACCAACAGAATGTAAACCTTTGTATTACATTACTTCAACATATTCACATACGTGGGGAGAGAGAAATACACCCATAACTGAAGTAGATTTAAGTTAACAGCCGCTATCATGGATTGATTGTGGCATCCCTCATGGATGCAAGGAAAGAGAAATCTAAACTGGAATAGAGAAACAGTTCATTGATGCACCCGTAACTGCATCTTATCTTAAGTTAACATACGGTTTAAAAAGTGATTGGGGCAACACCTATGCACATACGACGTATTGTTGTTCATATTGAGGGCAATAAGGTTACAGTGCCCGAGGTGGGTGAATGGGTACCATTGGAACTTCTCTTCTAAATCTTCGTAATACATAAATAGGAAGTACCCAATGGACCATTCACTCGTATGTGATATTATAGGCATGAAATGCATTAGAGATTTACAGGAGATCCTCACAGAAAATAATGCAATTCATTGTCAGTATTAAGACCCAGTGTGGTGGTACGCAGATTACATATCCATCTAGCTTCCAGTTGTCGGAGTGCCAGTTCCCTGTCACCCCCTCTCATGTTGCCTTGTGCAACATCAATGCCATGAAAGCGGAACTTTGTTCTGTCCACACCACCCCTGCATTTGTGTGATACCAGAGCGTATGCAGTGTCACCATTAAGGCATGCCCTGCGGTGTTCTTGAATGCGTGTCTTAAGCTGTCTTGTCGTGCTGCCGATGACGATCTTGTCACATCCACAGATCAGTACATAGATCACATAGCTAGTGAGACAATTGATGAAATGCTGAATCCTGTATTGTGTCCCTGTGTTGTAGCTGAAACTCATTGTTTTGTTGCAACTCAACTTGCATATGTTGCATGTACCACAGGTGTAGAAGCCCATAGGTTTGTGAAGCCAACCTTGTAACTGAGGTGTTTTGCGAAGCGTGTAGCTTGGGCATAGCGCGTCCCTGATGGTTTTGCTCCTCTTAAATGTTATTGATGGCCTTGCAGAAATGAGATTGTTGACCCCCGGGACACCCTTTAGCAGTGCCCAGTGTTTGTCAAGGACTTTAAAGACCTCATGATTCAATGCAGAGTGTGTTGTGATAAATGACAGTCTTTGCCTATCTGTGTCATTGTCATTCCTTTTCTTGTTGACTAATGTGTCCCTTCTGTTGGTGTTCTTAGCCCTGTTTTCTGCCGCAAGTAAGAAGCGCTGATCATAGCCCCGCCTTTTGAGTCTACCTGTCGCTAGCTTGGTTTGTGTCACAAAGTTGGCCTCCTCACTACAATTTCTTCGAATGCGTAACAGTTCCCCATAAGGGATGGCCTTCTTTGTTGATGGTGGATGTGAACTGGTGCAGTGTCGAATACTGTTTACTGCAGTCTCTTTTCAGTGTAGTGTACTTTCAATCCTGTTGTTGCTAACGTACAGTTCAAGGTCAAGGAAGTATATCCTAGACTGTGACATTTTAAGGGGGAAGGTGACATTAAGTGTATTGTTGTTCAGGTAGCAAAAGTATTCCTGTAGCTGTGATCCAGTCCCTGTCCATATAATAATGATGTCATCTATGTAGCGGCACCAGAACTGGATATACTTCGTCCAGTCCGAGGCCACCACCAACCATGCGTATGTGTGTTCAACCCACCCCATGAAGAGGTTGGCATACAATGGGGCAAATTTAGAACCCATCGCATTCCCTTGTTGTTGCTTGAACCATGTTTTATCAAAGGGGAAGAAGTTGTTGTCAAGGATAAGATCGATCATGTCTAGCAGCATCCCATTGTGCTCAAAGAGGTTAGCCCGTCTTTTGGAAAGAAAGAATTCCACAGCCATTTTCCAAAGGTCTCTCCTGATGCAAGTGTAAAGAGATTCTACATCTAATATAGCAAACCACATTGTGTCATCCCATTCCAAGTCTTCAAATTTGTTCAGTATGTCCATACTGTCCCTGACATACGATGGTAGATTGACCACTAATGGTTGGAGAAAAGTGTCAACAAACTTGGAGAGTTCTTCCGTCATGGAGCCAGTCCCTGAAATGATTGGGGGTCTTGGTGGGAAATGCTGTTTCTTGTGTATCTTCGGTAGAAGATAGATACAGGGTCAGTGATTTTAAGAAAGTTGTGCTCAGTGTCAGAAAGGAGGCCCACTTCCTTCCAATGCAAAAGTTGGGTGTTAATCACAGTGGAGGCTGGCGCACATGGATAATGCGTGAGTCTGGCATAGTTTGTTGTATTGTTGAGTTGCGTCAGTACCTCACCCTCATAATCACTCCTGTTCATGACCCCACCACGTTACCTCCCTTGTCCAGTTCCCTTATCACAAGTGAGTCATTATTCCTCAAATTGTGAAGGGCTTTCCTCTCGTCCATTGACAGATTGTCCCTGACACATTTCCTGTTGGTGTGCTTGAGTCTATCCTCTAAATGGTGTAAGTCATCTGTCACTGAATTGTAAAATACCTCAATGCTATTAAGATGTGACCCCTGAGGTGTGAATTTGCAAAGCTAATGCAGGTAAACTAATCAATGAGAGATGCACTATTTTACATTGTGAAACATCTATTGAATAATGCGATGACCGCTGATATCTCTGTCTCTAACCAGAGATCCACAGAATGGAATTCTGGTTGGTGCAGTGTGTTGGGTTTTTAGTGTTACAAGGGCCCAGCCTGTGACAGAATGCACTGCAGATATGTACGGCATTACACACAGTATTAGATAGGCTGCCACAAAATGCACTGAAACATTTAGGTTTAACATTAAAAAAAAGTGCTTCCAAAATATAGATCTGACCTACTGCAAACATTATTACTAACTTTCCCTTAAAACGCACACTCCTCAGCTCATCATGTCACCTGTCAATACCTCCCAAAACGACCATCAATTAAAGCAAAAAACAGCTCCCAAGCAGCCTTCCCATCTGCACATTAAATAAATGCGCACATTTACATTTCTTTCAGGTAGCAGACACCCTGACAAGAAGGCCCATGTTCTTTTTCAGCTGTCTGCCCTCCCTAGGCTCCACCACAGAGGAGACTCTCTCCTCTCCACTTCAGCTGCATCTCAAATGTCGTAATTAACTGCCCTGGGTCGATTTGCCTTTTAACAAAAGTAGGGGTACTGGTTTAGTCCCACCCTCACTTCGAAATCTAGCCAGATAATAATGAATCTACTGCCATCAGGGCAGCCCAGAATTCGGGGCTGTCCTGGGGGTAGCAGATTCAGTGAAATAGAGTGGCTTTTTAAGCAACCGCTCTATTTTTCACTGTGTAGGAGGCACCCGCCTTTACTTTGGAGAGTGGACAGAGATCCCCCTGCACGCGGATGAAGTGACTGCACCTGCTTGCAAAGGGATCTCTGGGGGTTCCAGGAAACCCCTTTGTCCCCTTTAGTGGGCTGCTTTTAGGGTGCGCACTGACAGTGCACCACCTTTTTGTGGCACACTGTCAGTGCACCTCCTGATGGCTACTGTGCCTTTGCTCTCACATCTATAATATGGCGTGGACGAAGAGGCAAAGAGATTCCCTCATTTTCATGTGGTCACACCTCCATGCAATTGAGGGAATGGCCTCCCGAGGTAGTACTGGTGCTACATATATGCCTGTGCTATCAGTATTATAGAAAGGGATGCACAAGCATGCGTGGCACCTTCTGTAATACAAAAGTGCCCTGGGACCCACAAAGCAGGTGTCCACGCCTGTTGCTCCCCCATGGCACTTTCGCGTAATACAGCCCCCAGATAGGTTTGACTTTGCATATCAAGGCCTCACCTTCCAGCAGGATTAGTGCAAAGAATTCTGCCTCCTAGGAGAAGTGGCCTAACGCCACTTAATTTCCTTGACATGAAGGTAGCCATTGAACTTAGAAGGTTTGATGTGGTGTGCACTCGTGCCCCTCCCCCAACCCCTGCTGCCCACTGGAAGGCGCCCACCTACTCTACCTTCTTTAGAATCAGCTACGTCTTAGAAATGTATGCGACAGCGTTATCTTTTTCTCAATGAAAATGGATAGCTCTCATGTTTTAGACAAGTTATCTGAACAAACAGCCTAAATATCTTGGCCACTGCTGATACTGCTAGCTCCCAAGTCGTATACTCTGATGAAATGTTGAGCCTTCCCTTTGAACTAGACAATCAGCTGAGGGTTAGAGCTCCTCATTACAACCCTGGCGTAGGAGCCCCATCCTAGCAACAAGCTCATTGTTGGCGTCTCCTCTTGGCCCCACAGGAACGCCTATAATTAGCCCTGTTTGTACTGGCACTGCCAGGAGCTCGGGCACCGAGCAGTTAAACAGTACGTGGTGTGAAGATGTTAACATGCACACACGGGCTCAAGGAACAAAGCACAGATGCATTGTAATATGCAGCCCATTTCTTAAATATTTGCCAGCATACATATGCTACGGAATAGTGTTTCTGCGAAGTTGTCGGCATGCGCAGTGTTATTGCCTCAAAATATTCCCTTCTGAGTTGAATACATGCACGGAGCCCCCGAGTGCCTGGTGTTATGAGTGTTTGGAAGCAAACATTTTCATGTCATCAGTACCTGGCCTTGAGTTGCTCGTTGTTTGCTTTCCTTGGGCAGTCACCTCAGCGGTGTGCCTGCTGCTGCGAGAACCCTGCTATTACCAGAGCACATGAGTGACACTTTCCATTACAAGGTCCTGCGCTGTCATTTACACGGAGCATTTTCTCCGTCTGAAGAGCCCCTCTTATAGATTTCCCTTTGTAATCTGGGCCTTTTGTGGTGGTTGCTGATCTGTTACCTGTGGTGACAGTGGGTAGAACGTGCTGTCAACTGTGATTAATATTGCCTTAGTAAATAATGTGTGTGGCAAGGAAAGTAAACACTAATAACTTCGAGATCATCTAAATATTTATTGCAACTATTACTTAATTACATTATTGTGGGCAGGGGAAGATGTATTTACAGCTGCATTATGTAAAAAATGTATTTATGCAGTTGCATTATGTGAAACATCAGTGCATGAACATGCAACATATAATCTATAAGTAGGAACCATATTTAGAAAGAGAGGGAGATGTGCATTTTTATGTAAATGATGGATTTTGTATTTCAAAACGTAATAGCTAAAAAAAATGTGACTTCCAATCACGTGTTTATAACTGTTTTAATAGTGATCAATGCAATATTACACGAGGATGCCAAAAATTAACACACAGGGGCCGATTCCGATCTCGGTCGGAGGCGCACCCAATACCATTCGGTCGGGAAAAAAGCCATGCGAAAGCCTGTTTCCCGACCGATCCATACAGCACACCGAGCGAGCAAGTACGATGCGCACAACAGCAAAAAATCCGGCCGAGCCGTACTCACCCAAACCAGGTCCTGTTCTCCGACCGAGGCGAATCCGGAAACGCCGAGTCGAGTCGCACGGAAGGAAAAATGCAGCCCCGTCCGGCCGGACAAGTACGATGTGCTTTCCGTACGCTCCGAACCCGTCGCTACGCCACGGCACGTCAAAGCATCCGGGAGAGGCGCACATAAGCTCCGATTCGCGCCACAACACGATCCACGGCTCCGAGACGAACACGGCACCGACGAGGACGACGCGAAGCGACGAGGCGAAGCGACGAGGACGACGCCAAGCAACGAGAAGGACGAACGACACGAACCAACCATGAATCCCTTCGTCCCGATCATACCAATATTCTACATTTACTA
Organism: Calotriton arnoldi; assembly: GCA_963921515.1. NCBI lineage: Eukaryota > Metazoa > Chordata > Amphibia > Caudata > Salamandridae > Calotriton > Calotriton arnoldi. The sequence goes on from CAWUFW010003614.1 coordinate 1,378,707, forward strand.
CCTGAACAGGCACGGACGCGTACGGCGCAGAAGGTAAGCCAGACACCAACCACAAAACACATACAACACGTACACGACACATCACACACATACACGGGGATGCTGAATATACTTACACCAGCAACAGCAGCACCATAGGGGCGGGATGCCCATCACCAATGCCACATATGCACACAGGGGCCTGAATGCGCACCACCACCCCTACCAGGGGGCTGGATGCCTACCACTACTACCACCCTTAGCCAGGGGGCTGGATGCCTACCACTACTACCACCCTTAGCCAGGGGGGCTGGATGCCTACCACTACTACCACCCTCACCCAGGGGGGCTGGATGCCTACCACCACTACCACCCTCACCCAGGGGGGCAGGATGCCTACCACTACTACCACCCTTAGCCAGGGGGCTGGATGCCTACCACTACTACCACCCTTAGCCAGGGGGGCTGGATGCCTACCACTACTACCACCCTCACCCAGGGGGCTGGATGCCTACCACCCTCACCCAGGGGGGCAGGATGCCTACCACTACTACCACCCTTAGCCAGGGGGGCTGGATGCCTACCACTACTACCACCCTTAGCCAGGGGGCTGGATGCCTACCACTACTACCACCCTCACCCAGGGGGGCTGGATGCCTACCACTACTACCACCCTCAGCCAGGGGGGCTGGATGCCTACCACTACTACCACCCTCACCCAGGGGGGCTGGATGCCTACCACTACTACCACCCTTAGCCAGGGGGCTGGATGCCTACCACTACTACCACCCTTAGCCAGGGGGGCTGGATGCCTACCACTACTACCACCCTCACCCAGGGGGGCTGGATGCCTACCACTACTATCACCCTTAGCCAGGGGGGCTGGATGCCTACCACTACTACCACCCTTAGCCAGGGGGGCTGGATGCCTACCACTACTACCACCCTCACCCAGGGGGGCTGGATGCCTACCACCACTACCACCCTCACCCAGGGGGGCTGGATGCCTACCACTACTACCACCCTTAGCCAGGGGGGCTGGATGCCTACCACTACTACCACCCTCACCCAGGGGGGGCTGGATGCCTACCACTACTACCACCCTTAGCCAGGGGGGGCTGGATGCCTACCACTACTACCACCCTTAGCCAGGGGGGGCTGGATGCCTACCACTACTACCACCCTCACCCAGGGGGGGCTGGATGCCTACCACCACTACCACCCTCACCCAGGGGGGGCAGGATGCCTACCACTACTACCACCCCCACTCATAGGATGGACAATGCATGACACAACCAGCACACCACAACCTAGGGAATGCAAGATAAAGACATCCCCCCACCACCATGACAAGCGTGTGTAGGCTGTGTCAAATGCCTACAACACCGAACATGACTTTGAACATACAATGTGACCCCCGAGCACATGTGCCACACACATATATGTGTGTGGCACCCACAATGCAAGCAGCCCATGACCATTGTGGCAATGGGGCCTAAACCCCCATCATCACAGTGACCAAAAGGCAAGTGTGGGGTCCATAGCTGAAGCACATTTTGACCATTGTGGCAATGGGGTCTAAACCCCCATCATCACAGTGACCAAAAGGCAAGTGTGGGGTCCATAGCTGAAGCACATTTTGACCATTGTGGCAATGGGGTCTACACCCCATCATCACAGTGACCAAAAGGTAAGTGTTGACAAAGAAAGAGCTGCAACTGCCAAACTGCATGGACATTCCTGGTCACAGAACCAAAAACTCATCTGTGGCAAAGTAGTGTATGTGTCCCATTGCAACATAAATTGGGTGAGCCAAATACTGCAGTGCAAATGAGACATTCCTTTGGCCATGTGCAGACAAACAACACCCATGGGGGCTGACACCGTCAACATTCATCAATGACAGAAGCTACCATCAGAATGCAGAACCACATATTTGCACCAATGGGCACACAAATGCAGATATCCTGTGGAGACAGCAGATGTGAGGTGAACAGATACCATACCATGGCAGCAATGGGACACACAAACCATGATCACTGTGCTGACCGATGACCTAGGAGTCCCAGGGACAGCAGGGGAAACACACCAAACAACATACAGCCAATGGCACACCCAAGATATGCCAATGCAGTGGTGCAGATGCACAAACACAAACAGGCAGACCAACACTGTCATCATACACAGCAGGTGAGGGGGGGTGCCAGTGTCCCCAGGTAACCACACAACACATGAGGAGAGCTGAATACCAATCATACAGATGTGCATACACTGCCACACTAAGGTAACTCATGGATCCAAATCCCCTATGTGGGCAAGCAGGCATTGTCAGATGAGAGGGAGCACAAAACACACGTCACACAGGCACGTAGGAACAACAACTGACACAGCAAGACACAGACACACCACAGCACCACCCCCAGGGCCCCCACAATGTGGTGACCCTTGGCTGCATAAAAATCCCACTCTGATGACAAAGCTGAATGTGGTTCACACTGTGAACCACAGTCATGTGTCCTGAGCAACAAACTACCATCACACCGACACAAGCACAAATCAATCAGCATGGCCAGTAAGCCAAGGCCAACATGGAGGCAGGGGTCTAGCTGGGCAACAACTCCCATCTGCACACACTCAAGACCACACCCCTCGACCTCCAACAATGTGCAGCAGTGAAGTACACATGCACTGGTGACATTGCACATGCACCCATGACTATTCCAGGGTGGTGGGTGGGAACCAAGGTGCAGAAACACATCACACATGGCCACTCAACAAGACTCCTGAATGTCTGACACACTGCACACTACGCTGTACATGGACATGACGGCGATACCACACCAACCAATGGGATCCCAGCCACAGTCACACACCAATGAAGAAGCCAAGGTCACCCACAAAGAACACACATAGACAACAACCAACATCGCAGCCCGGACCCTGAGGAGTGCCAGCAGTCACACACACAACGTGTCACAATAACTTAAAGATAACACGAACTGAAAATCACATGACAGGGGCAAACAACAAGTGCCAAGGGGAAACCTGACTGTGACCCATCTGCGTCTGCACACAAACTCAGCCCTGACAGCAAACACACCTATGGGTGACACCCTGATGACCAGTAATGTGCCATGCACCCACATCACAGAGAACACAGGGAGAAGACGTTGGGGGAACATAGCTCAAGTCAGCAAGCATCACAAACAGGTACAACACTAGGGATCACAGCATGCGCAGATAAATGGAAGTGAACACACAGACATGCACATACAACACACACCTTGGGCGCAGGCAATGTCACACGTGTACACACTGCCATGAGGCGACTCCACTCCTGTGTGAGGAAAGCTGTGCCATATGTTGCCTCAGTAGGGCCCCATCATGTCAGCTGAGCACTTGGTCACACAATCAACAATTAGCACCAAATGAGGGCTCCCGTCACATCAGCCTGGTCATGGATGTGCCAACGGAATCATCAGCACAGATCCAACACACTTGTATAGCAATGTTGCACTGACTACACGGATGAGTCCTTCCCCATTGATGCCCAAACCTGCATGTCCAGTGGAGATGGCAACACGGTCAGGGAAGTAGACAAATCCAACAATGGCAGGCACAACAGATGTGCAGGGGTGGAAGCCACAGATATGAAATTGCTAATGTAAGTAGGAAATCCCATTGCCAAATACTGAACACATGACACCCTCAGATGCTGCTATGGATGACATGGATACACCACATGATAGGACACATTCCCCCTGGACCACATGGGTTCCTGCACAGTAACACTTCATAATCATGAGACCAGATATCACCATCACTGCAGCAAGGGCATGGTTAGCAGCACCAACAACATGTACATCTGAAGCATGAGCACTAGAGAAAAGAAAGTTGCTTTATTCAGCATATGTGTTGAATGAAAACGACGTCCAGAAAAAGAGCAAAGGCCAATGGCCAGTCCATTGTCAAAGTTCAAACAGGGTGACACTGGCAGATGTCACCCTACGCATGCCTGCACAAAACCAGGGACAATCCACTAGGAGGGGCAACCGGGGGGCAGGCCAGGCACCGCAGGGACAGGATCAGGGCTCACCAGGGGGAGTCAGGGAAGGGGTGGTGGGTGCTGGAGAGCCACTGACAACTGCAGTGGAGGTGTCTGACATGGTGTGTGCCGGCACAACTGGGGGCATGACTCAGATGTCGTGGGTGCCGGCACAACTGCAGTGGACCCTGCAGATGGAGTGGACAGGTCCGCCACTGCAGTGCCCAAGTCAGACAGGGCGGTAGTGGACTCCACTGCAGTGCCTACCTCCAGGGGAGGAGAATGGGGAACAGGCAAGGTGGGTTGGACAGAGGGGGAGGACACCCTCACCACATCAGTGGCACAGACAAGCGCAGCGGGGGTGTGGTGCTGGGAGAGCAAGTGGCCGGGGGAGAAGGCCTGATCCTCTTGGGGTTGGTATATCTGTGGGTGGGGGAACCTGGGGCAGGGTGTGGTGGGGGCACCTGTGCAGTGGGGGCCTGAGGGATGGAGGACAGAGACCTTGTGCCTGAGCTGCAGGGCGGTGGCCGGGTCTTGCTCTTAGGACTCCGGGGGGACTTGCGGGTGGGGGCCTCAGTCCGTCTGCGCCTGGGGGAGGGTGTCCGGGGGCGAGGGGCACTCTGCTCCATGTGGGTGGGCTTCCTCTTCCCCCGGGATGCTGGAGCAGCTTCATCGGTGGGGAAGAGGCCGAGGTCACAGAGGAAGAGCTGCTGTGACTTTGGGGTTGCAGGTGAGGCAAGGGAGGGTGCTTTGGAGGGAGAGGGAACTGAGGACTGCGCAGTGCATGTGGATGCGTGTTTGTGTTCCAGGGCCCCATCCCCTGTGAGTCTGGCTTCAGTCCCCTGAATGTGCGTGCGTGTGCGTTTTGTCATTGGCGGTGTGTCAGTGTGCTGGATGTGTGTTTGCTGGTGTGTGCCTGTGCCGGTGTGTGTGTGCTTGGGATGGGTAAGGTGCTGGGGAGTGTCGATGGAGCAGAGGCAGGAGGGGTGAGGGACCGTTTGAGGAGGGACACTGCTGCCGTCAGGGAGGAGTCCATGGACCTATTGCCCCTCTGTAGGTCAGACATGCCCGATGAGATGCCCTCCATGAACGACACCAGCTGAGTCAACAGCGCGGTGTGCGCATGGAGGACACTCAGCATGGCTGTCTGGCCTACATGGAGCTGGCGAAGGAGGTACACAGACTCCTCACTCAGGGCAGCAGGGGACACAGGGGCAGGGGCTGCGGTGCCTGGCCCAAAGGAGACACGCTCCCGGACATGGGAGCCTCCACGGACCTGGGGAATGGGAGCCGATGGGAGGGCGGTGGTGGTGGTGGTGTCCATGGCCCCAAGTTGGTCCAGGGTCACTGTGCTGGTGTTGCTCCTTATTCTGTCCATGTCGGCAGGGATGGTATTCGTGGTGACAGTCGTTGTAGGGGTGGGTGCAGGGGGTGCAGCTGGTGGTCCTGCTGGTGCTGCAGCTGGTGGTCCTGCTGGTGCTGCATGTTGACTTGCACCGGATGTGCCAGGTTGTTCTTCATCGTCCGAGGAGGACAGAGGCTGTACGACGCCAGTGAGCTCGGCATCCTCTTGAGCCTGGGACTGGGACTCCTCAGCGTCTGCTGCTGTGTCCCCATCATCACCTGTTTTTGGGAGACACAAACAATGTATGTCATGTTTCTGCAGGCATCAATGGTTGACACACATGACAGTTGTGACTGTGCCTCTGGGTGCGGGCCTGTACATTGCATTGTCCTAAGTCGTCACAGTCAGGGGTTGATATTGGTGTGGCACATTGTCCTGCATTATTTGGGCATTTCTATGTATTTTCTGGGGTGTGAACATGGTCTGCATTGCTTGTGTTTGGTTGACAGCCGGACCTCCTTCCCACCCACCCAGCCAGTCAGTTATCCCACCATGGAACGTGCTTGCATTGCAGGGAGTGGAAGTTGTCTCTCAGGATGTCAGTCAGTGGTGTCCTGCTGTTTGTTGGTGCACAGTTGGCAGCAGGGCCTTGTGCTCCCCACAGCAGTAGCCAGTGTCAGCCATCTTGTGAGTCCTTCTCCACTCCCTGTGATGTGAGCATGGTTCAGGGTGGTGTTGATGGGCCAGTTGTGAGGCTGAGCAATGTCTGTGACTACGACTCCCATCATGCTATTGCCTCCACCCCCTTCCCAGCATGCCCATGCTTCCTTCCTTTTGACTCTGCTTCCCTGTGGGTTGGGCTGGCTGTGCTGACAGGATGGCTGGGAGTGTTGTCCTGGCAGTTGTTTGGCTAAGAGTCCCAAGAGTGTCCCTGTGCTTCACACAACATAACCCAGGGTGGTGGTGCTTTGTGGGATCTTGTGTTAGGATGGAGGGCATTGCATTCTACCAGGTGGGTACTGTGGAGTTTGTGTTGGGGGGGTGTGAGGGGAGGTGCTGGTGACTATAGTCAGTGCTGCAAGTACCCCTTCCCACCCAGCCAGCCAGATATCCCACCATGGAACGTGCTTGCATTGCAGGGAGTGGAAGTTGTCTCTCAGGATGTCAGTCAGTGGTGTCCTGCTGTTTGTTGGTGCACAGTTGGCAGCAGGGCCTTGTGCTCCCCACAGCAGTAGCCAGTGTCAGCCATCTTGTGAGTCCTTCTCCACTCCCTGTGATGTGCGCATGGTTCATGGTGGTGTTGATGGGACAGTTTTGGGGCGGGCAATATGTGTGACTGCGACTCCCATGATGCTATTGGCTACACTGACTTGGCCAGCATACACAGAATTCCTTCCTTTGAGTGGTCTTCACTGTGTGTTGGTGTTGTTGTGGTGGCTACATGTGTGGATGTGTTTGTTAGTTCTATTTGTGCCACTGCCTAGCTGTAGTTGTGGTTGTGTTTGTACATGTGTTGGCACAGTTGGATGTGACTTTTTTGATGGCATGTGTTCTGTTTCTCTGACTGACATACACATTTTGGGATGATTCTGTTCTGGTTGCTGTGTGATTGCTATGAGTGCATGGTTTGACTCTCCCCTTGACAGTGATGTGTGTGTGTTTTGTGGCAGTATATTGTGTACATTTGTTGTGTACTCACCAGGCTCTGGGATGTCCTCTACTCCATATATGCTCACTGGCGGTAGGATGGCCCGCACCTTATCCTCCCAGGGCCTGAGGTATATTGGCTTGGCAGGAGGGCCACTGCCGGTGTGTTGGCTGTTGATGTAGTCTTGCTTCAGCAGTTTCCGTACCCTCCTGCGCACGTCATACCACCTGTTCTGGATGTCGGTCTTTGTGCGCCGACATGGTGATTGTGCGTTCACCCTGTTGATGATCCTCTCCCACATCTTGGTTTTCTGCAACATGGGGGTCCGTTGGACCAATGTGCCAAACAGCTGTGGCTCTACCCTGAGGATCTCGTCTACCAGGACTTCCAATTCACAATCTAGGAACTTGTGATTCTTCTTGGGGGGCATGGTGATGGGTGGTGATGGTGAGTGATGTGTGTGTTGGTGTGCAGGTGAGGGTGTGTGAGTGTGTGTTTTGCTGGGTGTATGTGAGGTAGGTATTTGTTGGTGTGCTGATGGTGTGTGGCTTGTGTGAGGGATGAGCTGTGGGTGTGTGGTTGCTTTCTCTTGGGTGCTGGCAGTGGAATGGCATTTGCAAAGGCTCATGGTAGTGATTTGTGTCCTTTATATAGGTGGAGTTGTGGGTGTGTCTTTGTTCTCTGTCCCCACCCCCCCCCCAGTATTTATTGGCTTGGTAATTGCTTGTTTGGCCTTTTTTTGGGTGATTTTTCCTTTGTGCTGTTTGTGTATGTTGGAAACGTTCTTGTGACCGAGTCGGACCCTGCATTGGTCTCGTACGGTGTTCTCCGTTTCGTTCACGCTGTGTTTGTGCAGTTTTCTATGCTGCGTACGCGTCGGTCGCGGTGTATTGTGTTGCTTCGGCTCGGTTTTGTATGCGTGTCGGTCGTACGGCTTGTCCTCCGTCCGACTCGCTCGTGGTTTCGCGCCTTGCATCGTACTTAGCGGTTTGGAGTTAGCGTGTACGTTTCGGTCGGATTTGTTCCGGGTGCGTGTCGGTCGGTTGGATTCGCGTGTTTTTCCGGCCGGATTGCTGTTTTCCGTGCGGCTCGGTCGGTCGACTTGGTTTCGTTACGTGTCGGTCGGATTTTTCGCGCCTTGCATCGTACTTGGCGTGTCGGGCGCCACGGGTACGTGTCGGTCGGTATTTTTTCCGGATCCGAGTCGGTCGGTGCTTTTTCCGGCCCGAATCGGAATCGACCCCACAGTGTTAGCATTTCTGAAAAATAAATGTTCTCATGCAGAGTTGTCAATCTAGAATCAGAAAGAGTTCCAAAGGTAACCCTTTTGCGTGTACTTTCAACCCCTCTGCCTGGCTTCGAGACCTGGGGTGTCACACAGGGAGATATTCTGTTACAAGACAGTCTTTGAGCTGTCCCTCCCGCCCGAAGCAAATTCATGTTCTTTTCTTTTGGCTCGCTACAAAAGCATGTGCCAATTTTTCATAACCTAGACTTCCCAGCAACATTTTTAGGTCAAGCCTAGGCAGCGCATGCGCTGCTCTGCGAGACATGCTGTATTAGAGTATGGATTCGAAGCTCCACCCACTCTCTGCCCATATTTTTAATTGGTTTGTGTCATTGTCATTTGTAAATGCTGGCTTCTGATTCGTTAATAGGCTTGTTAGTCCCTCCTTAGTACCGCCTTGTCTTCATTTGTAACCTCCCATGAGGACCTGCCATTTTACTTCTGTTGTTACACGGTATGTCTTATTTAGTCTGTAGGCACTATTTTCTTTGAGTTTCTCCTCCCGCACGCACAACATGCTTTCCTGCAACATTCATCGCGCCATGCGCGCTTTCACGTTCCAAACAGCCCGGGACAATGGCGGCCGCTTCTTTGAAATGAAATAGGTCTCGCATTTACAAGAGTTTGAGCTATTGGCATTGTAAATGACAATGCTTTTTATTTATGTGTTAGTTATCAAAACAGATAAATAAAAGGCATTGTCATTTACAATGCCAACAGCTTAAACTCTCGCAAATGCGAGACCTATTGCATTGCAAATACTTGTTATGGCTGCAGCGGTTTTCATTGGGAACAAAGGACTTTTTGGTGCAGTTTTAAATAGACCGAAGTTGGTCTATGATAATTACAGTGCTATGTGGCGGAAAGGTCAAATTATTTACATAGTTGAAGAAAACCGATTGCATGACAACAAAACAAATTGCAGAGTAGGCAAAAATGCCTATTGAAAACACATGTATCTAAGAGTGGGAATGCATATGTTCAAGACAAAAACAGAACAGCTAGTTCAATAATGAGAGTTATTTCCAAGTCAATAAAATCAGAGGTAGGAAATTAAAACATAGAACTAATAGGTAGGATGGCTAAAGCAGAAGTGAATAAGAGCCTCCTATGGAGTCAAGAGAAGTAGGTACTAAGGACAAGCGAAGAAAGTGCGAGGAACATGATTTCTCCTGTCCGGTGTAAAGGACAAAGATTCGAAAAACACACCAGAGAGTAAGAGATCAAAACAGGAAGAAAGCTAGGAAGTCATCATGCTAAGTATTTAGGCACGTAGGCAGATGGATTAAAAAACCACAGATCCTTTAGTGCTAGAGTAGAGTAGTTTTGGAAAAGGAGATTTCTAACCTGATACTAAATAATCTCTTGATATGATGCTATTAGGGGCATATGACATGTGAGGCCACATCCACCGTCCCACTGATTTTAGTGAAATCAGGTAGTGAGTAAGTTAATTTAGCTCTAATCTGCAATAACTACTTCAAGTCCTCTACCATTTCTCTTCATCTATGAGAGGTTTAAAATTCCTGATGGACAAATTTCAAATCAAGACTTCTTACACACGATTGGATGTAGAAGAAAGATTTCCAAATAGGTAACAGTTTTTTATCCCTCTCCTCTGTGTATTAACCTATTGTAAAAGTCTCTATTTTACTGGAAACATGCACCTTTTATAGTTTTTTTTATACAAAAGTTTCTACTGGATTGAAACCTGTTGCTACGTATTGTTTAGTTACCTTTAGACTTCAATTAGACTTCATTCCATTCAGAGGGTGCTCTGGCAAGCTAATTTCAAACAGTGGCGTAACGATAATTGAGGGGGCCCCCCTGCAAGGTATGTGGAGGGGCCCCCTCCAGACTCTATCAGGAGCTCTCTGGCCGAAGTGCTGTGCTGAGGGGCCCCTGCGGGGGCCTGTGTTACGCCCCTCAAACATTTTCCAGAAACCAAAAATATATTACTGCTGAGAACCATCTGTTAACAAAGGCAGAGAGTTACCGAAACGCATCTGAGAGACCATTTGCTGTAGCCGGAGTTAAATAAAATTAATTTTACCTGCTGCTGGGGTGCCTAAACTTCCTTTTTTTACTTGTAAGGGGTAGTGTGCTTATATACGTGTGTGTGTGTGTGTGTGCGTGTGCGTGTGCGTGTGTATATATACATAGAGAGAGAGAGAGAGAGAGAGATTTTGTCATTGTTCTTGACTCCTATTTCACCATTTTATATGATATAGGAATCCGCACCAAAGATGTTTTTGTAAATTGTCTTTCTAACCACAAATCTTTAACTCTTAAATGATAACAGGATAGTCCACAGTGCAGTCCTCTTGGTGATCATGGAAGTCCTAAGATGAGGGAAGGGTCTGAAACCTGCCTTTTGAGCTCAGAAAATGAAATTCTTGCCAATGTTATCCAACCTTGATTGTTTTCTGTCTCTCAGCCATAGATACTGGTCACATATGTTATGTTAATGAATTTGTAAAGCCCATAGCTGCCCAAGGGCTTCCCAGCGCTACATGAGTGAACCGAGAAGGGAAGATAAATAAGTCTGTTAAAAGTACTGCGGAAATATCAATCTCTTTAACTTTAACTAGATTCCACTTCGACGGCTCTTAATTAACGTGGCAATGTGTTCCAGAGCCCAGGTGCCAGATGTTGGAAGGATCTGCCTCCCCATCTTGCTCTCTTAATTCTTGTGGTTCTGAGAAGGAGTTCTTGAAATGTTCCTAGACGTCTGTTGGGGACATATGGCACAATCATGCCTCTGATTTTCAGGGGACCTCTGTTATTTATTGCTTTATGGGTCAAGCAAAGCACCTTAAATTTGATCCTGGCATCGATTGGGAGTCAGTGGAGCTGTTTCAGTTGCTCCCCCACTGGTTCCTGAATTGGAACCTTACACAAAAGCCTAGCTGCAGTGTTCTGCACCATTTGGAGTTGCTTAATGAAGTATTTTGGGGCACCGGGGTAAAGAGAATTACCATGATCAAGACGGGAAATCACCATCACATGAATTACTGATTTCCTTAAATGTTTGGGAATCAGCTCCAGGACCTTTCGAAGCAATCTGAGTAATTCATATATAACACATAGAGAGAAAACAAAGACAATAAGCCAAGTGAAACTGCAGAAGATCCGGGGACAAGTTTCTTTCCAGACCCATATTATTTAACCGTCCCAGAGTATGAAGTTGGGTAATTACAGTCATTGTAACTTCCTCTGCATGTTCCACCTACCTCCTCAAACCACTGGGCAGGGCCATTAACACAGGCATTGCTGCTAAAAAAAGAATAAAGGAAACATTTCTTCTTTTAGGCTCAAACTCGCCCATAAAACTGGATGCCCCATATGTATTTAGGATATTCGAAGGTATGTCAATAGGTTAAGGTGGTTCAAACGTTTGGTAGGGTAGTTTTTTGTGCCATCAACTTTGATGTACTCTGGTAATAAATGACATGGCTCATCTGTGTGTGTTGTTAATATATAATCTTTGTTACTTCTAGTCCACTGTTACCACCTTATACTTGGATCATATTTACCACATGTTATGACTTACTAGTACAATTGTATAACTTTGCAAAATTTAGCTAAGAACCAGGTGCCATAATATAACCCAACCTTCTAGTTCTGCCTCTCAGATATTGTCTGAACAACATAACTGAACTGGGTCACGTATTACAGTTATATATAGAATATAATATGAGGAAGCCTGCATTGTGTATGGTTGGTGCATTGGCTGTTCCTCCTGTTGACACACACACAAGTTGACTATTTGGACATGTGTGGTATTATCTAGACTTGAAGAAATTCCCTTTCTCCATCTACGTCTAGATTCTACTTTCTATCTTGGTGCACCCCATTTAATAATTCAACCTAGCTGTCACATCTTGCTCATTGTTCCACAACCAGACTAAGAAACACTTAGAGGACAATTATGATGAGGTTCGTAAAGTTCGGAGGCTTTTCTAGCCTCATCGCAGCTTCTAAACCGACAGCCTCATTACAATGGGGGCTGTCCATTTTGAAACCAGCCGGACATTACGGTTGGCTTCCGACGGCCTCAAGGAGTCTGACGGGCTCAAGGAGTCCATCTGCCAGTCAGAACCGGCACGCAATCCCTATTGATGGCGTTTTACGCTGTCCGGATTACGATGCTCGGTTTCTGACAGGGTTTCCATGCCAGGCTTGCCGGCATGGAAAGCCTGTCAAAAAGCAAGTTTGGGGGCCCCCAGCAGGGCCCCCCTCTTTCTGCGGCCTCCGGTTAGGGGCCGAGGGGCATCTATGGTACTCCCCTGTTGATCCCTGCACTGTGTGGCAGTCACCTTGAGTTGCCTGCCACGCGGTGCAGGGGTGAACACAAACTCCCTTTTCTGTATGGGAGCTTGTGCTGCAGCCGGTTTCCAACCACAGCACAAGCTCCCATAGAAAAGGGAGCTTGCGACAGCACCATGTGCAGTCTCATCATAATTCAGCGGTCGGGACCACCAACCATAGGTCGGTCTGACCCGTATCCGCGACGTCCACCTGACATCGTGATAAGGCCCATAATGTTTGTGTTCTATCATTACAAATTGCTGTGAAAAGGGTGATATAATAACTTAAGCCATTAATTAAGAACATATAACACCTTCGCACACAAATCCCACATATAAACAAAGCCAATTCTTCTATGTCACATTTAGGAAGTAGAATCATCCAACATGAATTATCATGTTGTGCATCACCCCAACACACCACCTCCGCTGAAACACCAACAACTTTCCTGGTCCTTCTCCAAATAATATACAAGATCCTTGATGATGTGATATGAACACAGCACTTCCATGGTCCTCACATACATAACTCATCTCTGCATAAATTAAGTTAACCAATGATCTACATCCCAGAAAGCATGCTCCTGCAGTTCTTTCCTGGATAAGACACCTGGCCTTGGAGACCCCACCAGTAGAAGCAACGTACTGTATAAAAGTGTTGAAAATTTGTGAGCAGTCATTTTTTGCCAGTGCACATACTCCTGATAGCACACTCCGTTTGCAAGTGGTTGCAAAATGCCTCATAATTATGAGTGAAGTAGACAGTTTTGAAACTGCTATGAATGTACAGGTACTGCAACTGATGAGTCCCCGGGGGCCTTCTTATGCAAAGTGCTCTGGGGGGTTATAGGCATGTGTGTTCACTTTCTGTGCTTACAGGGCACAATGGCATTACAGAAAGGGCCATAGATGCTTGCAAATCTCATTCTGTAATATGGATCATACCAGCACTATATGTGCACCAGCACAATCTCAAGGGGGTGTGCCCTCATTTACATGAGGGTGTGGCCCCATGAAAATGAAGGAAGCGTTTTGCGCTCATGTGTTATTACAAGTGCAAGAACAGAGGCAAGGAAGTAGTCAGCAAGTGCACTGAGTGTGCGCTATATGGAGGTGGGTGTAGTCAATGCGCCCCGTGTGGCTGCCTCTTGGGACGGGGCATGGAGGTGTTCTACAGACCCCTATACATACATCTCCAGGTGGATGCAGTCACTCACTGTAACCTGCTACAGAGGGATACCTCCCCCAATCTAAAAGTGAGGTTGGGACACTGTTTGCAGTGAAAGGTGGACCAGTAGCTTCAAAAAGCTGGTCTGCCTTTCAATAATGTGTTGTTCACACTGCAGGAGAGGGTTTGCACTTGCATTGTAAACAGCGTATTTACTGTAATGGGGTAAAAGTCTGCACTTTCTTTGTCTTCGCACCACAAGCACACTTAAGGTTGTGCTGAGTCGAACAGTGCACACGATCTGTAGTTTGTCCCAGGTAGCAAGCCATTCAGTGTGCAAAGAAACACTAACTGTTTTCAGTGGTGTAGCTAGACCTACTGCCACCCAGGGCGGCCCCTAAGTTTGCCACCTGGTGCAGGTAAGAGTAGGGGGTGTGTGGCTGACGGACGACTTGTTCTGGGAGGAGGGGGAGTGATGGCCGACGGACAACTTGTTCTCGGGGGAGGGGGGATGGTAGTAGTCGACAGACACAACTTGTTCAACTCCGCCGCCCCCAAAAAGAGTGCTGCCTGGGGTGGACCGCCCTTCCCCCGCAGCTACGCCACTGACTATTTTGATACCTTGGCTTTTTATATCAAGCCCATTTTCAGTAATGGGAAAACCATGCTAATCCATTATTTGCCGCTCCACATTTTATACAGCAAGTAGTTAAGGTGCAGTATAACCCCAAGCGTCAGTATTTGGACCTGCACAGCAGCACGTTCTGTCACTATCTGGATTTGATCTGCAGGCATTCCCTGTTGGAGTTCCTACTTGGTTTCTCTTCAGGTGAAAGGGTCTTATTCCAGTCTAAAGTAGTAGCATTTAAAAACTAAAAGCATGTGTGTTCCTCTGACTAAAATGGCTCTGCCCCCAATGTAGAATGAATGGCTTGCTACCCCGTGCTTTTAACAAGAGTTAAAATCTCCCATTGTTTTTTATTTGATTTGACTTGATTTAATTTGATTTTGGTTCTATAAACTGCTTATTTCACTGGAACAGTGTGTACTGGTACTAATAACACTTTACCTTAGTGTAACGTCATAGAAAGAGAAAGCCACGTATGAAGAGGAAAATGAAAATGTTTTCAAGAGTTTGTGAAAATGGAAAGTTCACCCGTACTTTTACTCCTACCATATTTGCAAACTGGAGCCAAAGTAATCTAGGTGTGAGGTTACTGTTTTGTATTCAATATGTATGTGCTATTTATATAGCAAAAGCCTAGGCAGAGGCAGTGAAGTGCTGTACAGCACAGGTGATAAAGATTGAATGAGTTTCCGTGTTAGCGGGAGTGTGTTTGCTGAGTTCTGGGACAGTATGGGGACTTTCTGTGGCATTCTTTGAAGAGATGTGTCCTCAGCTGTTTCATGAACTCACGGAATGTTGAGATGGCCCTGATGGACATGGGGATGTCATTCCGGATGTCATGTCTTTCCAGATCTTGGGTGTTGACAGAAAAGACCTGTTTCGATGATTTTTTTTCTTATTTCATTCTCTCTATTCATTCTGGCAATGTCCTAGGTGTGTTTAGAGCTTGCAGAGATGATGCACTTGTCACCTAATTAGGCATGGGTGCTGATCATCAAGAATTTGTAGATGAAAAATCTGGTCTTGGAAGATGGCTTGGGCTGGTAGTAGGTGCCAGTAGACCTCCATTAGAGTAGGGGAGACGTAGTTGAATTTATTCAAGCCCTGGATGAGGTGTGCTGTGGTGATGTAGGATGAACTATGGCCTGCTCTAGTCTAGACTAAAAACTCAACTTCTGATTAACACTCACATAATTCACAATACTCTGTAAACCATTTGTGCAATGCAAATATTCAGACATACAAATTTGCATCATAAAGTCTCCATCATGAATCCACAAATCTAGGACTTCCAGATGACTTTCAGATTGCACACATTTAATCCAGAAGCAACAGTGGTTTCAATCTGATATTTATGGAAATTGCTTTCACTTAGGGAGAATGACACATTTAGGCGAGAGGAGGTTTTGAAGCGAGGATCGCAGTGCACCGTGATCCAACGAACAAGCTTCAGATCCATACTGGAAGGGAAATATTCAGTCCTTAGGGTATACATGCAGGAAAGTCCTTGCCATCACAGTGACTCAGCTTAAGAATGGAAACTAGCAAAAGCAAATAATAAACAACGCAATGCGGAATCACCTACTCCTGGGCATTAATGGAGCAGAAGGTTTCAAATCTCGATCTTTCTGGCACAGTGGGTTAAGTCCAAGGCCTTTGGTTCCCTGCTCAGAAGCAGGAAGCCTTTTACTCTAATCCTGCATGCCACCTCATGTGCTGGACCAATAAATTATACTAGACACATCAAAGCAAAATCTCACAATGGCCGTGCACAATTTGTGATTCATTATTTTAATGAAATGCGCATAATTTTTGCAAAACTAAAAGTATTTGGAAAAATACATTTCACTGCTATCTCGGGTTGCTTTTCATCGTGAAGGTATGCCAGGAGACTCGTTCGAAAAATAAATGGTTCTCGTCAAGACATTTTCTGCTCAAGCCAGTCTCTCTGGCAAATATGCCAAATTTTGCATCATGCATTATGAGGGATAATTTCTCTGGGTTATGCACTTACGGTCATTGACACAAGGTGCTATAATTTTAAAGATGACTCATAAATGGCTGAATTGATATAAAACATATTACTTTCAATAAAAGTGAAGAGAAAATATACAATGTATACTGCATTATTAATTAGAATAATATTTAAAAAATGATTTTTAATTCACCAATAGGATTTTTAGCTTTAAATAAAAGTTAAAGATTCTATGGATAATTCTAAATTTTCAGCCGTTTGACTTTATGTAACTAATGTAACTATGCTTATGTGTATGTGCGGATGAGGCCAGTTTTCCGGAGTCAGGAATTTCAGAAAACCGACAGCCTTGTGTGCTCACAAAGGGCCAGAGGTATGACAATTCTGTTTTGAGGGTCGTAAATTGTTATTTTTTTGTGACTTGCAAAATGGAATGTACTAATGTGTCTCAGAAACATTCAGGGGCATATGTATGAAAAATGGCATTTGCGATTCTCAAATAGCGATTTTTTGCGAATCGCTATTTGAGAATCGCAAAACTGCGATGTATGTAGGATTTGCAAATAAATTTGCGAATCCTACGTATTCCTTAATTGCGAATCGCAAATTGCGATTCGCAATTAAGAATACCTTCCCATTCATTCCTATGGGCCTAGAGGCCCATAGGAATGAATGGGAAGACATTCGCAATTTGCGAGTACCCATTAGGTACTCGCAAATTGCGAATGCAATTTCAAGGGTGCAAGGGTGTCAAAAGGACACCCTGTTGCACCCTTGAAATAAGCATGGGTGCACATGTGGCGCACATACATGCCCTAAGGGCATGTATGTGGGCCACATGCCACTTTGAAAAATGCAAAAAAGTGCATTTTTCAGGAAAATCGCAAATTACCACCAACTTGAAGTTGGTGGTAATTTGTGATTTCTTAAGGCAAAATTGCACAACCAAGGTGCTTCCGGAATTGCATTTAAGGAATCGCAATTTGCGATTCCTTAAATGCATTTGCAAAATAGGGAATCGCAAATTATGGCGATTCCCTATTTTGCGAGGGCCTTTTGGGATGATACATCCCAAAAGGCTTTTTCCCGTTCGCAAACGGGAAAAACGGTTCATACGTGAGTCCCAATGGGGTCGCAAATGACCTTCCTCATCAATATTCATGAGGCAGGTCGCAATTTGCGACCCAGTGGGAATGGACAAGAACACAAGGATGGTGGCCTTCTGGGGACAGCAAACCACCATGTCTGTGTTTGCTTTTTAAATAAAGCAACTTTTCAAATGCAGCCCATTTTCCTTAAAACAAAATGGGATATGACGGTCCTCCCTAGGATCTTATACGTGTTTTTGACTCTGCCTCTTTGGCCCCCCCAGGGAGCAGTCCAAACTATGCAGAAAGCATTTCAGAGCTTTGTGTGGGCAAACCGTCAAGCTTGGATGCGACAGAACTTGAGCTGGCGCTCCCCCGGGGAGGGAAGACTTGGCATCCCCTCCTTGCAGAGTTATTTTCAAGCTGCACAGCTATGATTCCTAGTGGAATGGTCCAGGGCAGAATCTGAAAAAACGTGGCTGTTCATGGATAGGGCCCTAGCAGGAACATCTTTATGGAAGATCCCCTTCATGAGAAAGGTAGGCCAGCCCCCAAGCCTATATCTCTCAGCAGTCACAGAGCCGCTACTTAGGACATGGGACGCAGTGGGAACAGCACAAGGTCTTACATCCTTCCCTTCACCGCTGACCCCAATAGCGGAGAACCCGAATTTCCAACCAGGGACGGACCGCAAAGCATTTGCCGCCTGGCAGAACCCCAGGTGCCAATTGGTGGGACACTTAGTGGATATGGAATGGCCAGTAGTATTTGAAACACTGAAATCAGACCTGGGCATTCCCGAAGAGGAGAGGTTCCGTTACACATAAATCAGACATTGGGTTCTCGGTCCCGAGATGCGGGAGGGGGCACAACGGCATCTGACCAAGTTCGAAAGGTGGCTTCTCGGGAAAGAGACAGACAAACGAATAGTCTCCGACCTTTATAAATTCCTGCTAGGTCCTGATCTGTGGCAAAATCCTCCGCCCAACAGAGCTGCGAACGAGAACTGGGGCGACAGCTGACACAGAAAGAGTGGCGGGACATTTACTACAGGGTCCGCCACACAACCCCCACCACTTCTAGTACAGAGACCGCAGTTAAGATTACCACTTATTGGTACTGGACCCCAGAAAGACTACATCGAATTAGCCCAGAGAGAGAGAATAAGTGCTGGAGATGTAAAAATCCTCTGGGGACCCTGGTCCATATCCTGTGGGAATGCCCTAGCCTGTCTCGTTTCTGGGATGCGATCTTAACAGAAATTGACACACACTTTGAGACCCAGCTCCCATGGTTTCCCTCCTACACCATCCTGGGACTACCTAACCCACTCACGTAACCGTTGCACTCAAAGCGAGGCAAGCACATCACATTGGCCCTTCGGGCGGCACACCAAATGATCTTGGCATTATGGGGTACTGACAAGATCCCAACCAGACCAACCTGGCTCCACCATATCTGGGACCTGCTGGGGATTGAGAGGCTGTCGTAGTCACTTGACCCAGGGGGAGACACATTTCAGGAGGCTTGGCGCCCATTCATAGCACTTTTCTCACAGGAATTTACCGAGATGACATGGCCTAGATATCTCAAGTTACTAAGGCTGACGGATTCCCCGGACTCATAGCCCCATCGACATGTGAAACACAGAAGATTTCTATAGGACACACCATAGATTCAGTAGGCACTCAAGGGGTGGGGGGGCAGGTGGGACTTGGGGTTGTTAAAAGTTGCAAAAGCGCTGGGCTGGCCGAATGTTGACTCCACCCCAGCTCGTAAATGTGATTCTGGAAGATGATTTGCAGCACAATAAACAAATTTAAACATAAAAGAAAACGGGATGCTTTTAAAAGAAAAAAATGAAAAATGTTCTTTTAATTTTTTAAGGTCAGGGACCACTGCCTGTTCTTAAAATATATTTTTGCTTACATTCACAAAGGGGAAGGGGTCCCCTGGCCAGGGGACCCCTTCCTGTTTAACTGGCATACCACCTATTTCAAGTAGGTGGTAACTGTGATTGTTTTGTGACTGCATTTGCGGTTGCAAAACAATCGTACATACCAGTGCGACTCTTTTTAGGAAGGGACGCCCTTGGCATGCCCCTTCCTAATAGTGACTCGCAAACTCTATTTTGTGAGTCGGTAATAGGTTACTGACTCATAAAACACAGTTTGCACATACTACAAACCTTTTTAGAAGTCGCGACTGCTAAAAACGGTCATACATCTGGCCCTAAATGTCATGAATCTCCTTTTAAGGTTTTGACTCCAACAAAGCAGCAAAGGCAAGCAAGTATTCAAGGTTTACTGTGGAAGGGTGGTTTGGAAGAAAAAGCTCAGATGTAATGATGTTGACTAGCCATTGTTTAGAGTTTAGAAAACTAAAACACTTTTATTCCCAATTAAAGTTTCAATAGCATAGTAACAATGTTTTATAAAGTCCCGAAGTAAGTTCTCTCTAACACACTTTAACTCAGGCAATCTAAATTTCCTAAGTGTGCAAGGGTACCACACAGATACTTAATCGTACTTAATGTAGTTACTGGTTGTAAGCTTCTGTTCTATTACAAGTCAAACAAGTGCAGTGTATCATACTCATGGGAAGAGTTAAAATATTTAGGAAGAGGAGGTTTTGAAATACAATTCTGTTCAGGTAAATGCACAACTGCAGGTTGGTGCTGGCAGTGGCCCTGAGAACAAAGATATGCAGGGTCAGGATGACTGGAAAGTCAGGTTGTGGGAGCTGAGTGCAGTGAGACTGGGATCAGAGACATATTAAGGCATGAACAAAGTATGCAATTGCCCTGGCCCCTACCTTCCAAGGGCTAACATATTAAAATGATCATTATCACCTCAGTTTTCAAGCTCAATTTCTCTCCCTCTGTATGGCTTCCTCTACCTATGAGTCTGTCTCTCGTTAACTACCTCTGCTTCCACACAACCTTTTATCTACCTCTTTTTCTCCTCACATATCTCTTGGGCTATCAGCTCTCTCTCTCCCTGCTTGAAATCACACCTCTTTACTGCTCTCTTTCTACTTCTTGGTCTACCTCCCTCTAACTAACTCTTCATCTCGCCTCTCTGTGTGCCTTGAGTCTCCATCCACCTCACATTTCTCAACTTCATCTCTCTCGCTCTCTCTTTCTATATTGTGGTGCCACATATCCCTTGGAGTAGCATAATTTTGGCTCCATCCATTTACGTTTGGTTAGGCCACATACATATTGACATTTGGCCTTATGTACTCGTGTGATGCAATAATACCAATGAGATATGGTGCACCAAAGGTATAGAAAGTGTATTTATTGTGTGTTTTTGATATATATGTGTGTGCATATTAACGTTTTTCCTTTTTAGAAACATCTGGATTGCTGATATTAATCTTCTATAGGTTTAGATTGTAAGAGGGTGCACTAAAATGCATTTAATGCAGTGCATTTGCCAGGGATTAGTGAGAATGAATCATATGCTTTCTTTATAAATTGTGACCAGTTGTTGTTTTTGCTTGATAATACATGTATTACTTTATTGTGCCACATATAAGAGTACAGTATAATATAGTTTAATTCCTTTATTAAAGATTTCATTTATGGGATTTATATGTAAGTTGTAGAACTAATATGCATTCAAAGAAACTGATAAGTTAGCGTAATTGTGGGCCTTAAGCTTACAGTTGAGACATTTGATAATAACATGAAAGTTATTTTCTGCATGTTTTCTCCTCTGCAAGTGCAGACCAAAGGCATTATTCATTCATTATTTAGTGAAAAGCACATTGTATTTCTGAGATAATGAGGCACAGAAGAACTGGCAAGGTCAAATAATTTTAATGAAGAACAAAGGGAAAGTTACCAGTTGGTACTATCAGACAAAGAGAGGAATCCAAGGATGCTTTGGAAGCAGAGACTGAAATATGGGATGTAGTATTTAAGGCACCAAGTTTATTTCTGAGAACTGGAAAAGTACTGTGGTGTGTATGAGGTCCTATTTCTGAAATGTTCTGTGTTCATTTTAATTAGTGAACCCACCTTGGGGTTAGTCAGATTCCCTTTAGACTTAGAGAGGTACAGACTTAACTTGACATCTCTGATTGTGTGGCTTTATGCTTTACATGATTTCATACCTATAGAACTTCTACAAAGGTTCTGATGCTTACACCTTTCTTGCTTCCTTGATTTAATAGGGTTTTCCCTATCTTTAGTTTAGTGTAGGGTTTAGTAGATGTTGCAAATCTTTTCTGTGTATGGGGAGAAGGATCAAAATCATCCGTCTAGTCATCAAATTATTTTCCTTATCGGTTGCATTGCGGATACAGAAAATCTTATCTGCTCTTTGCTGTTGAGGACCAATATTGTACGGCACTTTGGTATTCCTTTGGTAATCTTATATTTTTATACTATGTTTTTGAGGTTGATATATAGCAGTCTTGCTTTGAGTTTGTAATAAACCTTTTAATTTCAAGTTACTGACTCAGACTTTTATTGAGTGGTCTTAATGATCAGACTGTACTTTGACATTTAAATTGTTGTTAACCCCTTTTCCTCTCAGGCTACTAAAAAGGTCTATTGACCAGAGTAAATTGGAAGAAACGGCCCAGAGCGTTCTCACCCTCTACCTCACCAGAAAATAAATCTCCCCATTTCTCTCTACCCACCTCTCGAGTCACATCTATCTCACCTCTGTGTACCACCCTCAACTCCTCTGCCTCACCTATATCAAGGCTTTCTTTTGCTCACCTCTTTTATCTCACCTGTCTCTTTCACTCTCTACCTATCTCTGTCTTCATGTACCTACCTGCCTCTATCTCAGATCCCTCTACCATACCTACCTCACTCAAAAGCACCTAATTGCACCCCATCACTCTGTCTCATTCATGGCCTCACCTATATAAACTGATCTATTTGTCTAGCTCTTCATCTCTCCTTCTCTTTTCTCACCTCTCTGTACCGCACCCCTCTCTCTCTCTGCACTTTACTACTGTTTCCATCTCACCTCCCTGTATCTCTCTTCTTCTTCTTAGACTCTCCTTGCATCACTACTCTTTCATATCTCTCAATAGCTCACCTCTCTCTACTTTTCTCTCACCCTCTCTCTATCGCACTAGTATTCCTTACCCCATCTCTCTATCTCATTTTCCTCTCTGACATTCAATAGCTTCATTAATCTAACCTTCTTCGTCATCCTCACCTCTGTTTCTCTACTACCACACTTTTGTCTCTACACCCCACTCACTTTACCTTTCTCTGTGCCTCACCAATCTCTTCAACCACTTTTTCTCTACCATGCTTCCTTTTATACTTCTCTCAAACCTTACCTTTATCGATCTCGCCTGTACCTCAATCTCATCTCTCGTTCTACATTACTTCTCTCTCTACCTCACTGCTTTTTGTTGCACTACTCTGTCTACATTCTCTTCTCCCTATAGCTTGCCATTGCTCTACTTCACTCAAAAACCTCACCTATTGTTCTACCACTTCGTCTATGTACCTCTTCCTCTTTTACATTTTTTTCGTTGTGTTTCTCACAACCTTACCTTTATTTATTTTTTATCGCATATCTCACTACCTCATTTTTTGTCTACCTCTTTTCTCTCTCTTCTTCATTCCTCTTGCAAAGCCCTTTTCATTACTGGTTTACCCTTCTGCTAAATGCTCCATCCCACTTCTATTATCAGCAGAGCTTGAGATCAGTCTCTAGCCAGGGAGGTATACACCTAGAAACTGAGCAGGAGTGACCACATAGGAGAACAATGATGGAAAAAATGATCAGTCAATCAATGAATAGTGAAAATCTTCAAAACAAATACAAAAGGGGGTTTGGTGCATTCAGGGGGGTTAGGGGCAGGGCCTGGCTGCAGGCCAGGCCTTGCAGCCAACCCCACGCTGCACATGGCTGGAGGCCATGCATTGCTGGGGGTTGCCTCCTCGCGAGAGGGAGGGGGTTGGATGCAAGGCCTGGTCGCTGACCAGGCCCTGTGGCCAACCCCATGCTGTGCACTGCCAAGGGTCGTACGTGACGTGGGGTTGGCTTTACGTTTGATAATGAAATATTACTTTACATTTAAAATCCTAGAAATTCACTGAAAAAAATCAAGTGACGATATAGTTTGGAATTGTAATAAGATCCTCCTTTACATTAAAAAAACCTTAGAAATTCACACAACATAACAAAAATTAAAGGGGCACCACATTCAGGTGAAAAAGTCAGTTAAAACATGCCATTTTAAATTAACAAAACCACTGAAATTAACCAGTTATAGTTATCTCAATGAAATATAACTTGTGCCCTAAAGTAAATATAACTCGAGCCCCACCATGCACTGCTAATTACCCCACCTATTACATCATCCATCACATGATCTAAAACATCATCGATTACATCACTGCAACACTTAAAAGTACATCATTGATGAAAGCATTGTTCATAGAGGGGACGAGTTATAGTGCATGGTACTACTACACATTTTAGGCAGTGATCCTCACAGCTGTATTTACACAGCTGAGCCTTACTTTTTGAGATGATAAGGCAGAACATAGGCAAGTTTTCCTTCTCTCCTTCAGTTCACAGCAAAACACCTTTTCCTCAGGCCTGAGATTCAGGTCTTGCATGTGGGGGTGCCAAACGTGCTGCCACTGGTTTGTTCTTTTTCTACTAGGGTGCTGAGATTTTGGTGAATGTGCACTATAACGCTCTTCCTCTAGCTCACAAGCTCAGCTTCTGACCTCCTACAGAATCAGATAATGCCCAACCGGCAAGACAAAATTTGTACAGCACAGTAATATTTGAGTGTATCCATTTGGGTTTGAGTGTATAGAGCAATAATCTGTCAAGCTCCCAGAGTTCTGGTTGCTTGGAATTGTGAGACAACCCGTAATGTCACCAAGACTTGTGCGTTTGAATCCAACGGTCTTTTTCATCCAATCAACTTCTTGTTAATGGGCCTGAGTCCACTATTGACAGAGCTCAGTATATGGGCAAGGAATAGCCATGCAGATTATTCTCTTTATTCAGGTGTTAGCAGTGACCATAACCTTGTTTTGTGAATGTGTTCTTCTTCCCTGGCCACAAGCTAACCGTCTAAACTGGTCTGAACCATTCAGAGCAGTTAGGTGACCACGAAATATCGTTCCCCATCTCATTGAGAGTTTGTGAATGGAAACCAGAGCCAGAAGAATATAGCTTCATTGGCCTTATAAGGGAGAGAGAAGAAAAGTAAACAGAATGCTATTGGACTTACATAAAACTTATGCTATCAGATTAATCCATCATCTTCACATATATTGAGGAACCCACTTCCTGAGCTTCTTCAAACCCTTACATACACCACAAACAACACTCACATGCATACATTCTCTCCCTCTCTCTCCTACATACCTACCTCATACTCTGGGAGACGAGAGGCATTAAAGTCGCTGCTGCCACACACATTTATGGGGTATGGGGTAGAACAAAGGCATTCCATTCAGAATATGGGAATCTACACCTATCCCTCTCTGTCAATTTCTTTTCTGACTCCATCCGTCGACTCTTTCCACTGCTGAGTTTAAGGTCCCATAAGGACATTACCTCCTTTTGCCTCAACTTGCATAAAGGATGACTATTTACCACATCCCAGAGGCAGACTGGCTGAGTAGTCAGCAGACTGAGGCAACCGAGAAGACTGCTTTTCAAATATAACTGTAAAACGTTGAAAAGCAATATGGGCTTCGGAAGTTACAAAAAGAGTCAAACTGTATATTTGTTTCTCTGGTCCTCCAGCTCTATTCTTATTATCAGCATGTTGGGGGACTCCGGAAGTTATAAAAGGGGTCACACTGTAAATGTATTTCTCCGGTTCTCCAACTGTATTCTTATCAGGCATTGGGGTTGCTTTATATAGTGCTGAGATTTGGGGGCATAAAAACTCAAAAACCTTGGTATTGGTCGAGAATCATTTTTTGAGACAACTACTATGCCTCCCAGTCAGTACTCCATTGACTCCTTTGAGGTTAGACACAGGGATTATACCGATCTAAAAAAAAAAATCAAAGTACGACCTCTAATTTTTTGGAGGAGACTTTGGGCCACACCCGAACTGTCACTGTATCGCATTGGGTTGGAGGAAATACTCAGACACCCCTGTACTGTTAGCATCCCTTGGATTAAATATATAAGAGAAT
Organism: Calotriton arnoldi; assembly: GCA_963921515.1. NCBI lineage: Eukaryota > Metazoa > Chordata > Amphibia > Caudata > Salamandridae > Calotriton > Calotriton arnoldi. Next base: position 1,404,339 of record CAWUFW010003614.1, read on the forward strand.
CATTTGTAGGGATGGGGCTACCCAATTTGTGGTTTGATCCTGGTGGATCTTGCCCCAGTATAAGCGTGGAGGACCTAAAAGTCAATATAAATCCCATAAGCAAAATAGTTTTTTTAACAACTCATCCAGAGGGCACCTTAACCACTTCTTTTATAATGGTCAAGGAAAATTACCTTACTGAATCTTGCTTAGATGAAATTGAACCTGGTCTGGCAAAGAAACTGTATGTACAGTTTAGATATAGAATATTGCCACTTTGTGCATTTACTTCAGGTTGAGCGGGATCTGTCAACCCTATGGAGTTAGGTTGTCCATCTTGTGGATATTTGAAGGAGACAGTACTTCACATGCTTTTTTTTCATGGGTATAGAAGGGTAGGGTCAAAATGACTGATTCCCATATGCAGGATCCTTGGTACCACCAAACATAAGGTGACATGTAGGATTTTACAACCAGATCCTGCCTTACCAATGGTTTTTGTTGTATCAAGATTTTTACTGACTTCTTGGCTTATTAGGAGAAAGCTAGCTTCTATTTCTATGGATAATAATAATCTACACATTTTTATGGCATAAAAATCTGATCTTTATATTTATGGTAACTATGATTAGCTGTTATCTTACTGTAACGGATTTTAGACGTTGTGCTATTTTATCTTTGAACCATGCCCATTCTGTAGGTATGTTTTAGACTATGAATGGTATTTTAAAGATTTTATTATTTTATGTTTTTATTTTGTATCTCTTTTATGGTAATATACCAAAATAAAGAGTATGATGCAGATAAATATTCAGGTCAATAAATACTTTACTGATAAACGTCAACTGTGCTCAAGACAGGTAATGATTAATAATAAAAACCCACATTAAAACAGTCATCACATAACTAGGCACAAGTAATGCAGGAAATCCACCTAAACAGATGATACAGGTGTGTGCCTCAATACAAGTTGAAATGGAAGTTTTTTTAAATAAACCCTCAGGGGCCGATTACGATGTCGGTTGGACTTGCGTCTGCCCGACACCATCTCTTAAATGGGACCGAAGACCTCCGGTTGCCGGTCCCAAGCACCTCATGAGGATGCGACCGAACACTGTTCGGTCGCATTCCGACATTTCCCTATGGATGCACGTCCATAGTACATGCCCCTATAGGGAAATGGGAGGTGTTGTTAATCCCTGCTCTCCATGGCAGGCACCTCAAGAGCAGGACAACTAGAAAAAGGAAATGGGAAAATAAATAAGTTTAACTTAGGAAATAGATAGTTGTTTCAGGTGAACAAAATTTGATCCAAATTACTGAATGTTATAACCAAAATACGCAGATGCCAGTACCCTCTCGAAACCCTACCACCATTGTGTTACCAACTGTATTATTGAGCTAATTTACACAGGAGATTTGGTGTTACATTAATCAGTCTTGCATGACAAAAGAGCAATCTTTGGGAGTAAAAACAATTCCGCAGTGTCTTTATCCCACCAAGATCTGTATACTGTAATTTATTGTGAACCTTTCCCGAATCAAAAACGTATTGTTTTTAGCTGATTGTGAAACATATCATGTTTGTTGGTGGTACTCCAACATGCACTCACTTATAGCAAGGCAATTGTGATCTTTCATTCTGCTGAAATTTGTCAGATGATTCTATTGATGCTGAAGTTTAACATATTGTAAAAATTCATGTATTTTATGCCCAGTTAAAATATAATGTGGATAAATCATGTACTGGCTGGACCCCTCCATTACATTTCCAATGAATTAATGCTAAGCTGAACAATTTATTGCCTTCCAGAGGAAAGTGTTTGGCGATTCCACCAATGGAAATACAGTTAGGAAGAGAGCAAAGGCTTGTCTTTTTGGAATACCAGAGCATGCCTGTATCCTGGATAATGATGGAAATAATTGAAATTGTGTTGCAACAGCAGCTACAGCTACCACACCCACCACTGAAAGCTCTCATGTGATTATCTTATAATTTCATGTAGTTTCGCATGGTTGAAGCCATCTTGATATCCAATCTATCCCTCCCTTGCAGAGGCAGACATACTATGTTTACAAGAAACATGTCATACTCCTCAGTGTTCAAATTCATTTTCAATAACAGATAGATCTACCCATTTTATAGCAGTGACATTCACAATTACATTTCAGAATGTTTTAGAAAAAGATTTCAATATATCTTTTCTGAATGTTTCACCTGGCACAAATAATTTAACATTGTCTAATACAACTATGAATTTAATTGAAATCATAATATGGGTATCAGGTGGTTGTGTAGAATTAGTTATCAAACCATCAGTCTTTTTAACATATGCATTGGCATGAGAGCTAAAGTATTGTTATATTGGGCACAATAACTACAGTTGGCAATACAAAATGATCATATGTTGTGTGCCATTCCAGGAAAAGTCCCTAAATGGAGATGGAGGAGTTATTCAATATTTATTTTTTTCTTTAAAGCTAAAAAAGTAAATCTGCTTCAGATAGAATCAGATGATTTCATTGGTCATAGAATGTAAAACAGGAAAAGCAAAACTTGTGGTAAGAATGGCCAGTTTACAATTACAAAGAGAGTAACCGCACTAGACTGAAGTCCAAGTGCTGCAAGTAAATACACATTGTAAAGGATGACTCTGACTCTTAGGAATAGCTATCCATAGTTCACAAAGTGATCTTGCCATCTAACAGTCTGAACTCTCTTTGGAAATCTCCAGTTGAAAAAGGCTTTATAAATGATGATCTAGAAAGAACTAATACCCAAATAATGGTTCTGACTAATCAATACGAGGTACCTTTTCACCCCTTGAAGTCAAACAATTGGATAAGATGTAAAAAAAAAATTGGAAAGAAAAAAAGAAATGTAAAATTATCTATGATCTGACTAAAATGATTGTTACCAATAAAAAATTAAGCAATACCTTTTTGGAGATGTGTTGGGAAAGTATTTAGAGATCAGACTCAAAGAAAGAGGTGTAACTGCTATTTTAGAATGGCATAATTGCTTTCCATTCTACTTACATGAAAATCTATTATTTTTAATATTTTAAGAAAGAGAAGTTGTTATCCTTGGTTGGTGACTTTGGTATGATGTGACCAGTTGTATTTTTAAGAATGATATTTCACGCATTGGTCAATTGAGGGATCTTGATGGAATCTCAGTCATATTATAAGAGAGGGCTTCATGGTAGATATTGATCTAATGGGTGGAAGAAGCGAGAGTTGTAAAGTTATTGGTGAATAGACTGGCGAAAAAATGCTCAAAAGCTTATTCTAACACTAAAGTGATTTTCATGAACCGAAAGCTGGAGACAAGTCACCTCCGCTTCTTTTAAGAGATATGCCACAATATGTCACCCACATGCTGTTGATTTAGGCGAGACTTGTGAGGTTCTGAAAACCTTCTCTGTGGCATTGCATATTTCTGATGGCAATAACCAGAATAAAACTGTGCTTCGTTACCCTAAGTATATTGCACCAAATGACCATTGTATTACAGATATTTGTCTAATGCTGGGCTTGTAGTCCTCGTGTTCTGTCATTATTAAGCTAAGAATAAGGACCAAACTAATTATACAGTTATAGATCAACATGATTATTTGAGCAGCTATGCAGTCATGCCCAATTGATGATATTATGATGATAAAGGTGGCACATCACCACTGATAGTGCAACTGTTTTTCAGGAAGTTAGGAAAATTGCCTGAGATGAGAAAAATACATTTAGGACACTACTGATAATACTGCCAAAATAGCAGAGGAAACACCTGTGACCTAGGGACTGTAAACCTTTACTGCTGGGTCATATGGAGATGCAATGAAATATGGTCCGAAATCAGAAGATCAACTTAGTAGGGTTTTATGAACCAGCCAACCCAAGTTTAGTGTACACTTGGGAGTTCTTGCCATAGACATTACATCTCAAGTGCTTTTAATATCACTCTTTTGTTTGTGGATTTGTATTACAAACTACGGCGGAACGTTCAAAATGATATTACATTGATGCTTTTTTCACTGTCTTCACTAAATGTGACAGCCCAAAGGATTTTGTTTTATTTTCTGTCTATGTAATAATAAACAAAATATCCAATCATGGCAGAGCATTCACCACTACATAAAGTAATCATCAATGTAAGCACTGAGGTTGTGTGATCTTACTCTTTCTGCATTGGAATCCTCTACTTAAGTGATAAGTGAAACATTAGAATAGTTGGTATCCCGGATATTCACAGAGTGACTGTTAAGTGCCTGCTTACTATTATTTTATATATATTTTTTTTAAATGTGCCTGATTTATTACACGTGCAAATTGCACATCAAAGTACCTGTTCTGATTCAGATGATCAGGAGTGATAGGATTTTACTCTCACAAATTTCTTTCTGATTGCAAGGACATTTTACCAGTCCAGTATGGTGGAACTTCTGTTTACAAATCATGTACTAGGGGCACACTTGTGGACATTCCTGGTTCGGTCCACCAGCAAAAAGCGCAAACACCCACAACTTCAGATTATAGCAAATATTCACCCACAGTTTACAGCTAGTTAGTCACCACAAGGGCTAAAAAATGTACTGTAAAGGGCCTGGGAAAGTACTTTTTAAGGTGGGAAACAAAAGGTAAATCCCCCCCCAAAAACCTAATAAGGATATATCTGAAGAAGTATATTTGTGCTGAAAAATATTTTGCTTTTGGTGGGTAAACAATTAACATCAATCCAAGTGCAGTAGCACTTTCTCATTACAGCAACATAAATGTGCACATGTTAACTTTTGCATAAAAAACACCTATGTATTTAAATATTATTGTGAATCTGTGACTGTCCCAGGGATACTCTTCTGAGGGCAGACATCCTATGATTTTGTTTACACAGTTGTGCATCTGGTCAAATTAATGTGCGTGTTTTAATCCTGATGAAAACTCTTGTATCCTGACCTTTTCCAGTGCATTTACGTCTATTACGTGGCAATAATGTGCTTTCAAAAGTACAAAATAAACCATATTAGCAACATCTTATCTTTTAGTTCATTCTAGTATTTCTAACAAATTATTGGAGTAGGAGGATTACTTTTTTGGCATTTATGCTGCATTACATAAACTGCCTGGCTGGTGAATATATACAATAAAGTGATATTTAGCACCTTCTAAGACAATGCTAATTTATTCCCATTGTTTTGCATCAGTCATTGCATCAGCAAACGTCATCGTTTATATTTTTTTATAATACATGCATAATTACGTTTTGCTGCATAAAACAAAATTGACAATTACTGGGTGGAGATAAACCCCCATCACCGCTGAGATCGAATCTGAAAGATTTCAAAATGGTGGGGTGGGCTTTGCAGTCCAATAACTCACACAGTTTGGTCTGACTGCCTCCAAGTAAGTCATTTAAAAAAAAAAAAAAAAGCATTTTCTAGAACGAAACTTGAAATGTTAATGTATATCAAGCATTAACAGTGGGAACTAATAGTTATATAAAAATGAAACACATCCATAAGATGGTCAGCTGCGTCTGCCGTGTTCCAACATTTACTACAGCTGCCTGCTTTCATTGTGTAGCACACTCCTGCAAGCCACTTACTCTCTCTTAACTTCTCAATGACACTTACATTCCTTTGTCAACACAGATAATTTCCATTATAATCGAAATTTCTGTCATTAATGTGTTCCATGTTTATTTTGTAGTTAATGCAACCAATTTTCCAATCTTTTGCATCTAATTGGACGTATTAATGCAGCATGTGAACTGAGAACTTAACACTGGCTTATTTACAGTCTCATTACTATGTTTTGTTTCTCTTTTATGTTATCAAGGGTGCTGGCAGAGTGTATTTTTACTATTTCAATTGTTACTCAACAGAGGATTCGTCTTACTTGTAAACAGAGTAATAACATGAAATCTGAAATCAAAGACAGAGCAGGGGAGAGCGGCATACCTGCATAAACAATCCTTTAAAAGTGCTGTAATCGATGCTAGTTTACAACATTAGACTCCTCTATCAGTTATAAGGGCCATTTCCAAAAAGAAGCTCTACAAAGTAAATCACCTTTTTACACTTCGTCTCTACATCCCATTGTACTTCTCACTCGCCAAAATCTTTTCAAGGTGTCCCTCATAAGCAATAACCATTTTTACATGTATCAATGGATCCCCAACTTCTCAAAGCCCTGGTGAAATAGAGGATGAGTGAATTCCCTTCTTAGTATTTGAAAGATGCACATCAAGCTTTCACTATACTCCGCCAGGCATTACAGGTAAGGAGTGGCTAATGACCAAGAATCAATATAAAGTAAAATCTAATGGATGTGTGAAGTTCATTGCTTGAACCAAGTTAGCACCATTTTGCTGACCTTAAAAGAGTAATGAGAAGAAGCATTGGGTTTAACGGTACATTGGTGGTAAAAAAAACACTGGATATCCATTTGGTCCTGATTCTTTGTTCCTTAAAGTAAGAAGTTATTTCTCAACATTGAGATGTCAGGCTGGTTTTTTTCATCTGCTTAGCCACAGTCATTTCTGCCTAGTTCAGAACCTTACCAATGTTTGAAGACTACGTTTTTATCTCTAATTATGCCGGTTCCTAATATGGTTCCTAAGAGACGTGAGCAGCTTCCTAAATGAAATATAGCTATCTAGAAGATAGGCTCACCAACATACTTGGAAAGGAACAGTGGTAAGAGCAGAATCATGACTTTGGGTGAAAGCATTGTTTTTCACTTTCTTAGCTCCAAATCATTAGATAGTCTTCTGAGTTGGCTAGGGTCTTTCTGCAATCAGATCAGTGGGTTCTGTTCCATACAGCAGAACTAAAGGATCTACTAATTCACAAATTAAATTATACAGTTCCATTTGTGTGTGAAGGGGAATCCACCTGTGCGTTTTTATTTTCACATCAATCAGAGGTTCATTTTTAGAAAGATAGTCTTGGGTTACTCCCTGTCAAAGTTTCATATAAAGGAGTTATGCTCTCTCCTGTCTCATCCTGATGGCATGAACCATGAATACTTTGTCACTGCATTTGGTAAAAATGCTTTCCCTTGATTTCTCCTCTGACATTTGGTTTACAGACGATTTTCAGGAATCATACACTAGTAAGTCTTGCAACTCTGTTGGGATCATGAAGTAGCTAGCTCACCTAGGTAGTAGAGCATAGGTTGGATTTTTCCATTGGTTCCAGGTCTTATGTCTCAAGGTACATTTTAAATCTGAATGTGAAGATTCTGCGAAGGATGGCTGAGAAACAGATAAAACGTATGACAAAATAACATGACCTAAGTCGATTGAAAAAAATATTTAGTGCTGTTACTCATCCCTCTGCAAATATATTGGTATAGCATGCTGATTTTTTGTCTTGCCATGCAAAAGATCCCCTATCTCCATAATTCTATCATCATGAGCTGTTGGGGTTAATTTGTATGACATCCAAATGGTCTGTCTCTTTCCTATCTGAAACTATTAGTGGTTGCATGCCAGCATTTTGCCAACCTGAACTTCCCGGTTCGAATTTGACCCATTCCAATCATGGGTGCTGTAAAACCTTTACTGTGGAACACTAGGTAGGCTTTCCTTATCATCAACATAATTTTTTTGTAAGAGATTTACAATCTTAATTTAATGGCTTTTTATCTTATTTTTCTACGTTAAGCAAAAAGGCCAGCCCACTCACATATATAGATGTTTCGGCCTTCATCGCTACGTACAAGAGCATTTAAATGTTTTCTGCGGCTATTCACATATAAATCATTGGATGATTTGCACAAATAAAGCAAATTTTATGGTTTTTGATAAAATACCTAGTTTGGTAAAATATCTATGAAAATAAATGCTAAGACGGCTGATAGCAATGAATATTTCAAATATTAGCGATATCGTATACATTTCTGGAAAATACATTTTCATTTGGACATGGTTTGTTGCTCTAGCCAAGGCTTTAGCCAAGACCTTTTAATTTTACTAAAACTGTATATTTGTATATGATATAATTATAGGGACCATCAGCCAGCCCTCTTCATCCACTGAACTGTTGTCGCATCACTTACATTTTTTGCTTGCAGTCATTACAGCATATGTGATGAGGCTGTGGGACAGCCTTCTTTAGTCATTAACTATCAGCACGATCGGTTCTGACATTTCACAAGACGCATATCCACACACAACGTACTTTCCTTCAGTGACAGGGATTCAATGGTAATGTGCGCTTTTTTGTGACAAAAAAGTATTTTTGGTTTAGCCATTGTTTTAATATTGATGAGGGCCTGGCACCTCCCCCAACAGTAAATTTTAGAAAAACATGATAAAATAAAGTAAGCATTGACAAAGACAGTGCTGGACCTATTTGATGTGCCAATGCTAGTTAAGTTATGTTACTTGTTACTAATTTTGATTTCCAGTATGGTGGTGGGGGGGTTCTCTTGCTTTTTCATTGAAAAATTAATGGGGTAAGTTGGTACCACTTATTAACTTTGGAATGGATAAATACTTAAATATTACGCATGGTAAAATGTGAAGGTGCTCCAGTTGTTTATGATCAACAGAAAATTAGATACTCGCCCTTAATTTTTATGCATGCAAACATGGTTAGTCCTTTGTAACATCCCAAAATTTAAAAGGGAACTGAACACTATAAAAGTCTCTCCTTGAGCAGCAACATTTAATTAAGTTTGAAGGTTATTTTGAGATGAGAAAAGTTGTGTTTATACACTTTGACCAATATAACTCTTAGATATGTCACCATTATGTCATAATAATGTGAAACAAGTAATTGGTCACCATGGAAAGAACCAAAATGATTTAATGTTGAAGAGTGTTGCCAATGACGACCCGCTACCTCAGGCCATCATACTTTTGCTGCCTGAAAATTAAACTGTGACCTTATTTCTTTAGATTGAGGATGGGTGGGCCTTTGCTTTTTATTTTGGAACCTGGAAACTTTTTCAAGCAAAAACCTTAAATGCTCCAGTGACTTAGCGGGATCGACCTGCATCAGGTATCCAACCGGTAGTTTGAAAGCAGTGGTTACAACTTAAAATTTCTCCAGCGGAGAGACCAATTTTTCTTCAAAAAAATAATGTCCTTTTTTTTATTAAGACTTTGAAAGTTTTACAGACTTTTTGACTTCTGGACTGTCTGCTCTGTGCCATAACTACCTGTGGTTGAGCTCAGGGTAGCTTAGTGAATTTAATTGTTCACCCTGGCAAGAGTTGTGATGTTTGCTGGAGGTGGGCAGTAGCCCACCCTTAATAATAATGCAGTTTCTTGCAATATGTTCTTGTGGTCCTCATGATGCCATAATATTTTGGACTATGCTAGTCAGCATGCACAGTGAATGTTTATGATGTGTATTGCAGCTTTAGAGCTATAGGTATTCTTTTAGCTGTACACTACTAAAGCTACGTAAGTCCTTTTGTCGTCATTTTAAAATCAATGAAATCAAAATTCAGAGCTATTTTGCACTTCAGCACGTCATTATTTGCTATGCTATGTCCGCTACACTTTTTGTGCCAATGGTTCAGGAATATCTGCTCACAAATCTGTTAAACCAAACCTCCATGGGTTTTGCCAGATTTAACACATCGTTTGTTTAAAAAAAAGTTTTTATTTGTGATTATGCTTTTTGAAAATAAATTGCTTAGCAACTTTTAACTTTTGGCGGCTTTCTATTGCTAATGATTTGGTCTGGTTTAGCTCCTTATTACGAGTTTGGCATTCCATGGACCGCCGTGCCGGCGGTGGCAGTCTGACCTCGGTGAGCTCCGCGGTCCGACAGCTAGTATTGCGAGTTGGGCGGATTGGGTTTCCGAAGAACGCGGGTGAACCGCTGAGACCTCCAGCACACCACCGGGTTCGCGGTCGGGGAAAGGCTGTCACCATAGGGCGGTACAGGGGAGCTGCACTGCAGACCGGATTAAGAGTTGCCTTTTCCACAAGCTGACCATGGAGGTCCAACCGCAGGCTTCAAGGTGACGGATACATAGGAATTGGGGTGCGTACTCACCCCTTTCTTGTTCTTCCTGACGTGAAACCCCTTTTTTCATGTCCCCCTTCACAGCAGGATCTTCACTCCAAGGATTACGACCCTGTTCACAACGATGTACAGGTGAGTCCCTTTGGTACCATATACCCATTGCCAGGACTGCCCACATATGGGCCGGACCCAGCAATGGGTAGTTGGCATTTTTCCACATGTATCATGCATATGTGTGCATCCGACACTTATGCAGTCGAAATGGACTCACAGGCATCGATATATTAGTACTCACCACAGCCCCAACATCTCCACATCCGCACCGCCGGCACCGCAGTCAACTCTTAATACAGGGGTCTTAAGACCGCCAGCGCTGTGGTCTACTAGCGGGCACGGGCGCGGTTCTCGAACAGTAGGCCCTCAGTCTGAGCATTACATTTGCATAATTGCTGCAATACAATCAATTTCTTTAAACAATTCAAACTTTACCTTACATGTCAGGAAAACATCACAGAAGTTTTATCATCTTATTGAGATTTATAACGTGTAATAGTGGATTACAACAAATTTCAAATGAATATTTCCCTAAGGTTTAGAGTAATTTATAAATAACGCTAACAACGTTTAATTTCAATTCTCTTTTGTATTACCACCACATGAAATATATCTTATTTTCTAATAATCACAACACAAACTATTTATGCATTTATTTTATTGTTTTGTCTCAGTAATAGATAGTATGGCATTCTAGTGAACTTTTGCAGTTCTAGATGCTGAAACAAAAACACAGCAATTGAAGTACAATGAGAAAGATGAGCCCAATTCAATTCTGTTCATTTCGATTCTCAGGTTTCTAAAATTCCTATTCTCTGCATACTATTTAGAAACATCCACAGTTGTCCTTGGGGGAGACAGAGAGAATTATTTCTATCTAGAAATATTTGCTTGCATAGCTCCCTAGGCCACTGCTTTCAGTCTCTGCTCCAATTCTTTTGTCCAGCTCGTTATTCCTTGTTGAAAAAGACTTGTCCTTGTACATTACAGCATGTGTGCTATCGAGCTCATCCTCGCTCTCCTTTTCAAAGGTATGCCTGTTTAGGTCCTTGAGCATCAAATCATACTGCTGACAATGTCATACAATCTTGACTCCTTGTGGGGCACCCATTCTGATTCCCTGCACTGTCAACATCCTTTGTATGAAGCACTCCCCGCTGGAGGAAAAACTTGTTCCTCCATCAAGGTCCTGGAAATGGAAATTGTGAGAAAGTTACAGGTAAAAAAGGCAGATTAGAATGCTGCAAAAAGATAAATAATTTGAGTCTCTTAGTTCTAACCAAAAGCACTGACGAAACATGCCTACATGCATCCCTCAGTGGGCCTCTAGGGATCAAGCAGCTGTATGAGATATGTCCACAAGCTGAAAGTGATATCCCCAAATAAATTGAACTAAGGGTTAAGCTTTATCAGACTCTCATCTTCATGGTGATAGATCCTGTCCCTTGCCCAGGATCCTGCACACATGGGCCTATTGCCAAAGGTTCTGACCTGGGCACTATCACTTCTCTTCAGTAGGCATGGCCATTTCTGTCCCACCACCCCGCAGAGACTTGTGGCTAGACGCACAGAATTCTCAGATACTCTGTGCATCATGGGTAAAATGACTGAAAAGAACTTGAAACTGCTCTTTCCTACACTAGTCCCCTGAATCATCACTCTGCAATATCCCTATTCCGATGGAATTAGCAAAGCCACTGACCAACATGGACCACGATGTCAAGCATCCTTCCTTGAGGACAGAGAGACTAGATCTAAAGCAATGATGAGAGTGAGGGGTGGGTATTTTTAGCTGAGATTGAGCTGTTCTGTCTAGTAAGTGGATTACAGCTCCTAGAGGAAGGACTGGGACAAGGAAGAAGGATGTGTAGTTAATGTAGTATTAATAACCGCTTTGGTTTCTTATGCACATTTGCCAAGTGGCCTGGTAGGTTATACATCCAATGGGAACAGAAGCACTCCCACCCCACAGTAGGACAGGGACCTTCATTAGCTTCATTGGGCCTTTTGATGAGGCAGGACTATGTGTTGCCATTGTAGGTATCTTGCCTTGTTGTGGTGTGGAGGCCAACACAGCGGTAATGTTAGAAATTCCCTTAATGGGGTGTCTAATTACATAGTCATAGTTCATGTTGGTTATTAATTTGTTTCAACTAATTAATCAAGGCGGGCAATATTATTTTCCGTTCGCATGAATAGTGATTTTTATTTTAAATCTCGTTTTGCTGTGAAATTTCTGTTCTGAACCTGTAGTTCTCAGCTCTTGCTCTCGAAATTCTGCAGCACAAAATCTGTGTTTTAAGACTTTGCTCATTACACAGCCCACACTCTAATTGAGGTTCTCGGTAGCTGCATTCATCTGCTGTTAATTATTGACAGGCGAATGAATGAAGGAACACAAGACAAATAGGAAAGGACAGACATTAAACCTGCTGTGGGATTTTATCTGAAGACCACGCACCAGCTGGTTGAAATGTGCAATAAAGGCCAGCATCTTGATGCAGAGCCTGTGAGCGGTGGATGTCAGAGGCATAACAATGAGATTAGGACTGCAAACTTTAAAAGGGAATACAATGTTATACTGGCTATCAGAATCCTAGTACAACAGGGGAATAAAAGTGACAGTGTAAGTAGAAAGAAGTGTGATAGAGCTAAAAAGATTCACTTTCCCTGGTAATTGTATTGTCATGAATCAAACGCCTCCTGCCACAGACACTATCCATGGAAGAGAAAGACTCTAGCCAGGCTCCCCAGTCACACTGTGGGATGTGCAGCCGGAAGCAGTGCCTGAAATGCTCTTTAAAGGAACCCAGTTGTAGATGTATGCCAAAATAGTGGGTCTGGGGGTCCTCTGGGTCTTGGGTCCCTTTAAGGAGGGTTAGAAGGAACACCATGGCTAGAACTGCTACAGCAATCTAGGATTTAACCAGTAGGTTAGGTGCCACACCTGTGCAGGCCCTCCTGAAAGTCTACCACTCAAAATGCATTTCCCATGCCAGTGACCTATGGGGTCACAATGTTCAGTCAGATATGCAGATAGTGGAGTACATGTTCCTGAAAAGGGGGTTAGCTGTACCTGAATCGATAGCTTCGCTTATAGTCAATGAGGAACTAGGCGCCAGCTATATCTCAGATCTTTCTGCCTGGGTCCACTGTTAAGGTGGGTCAGAATCAACCTGGAACTGAAATGTAACCAGTTAGTCATTAGAGACTGTCTATCCCTGGTGAAGGGTAATAGCATTCAGAGGTTTAAGTATATTAGCAACACTGTGACCAAGCTGGGTAGCCCTGATCTGTATGCTTCCCCGGAACCGATTACTAAGTCAGAGTTGGTCTGGGTAAAGAAACATTTATCAATGGTCCAATCTGAGAGAGGAGCATCTGAGTTATGTAAACCCTGAGTTCTTGCCTATGTTTTATTAAAGTCGTGCCCTAGAACCGAGCTCTCGCTAGATGTGGTCACTATCCCTCAACACCGTTTTCTTTTGACAAGATTCAGGCTCAATCTTTTGCACTGGTTATTGGCTGACCCAATAGGTTGGAACACGGTTGCTAACCTAGGTCCTTGTAGCTATGATAGCTTTTCAACCCAAGATACCATGCACTTTGTCTTGTTTTGTGACCACTATCATTAATTAAGGCAACGTTTTATTTCACCTTTGTTGAAAGGGATGGGCTTCTTACAAGCCCGACCTGCCCTTTTATATCTCCAGATGTTACCTAATGTCTCAGTCTGTTTTAACATGTCCAGTTGTTTAATGGGTGTGGTGAAAGCCAGAAAGAGACGACCTGCTTTAGTAGTGGGCTCTTAGCTATATTGTTGTCAACACTCGGGCCAAGATGTCTATTTTATTTAATTACTGTATGGATCGTTATTTTAACATATTGTTTTTAATGTACAGTGTATTATATAATATATATTTGATAACTGATTGATGCGGTTTTTAGCCCATTGCTCCATTTGCACACATTGCCGGTTTTTATGAAGATTTTATTTCTTGTGAATCATGTATCTGGTCATTATTATTCCTGTCTTTTATGATTTTTGTTAATCGTATAAAGAATAATTTAGTGAATGAGTGAGTGTGTTTGGTAATTCTTCCAGCAGCAGGTAGCAATAACAATGTATACCAAGATAGGTAATGGAAAGGAGCCAGACACTGAATGGCAGCTGCAGGAAGCCCAGGAAAAGACCTATTTCAGATGAGTGTTGCAAGTGGAAGACCCCCTTGAAACCACCACAACTCAGATCAGGGAACTGTAGTACAGTAACTACACCCCAGCCTGCTGTCTAAGCACACTCTTTAATTGTGTGCCCTTGTAGAGTACCCTGGGTGCCCAAAAGAATAACAGCTTCACTTGTCACTTTGTGAGGGTGTTCCAAAGAGCAAATGTAAGAAATAGGGTTATTGGTTGAGGGGGAGGAAGCCCCACTCAGGAGTCAACCAGAGTTCTTGTCAGGGTGAACCACAAATGGCACTAAATTAAACTGTGCTTAATCCTCTGGTAGGTTGGCACCAAGCAGTGAGGCTTAACTTAAAGGCAGTGTGTAAAGTATTTATTCAGCGCACAAACTTTAATAAAGTGAAAACACAAGAAAAATCCCAAACCAAAACAAACAACAATGGTCCATTAGAGAACTATGAAGCTGGTCATGCCTGACACTGTGCTGTAAAGCAATGTTTAGGAAACTGCTGCCTTAGCTCTTCAACATTGTTGACATCCCGTTCCTTGATTGGCCTCCTCTCCGGTTCATGGATGGCCACTGGAAAAAAACATGTTATGTTTATGTTATGGTTATGGTTATGTTATGTTTATGTGATGTGATGTTATATGTGATGTTATTAGGCAGGGTTGACAGGGACAGCTGCAGAGAAATCATGGTGCCAGTAATACAGCTACCCATTGGTATATGCTAACCAGTCATCCTGTTGCATATAGCTTTTGACTCTAGCTGTTGTGACAAATACAGATTCACTGCTGCCTGGGTCTAGATTCAAGGCTTAAATGACACTAGGTGCAGAGGTACTGAGACTTTTACTGTACTGCTGCACACATTCCAGGGATAGCTCTGAAGGAGCTCCAGAGCAAAATGGTTCATGCAACTGGTTATGGTCATTTCAAATGAACCACCAAAATGTAGGGATTTTCATATAGTGAATCAATAACACATTCACAGAAAATCAGTAGCCAAAACCAGAAATCACTCAGTTGAAACCAGAAAACTTCCCATACTTGTGATTCAAGATCCAGGTGAATCCAGGAGCAGGAAAGAGCAAGTGGAAAGCAGAAACCAAACAAAACAGGAAAGGCTCAGAGGCTAGTTATGGGGATTTCTGAGCACATCAGTGAAGTTGTCTAAACATTCCTGTACACTGTGAGAATTGTGGCATGGACTCAGTAGGCAATGAGCGCTAGCCTTCAGTGCAGCTTCTACAATGACTGGATTTTTAAGATAACCTCGTGATCTTTGCTTGCTTTGTTCTTTATCCAAGCATAACATCCTGGATTATCATAGGGCACTGTCTTAGATGGGGGGGTGCATGATAATTTATTGATTGCAATATTTTTTGTTCAAATATCTTTATTATTATTTAAAAAGAGATAATACATTCATAATATATTGCAATACAACATGGCATTATGAAAAAACTATGATACATTAAAAACGAGAGACAACATCAACAGGATAGAATTCATGTGAAAGGTAATGAACTAGCAAAAGAACAAAATATATAAATGACATATATGTATATGTTATAAATTGAGTCAAATAGTATTACAAAGTCCAGGAAGAAGGAATAAAAAGATCAACTACTTATAATTTATTGAGATCAAAAACTAGCCGTGTTGCTAATAAGTAGAATTGCATAGGAAAGGAAATCAGGGGAGAAGAAGAAAAGATAAAGAAAAGAAAGAAAAAGAAGGAAAGAGAAAGAGAGAAAGGGACAACTGCTTCAGAGAGGAAAAACAACTTAAAAAGTAGATTCAAAGGGATACTGAGCTACCAACCCCTGAGAAGATAAAGCCATATAATTATCCAGTGACCTCCATACATTACTAGAAATGTAAGGAGTGTAATGTTTCTCTTCAGCAAAAGTATGAGCTCCACGAAGGTATGATACCCATGCCCACCAGGTACGATAAGACAAAAGATGAAAAGATTTCCACTCAGTTAATATAACTTTAACAGCAATAGATATAAGTAAATCCAGTAACTGCATATCCGTATTATCAAGGGGTAAAGGAATAGAAGTAGCCCATGGGCCCAATATAATCAACGGTAAAGGAAGCTCTAATGAAATATTAAAAATTAATGATAAGTGTTTCTGTATTAGACTCCAAAAGGAATGCAATAGTGTACACTCAAATAACATATGTTGATGAGTGCCAGAAACCAAATTACAATTCCAGCAAAGATCACTATATCTAAGCTTTAATTTGTACAAACGAGCAGGGGTCCAATGGAGGAGATTTAAAGTAAAGAATTTAGATTGAATAAGGGAAGGAGCAAACTTATTACGCAAAGATGCCTTCCCAATCAATTGCCAAGTCTCCTGTGAGATATGTTTAAAAATATAATTATCAAAGTGATGAGCCCATTTATCTTGTGTAATTGTAGACTGTGAAGGAGATGGAGCAGATAAAAACTTATATATTCTAGAAGCAGTATGGCCTAAACAAGACCACATAGAAAAGAACGAGATAGTAACCCAATCCGAAGAAAGGGGAACCTTAGAAAGGGCAACCTTCAATTTCAGAAAATAATAAAAATCCATATCACTAAGATTATAGTCTCTAGCCAAAGACGAGAAGGGAAGAGGGTCATGATTAGAGTCATAAAGATCTTTTACCAATCTAATGCCTCTAGAAGCCCATGAAGAGATCGTATCAGGTTCGATATCAGCAATAAATGTAGGATTATACCATAAGGAGGACCATCTCGAATTATAGATAGGATTAGAAACTTTCCTACCAATACATTTTAGTGCATTAATCGTATCCAAAATAATACGATGGGAATGATCAAACACAAATTTAGAAGCAGTAATAAAAGAAGGTGTAGAGAGGGGAGTAAATAACTCTTATTCAATAAAAATCCACGGGGGAGTATGCTGAGAATCTGACAAGAACCAAAGAGCACCTTGAGAAGCCAAAAAGGCAGTTTGATACAAATTCCAATCAGGCAGATTACAACCGCCCAGAACATAGGGCTTTCTAAGGTGTTTATAAGCAATTCTAGCACGTTTATCACTCCACAAGAATTTTGAAGTGAGTGAGTCAATCTCATGAAAAAAAGAAGAAGAAAGCTTTATAGAGACCATGGAGGAAAAAAAATTAATAATCGGGGTTATCATCATCTTAAGAGTCTGAAATCTTCCCCACCAGGAGATATATTTATGAGACCAAGAGGACAAAAGATCTTTAAATTTTAGATATGATATGAGATTCATTATAAGAAATAGTCTCTGAAAGGTCTTTACAAAACCAAATTCCTAAATACTTGATGCGAGTCGATTGCCACTTAAATCCGGAGTCACCCATGTGAGCCGGGAAACACAACGGATTAAGGGGGAACATTTCCGTCTTCTCTTTGTTCAGAGTATAACCCGAAACCAGCAAGAACTCTCTAATGGTATTAGAAATAACAGGAATCGCAGCAACAATATCCTCTGAAAAGATAAGAACGTCATCCACATAGGTGGCTGTTTTAATCGTATGTGAGCCAAATTGAAAACCTTTGATACCCTTGTTCAAATTAAGTAAACGAAGGAGAGGGTCTATAGATAATAGAAAAAGAAGGGGTGATAAAGGGCACCCTTGTCTAGTTCCCTGACGAAGATTAAAAAAGACGACGTAGCTCCATTAACTCTGATGTTAGCTTTTGGCTGCACATAAAGAGACATTACCATATTGATAAAAGAGTCTCCGAGGTTATGTTATTGAAGTACTGCTTGTAGAAAAGGCCAAGAGACTTTATCAAAAGCCTTTTCAGCATCGAGGGCAATTGCTGCCGATGGTAATGTAGACAGTTTTGCTTTCTCTAAAATATGACAGAAGGTTTGAATATTATCTCTAGCAAGTCTCCCTTTAACAAAGCCAGTTTGGGACTCATGAATGAGATTAGGGATATGACCCTCTAATCGCTTAGCCAAAATCTTGGCAAAGATTTTTGCTTCCATATTTAATAGTGAGATTGGCCGAAAAATTTTAGGGTCAGAATGATCCTTGCCCTCTTTCGGAATCACAACAATAGTAGCTTCAGCAGCTGAACCAGACACCTTGCCAGAAAGGACAAAATTATCAAAAACCCCTTTAAGATATTTAATTATTGAGGAGGAGAATGTTTTATAAAAAGCAATCGGGAACCCATCAGACCCCGGGGCCTTCCCCGACCGAGTAGCCTTAATAGCGTGAATTATCTCATCAGCATCAATCGGTTTCCCTAAATCAATCATATCAGAATGAGAAATAGAATTCGTAGGAATCGAGTTCAAAAACGTCTGACAGACAGATATGCTGCATTGATCTTTAGGGGTGTATAACTTTTCATAGAAATCACGAAAGACTTCAAGTATTTCTTGAGTGTGGAATTTCCTAGAACCATTTTTTTCATTAATATAGGAAATCTGGGTAGCTTTAATATTTGTAGTCTGATATTTTAAGGTGGCAGCCAAGAGCTTACCAGCTCTATTTCGTAATAACAATTGTCTAGATTTTTGAGCATGTACGCCAATGTAAGCCCTTTTAGTGACTATAGCGTTGAAAGAGTATTTCAGATTCTTGATATCTTGTAGGAGAGACTTATCCTTAGAACTTCTATATAGCATCTCTTTACGTTTGATCTCATCCCCCAAAGACTGCAGCGACTTCCGAATATCACTATTCCTTTTTGACATTTTTTTAATAATATGGCCCGAATAGTACATTTAAATGCATCCCATAAAACTATTGGGGAATTCACCGAGGACTCATTATCTTTGAAAAAGTTATCAATTTCGTCATTAAGCTCTTTAACTTCATCCTTATCATCCAAAATCTCTGTATTAGGACGCCAAGTACGAGGACCTCGTGTATCTGTAAGATTAAGGACACTTAATGAAACCGCTGCATGATCAGAAACGACTATTGGATGAATCATAACATTTATGGTGTGTTTTAAAAGGGCAGCATCAACTAGCAAATAATACGAGAAAAACTAGAATGTGGAGAGGAGAAAAAAGTAAAATCACTACCCGTAGGGTTATGCAATCTCCATGCATCAACAAGCTGATGAGAAGAACACATGTTGAGCAATTGTTTATGTGACCTAGATGGACGAAATTTAAAAGCAGAATGCCTGTCTAGAATAGGATTTAGGGGCAGATTAAAGTCACCGCCAACAATTGTTCTAGCATTTTGAGGAATGTCAGAGAGCTTTTTATTGATGGAACGCCAAAAGAGTAGATCATCAATGTTAGGAGCATAAATATTCATGATATATAACTCATCTGAACCATTGGACAAGCGAGAAAGCAGCCATCTACCATTAGAATCATGTTCAGCAGTCACAAAAGAAAGACCAGAGTTTTTGGAAATCAGAGTCACAACTCCATTCTTTTTACCCGATGCTTCAGAACACGCAACATCAAGAACCCAGTCCTTCCGCAACAGCAAAGCCTCCTTAGAGGCTATTTTAGTCTCTTGGAGTAGAACAATATCACCAGATAAGCTTTTGCAATAATCAAGGATCTTGGCCCTTTTAACAGGGTGATTCAACCCACCCACATTAAGTGAGACTACATTTAAACCAGCCATAAATAAACAGGAGATAACACAGATGATAACATCTGATCTAGAAAAAAGGGAAGGTAATCCAATAAATCATCAAATATCCGGGTTAATGATATACAAGAAAAGCGTGAAGCATATACCGAAGCAGAAGTCCCCAGAGAAGGAAAGATAGAAAGAAGAGAAGAAAAGACTAGAAAGAAAAGGAGAAAGAGAAAAAGTACTGCCAAGAAAAAAGGAATATCAAAAAAGAAAAACCCCACCAGGGGATGTCTGTAATAGACAATAAGCATGGGGAAAATAACGTGGAGGAGCAACCACAGAGGCCAACAGATCCAATGCAAACTGCTCAAAAAAGATATTTCATTAAGCAGCGGAACAAGTATATAAATATTAATAACTACTATACTCTCAGAAATTCATCAACAGGGATAAAAAGTACATATATCATATTTGAAAAATGACCAACAATTTATCATATCCTAAATAAAAAAAAAGTGGGACAATAATATCAGATAAATATCAAATTAAGGCAATATAAGTAGCAATATTAGATAATATAAAAAACGGCCTAAAGCACAATAAATACTAATAGTGGCATAATAATTAGCAAATGGAGACAATATAAATATCAATATGAAATATTATAATAAACCAACATAATAACATGTCTTAAGTAAAAGAGTGAAATAATGGTGTCTTATAACTATCAAATTAAGACACCATAAATAGTAATATAAGGTAATATAAGTAGCAAGCTAAGGCACAATAGATACATAAAAGTGGCTTAACAAATGACAACTTGAGGTAATATAAATAGCAATATGAAATATAAGTCTCAGGCCATTAATGTATCAATATAACAAAAAGGACAGCATCTAGAAATCAATACTAAGATACAATGAAAATAAATAAATATCATATTCCACATAAGATACAATTATGACTTGAATACATAAATAATGCAAGCAAGAGAAAATCAAAAAGAACGAGATAAATTCATATAAATTCATATATATATATAAATATACAGACAAAGCACAAACAAACATAAGAGAAATAGTAATGAATAAAGACAAAAATGAATAGTGAACACACATAAGGAACTAAACACCAGCATAAAATCAAGAAAAAGAGTGGAGAAAAGTACGAGAGTAAAAACAAGAAAATAGCAGACAGAAACTAGTTTGGAATAGGTCAGAAATATGAGAAAATGATAAAGAAGAAAATGAGAAGAAGGAAAGTAGAGACACCATAACATCTAAAAGTGAACACGATAGCGCAGAAAAAAAGAAAAATCAGGTAAAAGAGAATATCCAATACAGAGCAAACATCTGTTACAATGCATAGTTAACATTACAAAAAGGAACCCAGCGGAGCCATATTAACCACACAGTTGTAGAGAAGTACCAAGAGCATGGAACCAACCATCAGAAAATGAAGGACATTAAGGATGAGAAGTGCCAGGAAGAGACTCGGAGTCCATCTGGGATTCAGATTGATTATCCAGAAAAGTGGAAAGCTCAGCAGGTTCATAAAAAATCTGTGACCGAACTCTGAAAGTTATTCTGAATCGCGAAGGACCTGCAAAGGAAAATGGGATATTCATATCTATAAGTCTTCTGCGAAGATTCAAGAAACCTTTCCGACGAATGACAGTGTCTCTAGCAAAGCCCTGTGATATTGATATTCTGTGACCTTCCCATTGTAATGTTCTAATCTTCCTCATTTGGGCTAGGATTTGCTCAGTGTGTTGGTGACGCAGAGGTTTAAAAATCACCGGTCTTGGAAAAGATAGCGATTTAGGCTTAAAGGTGGGACCTCTATGAGCACGTTCTAATTCAAAGTCCTTTTGAAATGAAATGTTCAGAACAGAAGGGATCCAAGTGAGCAAAAAATCCAACACTGAAGGAGCAGATTTCTCACATTCTTCCGGTAAGCCAAAAATTCGAAGGTTACTTCTACGATTTCTGTCCTCCTGTTCAGTCAGGTCTCTTCTCAATGAAGCCAAGGAGCGCTCCATACTTTGAACATGTTTAGCTTGCTTATTCGTGAAGTCTTCAATAGTGCTTATTTGTGTTTCTGCATTGGAGACTCGTAAAGAGAGATTTTTGAGGTCGTTCCGAATAGCCGCCACCTCAACTTGAAGTAAGTCCGTGTTCGTTTTGGTACTCTGTGCTATATCGTGAACTAAATTAAGTTTGAGTAGTATGGTGTTTAAAGTCGCGGCAGAATCCAGAGAACCCCTAGCTGGAACCTCCGGAGTGGGTGAGTTTTGTTTGGATCTCTTCAAATTCCCTTTAGAATCCCTGTCCTTGGAAGTGACACCCATGCCTTCTGCCATTGGACAGAAATAAAGTAGAAACACCAACTGATTTAAAATGCGAAACTGTTGTGAAATAAACACAGAGTACTGAAAAACTTACTTAGTAAGAACATTAAGTATTAATATCTGAGAGGCCAAAAGCCAATACGGCTATGAGACACGTGAAAAGATAACAAACACCCAATTTGGCAGCAAAACGCTTATGGGTAGGTGTCACAGCAAAAAGGAGCCAGTCAATATGAGTTATAATGAGCAGAATTCAGTCAGAACAGCACAGCCAGCAAAAACAAAGGCATTCACCAAAGCATATAATTAAGTCTAAGATATGCTTCTCATATTGTAATATATTCCTGAAGTAACGCCAGACCAGTGAGAGTCCACTACAGAAAAAGTACCATTTGTAAAGAATCCTGTCAGCAACTGACGACATGGAAAAACGAAGACTCAGGTCCTGAGAAGTAGCGGTATAAAATTGAACATGCCAATACCTCATGCATTCCAGGGTAGTTGATGAGAGGACAAAGCGGGAAAAGAGATGGTTTTATCTCCTCAGACTCGAAGAAACGATCGTGCCGACCGCCATTTCGAAGTCGTGCCATGAGGAGAATAACCCCGAGCAGCGTTGCAGTCAGAGAGAGCGTCTGAGAACTCAGCAAGCTGGCCCAAATGCTCCAGCGTTGCTCCGCCGCCCAATGCTGAAATTTGGTGATCAAAAATCACCGGAACATCAATCTAAAGCGAGCGTCCGCATCGGAGATCCGACGGAGCTCAAAGCAGCGCAGCCATCTTGGTTGCGCGTTCGCGACGACCCCTATTGATTGCAATATTAATCTACCTCTTGGAATGGTAGCTGCGGCTCAAATAACTTGTTGTGGTAGGTACTATATATTACAGGTCTTGACCTTTACTAACATGGTTTCTGTTAGTGTTTTGAGTGTGTTCCTTTATGTTTGGATTAGGCCTTATTTTAATGCCTAAATATGAATGTGAGTTCATTGCTCCATTCATGCAATTTTACAGAATAATATTTTATTTTACGTTTGTTTTATATTTTATACATTTATATTTTATATATTTTATTAATATTTTATAGTGATGATCGTCTTAAAAATGTGAATGCTCAAAACTACTCGTCCTGGGTTTTAACCGGAGAATGCTATGGTGATTTGGGTCCCATGTTCCAATATTTTACAATGGGACCTTATGCTGTTAAGCTTTATATAAATAAAATGGCAGGCCTATGACATTTATACACAGACCTGTACCACAGTTATGTCCTTGAGTTCTGTTTATTGAGTTTAGGCTCTGCTTGAAAACAGTGCCAATACTTAGGACAGCAGAATGCAGAGCATCTGTTGGTGAGAGCAGAACACGCCATCAGTGACCCGTTTAACTGCTTCTAAGTGAAGTGATTCTGAGACATAAACTACTCTTCAAGGAGGGCCCTGAAGGCCCACACAAGTGTGAGTGCGCACTCTAAATATTCCCACTCTTCTGGGGTCCACTTGATTCCTTAGAGTCTTTGGTCTTGATATGCATGTGCTGATCCTGGTTGCACAGTTCATCACACTGACTGTGTACACACATAGATCCACAATCCCTTAACAGATTGGTGAAGGACTGCTTCTATGAGGGCTGTCAAGGGCGACTGATTGATTCTCCATGCTCCCTCCACATTCTTCCCTCCTATCCAGGGGAGCGCTTCGCTTCTGGCTCATTTGAGACTGATGTCATTTCCCTAAATTACAGTGCATAAAATATCTTTGCATTCAACCATCATAAGCTGTGATTTCCTGTAATGTGCTTCCTGCTTTGTTCCCCCTTTTCAACTGTGTATCTGCACTGAGCCCAGTTCACAATATGTACTTCTCCCAGCAGGTATGCTCAAGTTCACAAAAAAGGCTAGGATTGGCAACTGAAGGTTCAGGGCACCCGTTTTATGCAGCTAATTAAGGCATAGCTCTTGCAGTTTTGAGCCAACGACAGTCAGCTAATTGTGTTGAATTTGCGGGAGAAATGGACACTTAGTCCATTTCACTTTAGAGTCATGTGAGATTTGTGACACTTGTTGGGCTTGATGGTTTCCCTGCGAAGTGTTATCGACCCTCCCTGGCAGCATCCTGACCTCTGGTATCTCTGATTACCCTTCAAATCTGCTGCCCCCAACAGCGGTTTTTTGCTGGCATGATGTGGTCAATCCTGGTAAAGTCCCTTGCTGTGGGCCAGCATTTGGTCAAACTGCAACCCGTGAACCCCTAATCCTCGCCACACCCGAGCTTTCCCTACTTGTGCCTGACAAATCACTCTTAATGACACACTAAGACAGCTGGAATTTGCTTGATGGTTATTATAAGTTGCCCGACAGTCATAATTTAGCTTTGGTCTGTATACCTTTCCAGTGGATGCTATTTTCTAGTTCAGAAAGGTTCACTAGCTTGATTTGAATTCAGTGCTTAAACTAAATGCCCTAGTTATTCACAAATATTCCTTAACAAGCATTGACAAAGTCAATAGATCTGGTTTGTTTATAATGAAAGGTGTGCTAAGTATGATGTTAACACATTGCAAAAAGGTATTTTTGGCTATGGGATCACATTTATTAAGGAGATCAAGTGAACATGCAATGTGTAGAGGCAAAAAGAATCATGAGAATCAATGTTATAAGGACAAACTGTTTGAAACAATCATATTTATTTGAAGACTTTTATATAGCGTGAACATGAACCATCATGGTATAAGGGCACTGTACAAATAGCAGACAAGTTGTACATGTAGAGAGAGATGCAATAAGGAATTAGCACACTGCAAAACAGTCACAGTATAACAGACGGGTGGCAGATATAAGATCCGGAGGTGCCCACAGTAAAATAGTCAAGCTAAGGGGCTTCAGGGCTACTACTAAGGAATCTATTCAGCTTAAGTAATTTTCCTTCTTTTTTGAAGGAGGTAGTTGAGGGGTTTGACCTGATTTCAGGAGGCAGTGCATTCCATATTCTTGGGGCTAGACCGGAGAAGGAGCAGTTGTATGTTTTCTTTTTGTTGAACTTCTGTGGTTTCAATAGTAGGCAGTTGGTGCTTCTTAAGGCACGACTGCCACCAGACAGTTTGAATTTACTGGCCAGGTAGACAGGAGTATTATGGTGAAGGGCCTTGTGTGTCATGCAGGCTATCTTCAGCTGAATCCTTGCTTCAAATGGGAGCTATTTTAGATGTATTAGGTCTGGTGTGGATGAATCTTGATTCAGGGATGAGCCTAGCAGCAGAGTTCCGTGTGGCCCTTAGCAGCACCAGTCTTATGTTGCATAAGCCTGCAAGAGTCGTATTCCAGTAATCGAAATGGGAGATGACTAGGGATTGGGCTGCTAATTGAAAGTCATCAGGGTGCACAAAGGGTTTGAGTTTCCTTAGTGAGTTCAGTTGAAAATTGGCTTCCCTGGTGGTTGCACTGATATGATCTTGCATATTCGAAGTATTTGTCCAACGTTATACCTAGTGAACTAGTAGAGTCTTTAACATGGAGGTTGCAGTTGAGAGCTGTGAGTTGCTTGAACTATTCTTCATTGGGGGCAGAATGATTGTGAGGGGCGATCAAGAGGAATTTAATTTTGAGTGTGTTGAGCATAAGGTGATTGTGGATTAACCATTGTTGGGTGATCAGTAGGGTGCAGTTGAGAGTCTTGATATCTTCAGGTGAGGAAATATTTGGGTACAATTGTGTGTCATCTGCGTACATGTGGTAGTGAATGTTAGATTGCTTCAGAATTTTGGCAAGAGGTTCCATGAACAAGTTGAATAACGTGGGTGAGAGCGTGGATCCTTGGGGCACTCCAATTGAGACTGGAGTAATGTCAGAAAGGGTTTGGTTGACTTTGATTCTTTGAGCTCTGTTATGTAGGAATATGGCAAACCAATTTGCTAATAGGACCAGATAGCCTCATCGTTCACTCCAAAAGGTCAATCATGCTGTTGCGTTTGACCGCATCAAACGCAGAGGAGAGATCAAGAAGTATAAGTAGGCATGGATCGTTCTGATCAAGCAGTCTCAGGGCACCATCTACAATCTGTGTTAGGGCTGTTTCATTGCTATGCCCTATTCTGAAGCCAGATTGGCAATGATCAAGGAGCTGAAACTGCTCAATGTGGTTGCAGATTTGCAGTTGTATGCATTTCTCAAGTAACTTTGATAGTGTCGGGATTCTGGTAATTGGATGGAAATTGTTGCAGTCGGACAAGTCGGAATTAGGTTTTTATTAGGATAGGGGTGACTTAACCTATCTTTAAACAATCGGGAATCATGCCCCGAGTGAGAGATGCATTAACAATCTTATTCTAAAGTGAAAGTATGGATGATCTCAGCTGTTTGATGAGCTCGCCAGACAGAGGATCAATGAAGTGGGTGGAGGGTTTTATTGATAATATTGTTTTGAGTATTCAGGCTTTGTCTGGAAGTTTGAAGGCATTCCAAGTAGCATTGTTTTTTGCAGTATACACAGTAAGAGGGGATCGCACCAGGGACTGCACTGGGAGGAGACTGGGATGGACCTTGCTTAGTAGGCGCTGTGAGTTGCAGTTCTGATTCAATCTTCTTAGTGTTTTCAATTTAATAGGTGAATTCATCTCCGCTGGGCAGTGACCCATTGACTACCAAATAGTGGTTAGGTTGGCAAATTGTTAGTTGTTTGAAAATGTCATATAGTTTTTTGGGTCTGTATTTAGTGTTGTCAAGTTGCACCCTAAAGTAATCTGCTTTTGATATTTGGATGAGTTTGTTATCGGAGCTTCTTGTCGACCTCAGGTGTTTGAGGTGTGCTAAAGAGTGAGAGATTCTCCATGATCTCTCGGCAAGCCTTAAATTGCGCCTTTCCTCATAAAGGTGGCCATTGAACCAGGGTTTGGAGTGTCTACTGGGTATTCTTTTTAATTGTTTCAGAGCAATGATATCAAGAATGTCAGACATGGATTGTATGTAAAGTTCGGTACAATCATTTACCTCCGCCATGTTTGTAGGAGGTTCTTGCTAATAGAAGTGAAATCGCTCAGGTTAATATTTCTCTAGTGTCAAGACCATTGTCTGGGTTTAAGAGATTGGCCCTGTCTAATCAGCAACTTTTCCCAGATGTGGAAGAAGATTAGGTAGTGATCTGACCAATCACAGGAGCGTATGGATTCCAGTTGTATGACATTATCATTGGAAATGATTAGACTTCGGTTGGAACATTTATTTTGTGTTCGACCGTTACACGATTGGGTAAGGTTGAGATCTGAAAGAAAGGCCTTGAAGGTTTTCAGTATGGGGTCATTTGAGTCATTCCAGTGAATGTTGAAATCCCCAAGGAAGATCTGGTTGGTGTGTTGGCCTGCGTTGAAGGAGATTGTCTCCATTGTTTGTTCGATGAAGGATAAGTTATTTACCGGGGTGGTAGATCATATGTAGTTTGCACACAGACTTGTCATTGTTCCATATTTCTATACCTAGGTATTCACACAAGGACAATTTAGAAGTTTGTGTAGGTTTCGGGTGAGCATTGAGCGGAAGATGCAAGCAATGCCACCACCAACTCTTCCAGATCTATCAAATCTGATGATGTCATAGTTGGGTGGTACTAGAATGTCTAAAATGGGTGAAGAGGTTTCATTGAGCCATGTTTCAGTTAAGATTAGGAGGTTGAGATCTTGTGCGAGGATGAGATTGGTGATGGCAGGTGCGTGTTTTACCTCAGACCTGCAGTTAAGAAGCATAAGCCTGATATGAGATTTGGTTACTAATGTCTCTTGGTGTGTTATGGAGACATGCAATAGAATTGTGTTTGTTCAAGGTTCTGTAGTTGAGACTGAGTTCTCTGAGTGGGTTGGAGGAAATAGTTTAGATAGTGAGCGGCAAGGGTAGATTTCCCTCATGTGTAGTGGTATATGATAACAGAAGGGAATGAATGTCAGCCTCAGATAAATGGCCTGTAACCCCCTGGGGTCTGGAGGAGGAACTGGGATGGGGTCTAGATCTTCAGTGCAAGATCGGTAAGTTCTCAATGATTGATGTCCCATGCCAGGAGTACTTCAGCTTTTCCTTGTGGGTGGATTATATAGTTTAGAGTGTAGGGTTCTGTTAATCCCAGCGGTCAGGTTGGGATTTCAAAGCTTCTCAAGCTTTGAGGCGATGAGTAAAAGGTTCTGGAGTTGGCTTTAACTAGTGGAAGGTCTTGATAGAGATCAGCTAGTGTGTCCTCAATAGAAGGAAGGTCAACAATATAGATGGAAGTGTGGTGCAGCATAGGGAAGGGAGGCGAGTGTGGTCTCTTCGGGGAGTGTGGAGTGGTTAGTACACTGGAAATGTCATAAGTAGTGAGGGGTGAAATAAGTGAAGTGATTGGAGGATGAGGGCTAGTGTATGTTATACTAGAAGTGATAACTATAAAAGGGGTAGGAGGAAGTCTCATAGATGCACCAGTGATGGGCCTCATGTACTGTCGGGAGGTCGGTGCAAGCATGTTGGAGGTCGAAGTGGTTGAATGGGTCATCCACAGGATCACAGATGGGGTAGGCGAGAGGGAGCCCTTGAACAACAGAGGCCAATTAGTATCCCTGAAAATCTCCGGGTTGAACTGGTGACAGTTTTCGTACAGTGGGCATTAGTTCCCACCATACTGTGGTCTAGGGGAATGGGCAGGTCTGATAAGTGGATTGTGGGGGGTGGGCAAGAGTCCTCACTTGAAATAGGTGATCTGGGGCCAACAGCTATGGTTCCAGTGTTAGAGTAGAGAAAGTAGTTGCAAGGAGGCAAGGTGATAGTGTAAGGGGGGACTAAATGATGTCTGTGTTTCAGTTTTGGAGCGGGAGGAGAGACGTTCACTTGTAGAGTCAGTGGGGGCAATGTCCGAAACCATATTTTTAATCTTCATGAAGATTTCGTCAAACCTCTCTAGATTTTGGTCTGATGATTGGATGAGAACGTTCCCGTTGTTGTAAAGGGAGATGGTTGCTTCAGCCTTGAAGGCCGGTGAAGGTGTTTTGGAGATTTGTAAACTATGTGGTGTTTTCTTAGATGAGTTGATTCAGAGCATAGAGGCTATACTCTCCTCCATTGGGCTCTCCTACTGGTGAAGAAGATTAAATCATTAACCAGGACTCCTTTTTTACTCAAAAGTAGGCATCAGAAATGAGCGTTTCCATGTAGCGATGGAGTAATTTATGTTTGTAGCTCTTGGTTGTGTTTTTAGATAGGTTGGGGGATATTGATCTTGAACGCATTGTGGCCCACCTGTGACAGCAAGCTATTGCTAGTACTGGGGTTATTCAGCTCCATGGTGGTTCTTAGTGTGTGGATTAATGGTATAAATCGACCTAATCATTTTAAAATTGAGCCACTGTGAGCATATCTGGCTGCAAATAAATGTATAATGCACAGGAAGATGCGACAAGTGCAAGAGCGCTGTCATGGGAGGTATATTGTAGGGGAGTAAAATGTAGTTCAGACCCTTTAAACACATCTAATATTAAAACTCATTCAAATGAAAATGAAGATCATCCCCTGAAAACTCTTCAAATAAGGCAGGATTTGGGTGGCCATGAGAAAAAGGCTGCCTATTAGGGCTAGATGGTCCCTTGATTAGGGGTAGGCCAAATACCATTGCAAGATGGCCACCCCATTAGAGTTACTTCTCTGTTGGTGTGCAACTAAGTCCTTCTTTCATTGCCATCACAACAAACATTGCAACTTACGTACACCATGTGTCTGAGTCCTCCCAGTAGAGGACAACCCCCGGAATGATCAATGCATGGGTGAGACGCATCTAGACCGATGCGGGTGCCTGTGTAGCTGAAGGGCTCTAGAAACCTGACAAGAAGGTGTAGGAGGGTGGCCCTGGGAAAGTCGCAGCCTTAGTGACCGCCACAGCACCACAAGGCCAACTGCGAGCACCAGGTCTGTGGGAATCTCCAGTGGTGGCTCCGGAGGAGTGCAGTGGCCCTGGAGTGAAGCTCCTCAGGCACAAGCCAGTATCTAGCAGCAGGTCAGCTCCGGAGAGGGGCAGCGGCCCTTGACGGAGAGCTGCAGGCATACACCGGCCCCTCACAAGGCAGCAGGGACAGAGTCGATTGCTGCTTGAGGGCCAGACTCACCCTCTGAGTAGAGAGGGCACACAATCAGGGCAGGTCGAAGGACGTCAGGTGGTACGGATTTCCCCGCCGAGGCAGATTGAGGGACGTCTGGAGGATCATCCACCAGGGAAGGGCAATTAGAGGAAGCACTCACCAAGTCCCTTCACATGCGCCGAGGCCAGCAGGCTCCATTCCCGGGTGCAAGGCAGGCCATCTGCAAATAGTGAAGGCGGTCGGGTCAGCAACTAGGCAAAAACGTCATGTGGGATTCCAGTGCAGATGACATGGCCATAGACTCACAGATCCCCAGACCGGACATTAGGTCAGATAAAGCGGCAACCTGGCATCTGTCCGTTTGGGCGTGTGGGCAGGACTCAATCTGCTAGTAGTGAATTCAGTTCAAGTCCTCTGGGTTTCTTCAGAAGCAGAGGAGAAAATCTTCAAGATCATACATGTGAGTAAAACCAATTTCTTTCCAATGCTTCCTAATGTGGTCTTCGTTGCAGCAATATGTAATAGAGGGGTGGATGGCAGGGCATAACCCGGGATATTCACAGATCTGTGATCCCAAGTCCAGGAACTTGCTGATGGAGCTCCAGCTTGGCAGCCACGTTCATATCACTTAGAGTGTTGGCAGAGAAATCATCCAAGTAATGGGGCTGAAAAAGGGTGCCACACTTAACGTAGTTTGTGATTCGACCTTGAAATCTGGTTAGATGGTACATATTCTGCTTTTTTCTTTGTAGTTCAATTGAATAAACTGATGATATAAGGATTGTTCTATCTCCAGAAGAACCACCATACTTGTTCTGAAATGCATTGAGAAAGTGCTAAAACATATAAAATTTCAAGTTGAAATTCATAAAAGTTTTTTTTGAGTTGCAAGAAATAAATTGTGAAAAGGAAGAAATAAACAGTTGAATCCACAAATGATGAAGAAGAACCAACTATGGTTGAATGTATGACTACGATGTTTGTTTTTTGAGGGGTACTAAACATAAAAATATATAGGCTCCCCGTGCAGGATGCCAAAGACAGAGGACTGCATAAACAAATATTTAGAATGGTTCAATGGTTCATAGTACAGAAGGGATAACATTGCTGCGCCCCTCGAAAGATAACAAGCATTGGCAAAGACAATAGTTCTGGCATTGGCCGCCAGCCTTTCAGCAAATCTTGTTTTGTCATGGTTTTTGCAAAACTCTGTTGTTTGGAAAGCTGCTGAACTCCCATCAATTTAAACAAAAACATTGGGTAAAGGCGAAAATGTTGTTTGGGTCTCAAAAAGCACACATTACATTGTACTCCCTGGCACTAAAGGGAACTACTTTGTGTGTTGATGTGCTCCTTGTGAAAGGGAAGAAACCTGTAATTTATAGTGAAGTCAGCACTTTGTCCCTTGATGCATGCTGGAATGAGTGAAAGAAAAATGTGAATGACAGAACCACAGACTAATGGACAAAGTCTGACTGAAAACTATGTTATAGACATAATTTAAGTAAAATAAAAAAAGTCTTGGCTAATACTTGTCTACCTCAGACATAAAAAAAAAAGCCAATCGATCTAGCCTGTTGCCTTTGGGAAAGAAGGTGAGAAAAAAATTAATAATGTAAGAATGATTGAAAAAATGAAAGCAAGGAAAGAATGAAAGAGAAAAGAATGAAAGGAGGACAGAAAGAAAGGAAAGACAAAAAGAAAGAAGCAAAGAAATGAAAGCATGCAGAAAAGAAAAAAAGGCAACAGCGCAAGAAATAGATAAAGAAAGAAAGAGAAAGTAATAAAAAAAGAGGACAGCATGAAGGAAAGAAAGAACAAGGGATGCAAGATAAAAAGGGAGTCAAGAAAGAAAGAAGGAAATAAATAACAAGGAAGGCAAGAAAGAAAAGGAAGAGCGAAAGGGAAAGAAGAAGAAGAAGGAGGAAGGAAAGAAAGAAGCAATAAAAAAAAGTGTAAAGAAAGAAAAAGGAAAGAAACAAAGAAAGAAGGAAGGAATGACAAACAGGGTTGCAAAGATATAGCACCCGCATGAGCTTATATACAGAGTACATTTAAGCTGCTGGTTTGGTGTGAAAAAGCAGTTGAAATAACAAAGGCCACTTCAAAAGGTGTTTACAACAACATTGGCAGGAGAAAGGAACTGAAAAAGCTGGAATGCCTGGTGCTCTGATCAGGTACAAACTTCCTGCAATCACAACGGGATCTACAAACAAAGGCAACACTACAATAATAAAGTAAAAACAAAAACACTGACACTGAAGGAACTACCTCATGTGTGGGTGTGCTCTTTGTGAAAGAGCTAAATGCAGTCATTCGAAGTGATGTTAACCTGTGGCTGCAATAGGCTGATTCATTGCCCCGCGCTGCATGCTGTAGTGGGCGAAAGCAAAATGTGAATGACACAAGAACAGACCAGCGGATGAAAAGAGGTAGCTAAAAATCCCTTTATTGTAGCATATTATACACATCATTTTATTAAAAATCAAAAGGTCTTGGCTAATGCCAGACCTAAAAATTAAACTACCATGAATCATTCAGTATCTAGCGGGAAGTGGCCATTCAAAGAAGCAAAGTCATTAACCACAAATACAAAAATATGTTCCTCCAGGCCTTTGTGGTCCGCTAATGAGCTAATATTATGAAACAAAGTGCTCCTATGCACACACAGTAGGGAGAAATCACTGCTTTCTTTTTGAGTAGTACAGCAAACATGGTTGTTATGCAAATTATTTTTTTGTTTTCATACACTTGTTCCACAGTTGGTGCTTTCTTTGGCACCTAGATATGGTTCAATCTGATTAGTCCGCAAGATAAAATAAGAAAATATAACCCATTTCTTTTTAGACAACCCTTCTCAAACATTGTGCTCTAAATTGCAAAATGTGGCCTTTCATGGGAGGGAAACATTCCTCACGTGGAAAGTTTTAGAATCTGATGGAATTTATGCCTGTAGCAGTGCTACGGATGATCCGTTCGTACTGTGGATTTTCTGAAGTACTATGGACAGGGATACAGGCTTGAAAGAGGGTGTGACTCAAATGTGGCCACGAATAATGCATGAAACACCCACAAATCCCTAGGTTTGGGAGTGTTTTGCATTCTATTTCCCACCCAGAAACAGATGTATATCTACTCCTACAAAAGTCAGGAAGTACGTGTGTTTTCAGGTTGGAAACTAGAAGGGGACATCCACATACTTCATGTGATGCAACCAAAGAAATACATGATTTTGTGCAAAGGCTTATATGCAGCCGCGGCCAGTGGAGGTAAGAGCGGTGGGGCCGGGTGGGGAGGTATTTCGACAGACGACGACGAGGGGAAATTAATTATTTATTTAATTTTCCCTTGTGGTCATCTGTCGAAATCCTCCCCCCCCCACTGGACCTACCGCGCTACCGCTCTTACCTGCAGGGCCACGGCTGCATATGCGCCAAATATACTAATGCGAACAGTCCACATGTGTTAAGTAAAACGGCGAAGGTGTGTTCTTGGACACCTTTGACGTGGAGAAGTTTGTGAACCTTCAAGTAATCCACGCCCCTTCCCTGATAGGAAAAGATTATTGTATTTTATTGCTGGGGTTTCCAAATGCGAGACCAACTTTCAACGGGGTTTTATTTGTTTTATTTAAAAGTGATGTCCTTTACCTCCCTATCGGATTCCTAAATTAACTATTTCACCTTTGTAAACATCTCACGTCATTTTAGTCTAAAATACATGATTTATGAAAAGTATATTTGCATATCGCTGTAGATGCTGCTGCTCGTTCAAATAGCTCCTTTGACTCATATATATTCATAGATGCATGACTAGTTGAGATGTTTTGTGAAAGCCACAGCTGCTGCTGTGCTTTTGAGGATTTCTTCTGTGAACAAAATGTAACTATGCCCACTTTTAATTTTATTCAGAATTAGTCTCCATGCAAGTTGTTTTGTCTTTTTGTATCACTTTTAATTCGTGAAAATGAACCCACGAATATTAGTTCGTTCTGTTCCTTCATCATGCTTTAACACCTTCCTAGCCTCACTATATAGGGCAGAGAAGCACTTTGTGGCACACGTGCATTAGTATAGTGAGGCGGGACTGAAATAATATCGTTGTGCACTTATAAAAAAATGAATACTGCTAATATACTGAAGAAAATGAAATGCTGCAGTAAGCTGATGAGGTGCCTAGGGCACAGATGTGCAGGTAAAACTACACTGCTAAGTATACCATGTACAGTGTATCCTTTAGACTCTGCTTTTTGTGGTATATTATATACTGTAGTAGACATACCGAGAATACTGCTGTGTATTCTGCCTTATATACTGTTGTAAACAATATGGCTATCGCATTACATACAGCAGAAGATATAACATGGATATTTCTACAAAACTGAACATACACTTCAGCGAATACAGAATGTATATTGAACTAAATTCAACTCTAGGGGCAGTCGGCAAATCTAGTACACATACCTCAACATGCATTAGAATCTTCTGCAGTGACGCCAGCAAAAGCTCAAAATAGCATTACGTAGGAAAATCATTTCTCATATGAGATTTAAAGTCAAATAGAGATTTAAAGACAAATAGGCATTTGAATTAGAAGGATGTTAGATGTATGATTAAAAACTGTGTTAAAAAATCACTAAAATTGGTCAGTTATTAGGTACACAACCAATACACACCTTCCCCAACACACTACGCTGGACACCTCAAATAATATTAGAGAGCATGTCATATTAGAAAGCACTGAGGACATTGCTGGTGATAGGACATCACAAATAACCGAGAGTGCAGCAGTAGATCAGTCCCTACGTTGGTCCAGGCAAATTGGATTTCAGGGCAGGTTGTTACAGTTGGTGAATCCAATCGTGGCTGCCAGAGCAAAAACAATGTTCGCCTCTTGACACCCGATAAAGTTCTGAATTCAGATTTGAATTTTCAATATGAGCCTGTGAACCAGTCCGCCAACCTAACCATCAGCATATGTCTATTTATTATTTTTAAACCAAACTCATGGTAGGTTTCCTCAGAAAAGTGCTGCACGTACCCAAAAACTGTGTGAATCTAAATGATAGTACTTAGTAGTGTTATAGACATAATGGTTTAAGGCCTAAAATACGATTTTATTCCCACTGAATAACCAAGTTACTATTTTTGTATACTTTTAGTGATATAAAGCAGTCATGATACTGCCTAGTTTTACATTTTCCTTGTCACGTGTTTTATTGGTTACTTCCCAGGTACTGATGCTGTGCAACCTCTCATATAAGTATTTTGTTGCCTGTTGTTTTCAGTGATTGCTTGTCCCATCAAGCTCTTTTTATCAATTTGTCCTACACAGGATTATTCTTCACATTAGGTTGCACTCTTAGTCACATAGGCCACCCCTGTTTTGAAGGTTTCTTGGATAGCTGCGCAGTCCACATCAATTTTAGAAGCCCCTCCCCCTATATGATTCATTCAACGTAAAGTGCTGGTTCTCCCTTAGATGTAGTGGAAATCTATTGGAAAGCTTGGGTCCAAGGACAGAGAACCTGCTTGCGCCATTAGATCTACAGGAGACTTAGAAAATCATCTGCAGTGAAAGCTCTTTGGACTGGGGTGACCAATAGGATGGTACCAAGAAATGTGGTCAGGACGATATTTTGGCGTTAGGCCATGAAGGCTCTGTACAACAGTGTGAGGAGCTTTAAATTCCACTCCAGGGCCTAATTTGAGCCGGTGAATTCAGGTGCTAGGCACCCCACTTAATTATCATCACCTGCACTTATGACAGTCTGCCACATGTTGGCACTGTTTACCTGATTTAGAGTGATCACAACAACAATTGTTTACTAATTCAATATACTCATATACATTAAAAATGAATAATACCTGCCGCCAAAGCTATTCCTATGACTTTGGGGTCCTGGAATAGTCTGACTTGTCACACTTGTAGAAGTGTGATGGTTAGTAGTTGTTTTGGTACTGTCATTGGCAATGCTGGCTGGGACAATGGGTGATGCACGCTGCCGTGGCCTCCTGACGAGGCCCTTGGCGCTATTTTCTTTTTGCAAACTAAGCACAGATTCACTCTAGACTTCACTGACAGCTAGTGTAGGTTTTTCTTCAGATGTGAAACTTGGTACCCTCTACGTATATTAAAACGCCAGAACTGCTGCTTTCCGTGGGGCCTTCTTGAAACACAGAGCTTAGGTCTCCAAAGAGGGCATTTCCATAGTCACTTTTATAATTGACAATAGCCTCAACAAAAACCCGGTGCAGGTTATTTAGGAAGATAGTGGAGAACTCGGTCATAATTTGTGCAGTGTCTACCTGCAGACCTTAACCACCGACGTGGATACTCAGACTCATTCCGGCACAGAAGAGGAGGATGCAAAAGAGTGAACAGAAGCAAATGTAGGTTGAGCACATGGAATGATCTTCAGATAATTATTTGCCTCTAAAGGTGTGCAATTTTATAGCTTGAATGGAGCTGGTATTTAGAATTCATTTGAGATGAGTAATTCAGACTTTATGCTAGTATTGTTCTGCATCGGTTTTTGGATAATGTCTAAATTATACCTACGAATATATCTTATGATTTGTAGCAGTTTAAAATGTAATTTATGGCAATTTAAAGTATTTGTAGATAACTATTTGTTAAACCTTTCCATGTTTTTTCCCAGTTTTTCGGACATAGGGGCTGATTATGATGACAGTGGGACCGCCACCGACGGGCGGAACCAGGTTCTCCTCCTGCCATATTACAGTGGCGGGCGGATGGTTGGAGGTCGGAAAGACCGACCACCACGCACCCTATGGGCTCCTTGACCCTGCCGGTGCAGGGGAGGGGGTTGTATTCCCTACAATGGTGGCGGTGCCTGCCAGGCACCGCCGTAGGGATTACAATGTCCTTTTCCGCCCGCCTTTTCATGGCGATTAACCCGCCATGAAAAGGCAGATGGAAAGGGACCTTGGGGGCCCGTAGCGGGCCTCCCTTCACCCCTGGCCCCAAGCTGTGGGTTTTGGGGGGGCACCTATGGTGCCCCCTAAATATCCCTGCACCATGTGGCAGACACCACTTGGTGCCTGTCACGTAGTGCAGGGATATGTCAGGTGTCCCCTTTTTGCATTGCTGCGTGTGCTGCAGCCGCAATGTAAAAGATAGGTATTGCGACCGCCACATACTAATGCCTTTGGCGGGACCGCCGACGGCTTCTCGGGCGGTCCCGTTTAGGATAGGGTGGCTGTCTGACAGCAGTCCGACTGCCATCCTAATCTGGCCCATAGTTATTTTTGTGATATAAAAATGTGCCTTTTCTTTAACCTTACAATGCCGAGCATATGCCACATCACAGGATGAATCTAAGTACAAGGATATTTGATTATTATTATTCAGAATTTTCCACTCCTCCCAACAGTAAATAGACTAAAACACACAGTAAACACTATAGGGAAAGTATAATGTGAAAACGGTTTACGAGGAAAGGATTATGACAAAATATAAAAGCAATAAATTAAAAAGATTATGAAATATTTCAATAATAGCAGCTGAACCAATCCTATCCATACACAAAAATACAGCAACAGTTGTAAGGTAGGACTAGGCTCCTTGTTTGCACCATGCCCACTGGTGAACACAGACAGTGTGACTGGCCCATAACAGCGAGTGTAGATGGAGCGGGCTGTAAAATGGCCCAATCAAGGGCAGAATGAGTCCCTCATGTACACAAACCTCCGCCACAGCTTGGATAATGCCTTCTGTGCCTGGCTGATTATCAAATCCTGGTGAGGAACCAGAAATAGGGAAGAATAAATGGATGGAATCAAACTCTACGATCAGGTTATAGCATTTTCTTATTAACTCCTTGCTATGACCAAGAGCTTTTGGCAAGTTCCCTTTGCCATATCCATTGATTATACAGTCTGTACTTGACACCCATTTGTAGCGAGAAGCATTTCTGCATCTTTTCCGTTTGCCTACCCTGATGAGTTCAGGATGCAAATTATTTGTATGCTAGAAGAGAGTTTTATTTCAGAGTGGCACCCAAGGTTCTAACATTCTTCGATTCAGTACGCTTGCAATGATAATGTTATGGGAGTCGGCTTCCAGGGCTATATTACACGTGGTGCCATCGGGTGACTATGGACATTAGCATCTGCTTTTTGTGCCCATGTGGCACCTTGATATTACAGAAAGGGTTGCAGGCACATGTGAAGCCCCTTTTGTAATCTAGCTCACACTAGAGCCAAGTGCGCATTGGCACAATCACAAACCTCGTGTGCATGGGGGTGTCTTCCAATGCAAATAGGAATATCTTTGCCCTTGCATCCAAGATGTATTAATGATGTGGAAACAAGTGCTACCGAGCCATTGAGATGTGGACTGATTGTGCACCACATCTGAGGTGGTGCACAATCAGTGTGTACCCAGGGGGTTCGTAGGGGAAGAGAGCACATGGTTCAAGAAGCCCCTCAAGCATTCCCCTGCAAGCA
Source organism: Calotriton arnoldi (assembly GCA_963921515.1). NCBI lineage: Eukaryota > Metazoa > Chordata > Amphibia > Caudata > Salamandridae > Calotriton > Calotriton arnoldi. The sequence goes on from CAWUFW010003614.1 coordinate 1,443,011, forward strand.
GGTGCAATCACACAGTGCACCTGTGTGTGGAGGGAACCCCCCACTCTTAAAAATGAGGCTGGGTCCACTTCCAGTGAAAGTGCCTTGGTTTTAAACTGCTCTGATGTGTAATTCAACTCCTGCTCTCTGCTCTTAATGTCCCTTGTATCGAAATCATTACTCTGTGTTTGTATGATATTTACATTGAGTGTGAATCTAGATAAAACAGGGGTGCAGTTGGAGCTAAATATTCAGTGGTCAAACATGGGCTGCTTACTGCTTCGCTTGTGGAGATTGGGGTGTTGCAAAAGGGAGGAGGAACAGCTTCTGGTTGAATTCCCAAATATAGATGTGGATGCGATGGAGATAATGTAATTTGTACGTTGAAAACTTTAGACTCTGTCCCACTGCAGGCAGGGGGTGGGGATCATTTGAAGTCTTTCCTCTTTTATTTGATTGCATCGGGGTAGGTTGGGTTATGCAAATGTGTGTCCCTCTTCTGATGCCAGTTTTACTGCTGCTCATGTAATGTTTGAATTTCATCCTTTTGGAGTAACATTTAGGTGGCCAGTTTTTTGTGCAATGGCCTCTTTGCTCTTGACGTTTTTGGAAGACATGATTAAACACATTAAACTTTACAAACCTAAGACAGTGGCAATTGGGTGCTTGATATCCTTGGTGCTGATAAAATGGGTGTCTTTGTCAATAAACGCGCTTTCGGCCATGTTTTTGAATCTCTTCTCGATTCACTATTTATCCCTTAAAGAGTTTTATCGTTTTTTTTGTCTACTTCCATCTATGAATGAGGCGTTAAAATCAGGGACTTGTTTGAAGGTTTATCGAAGTTATTGCTTTCCTCCCTCTTTGGTTTCTCACTCATTTGCTCCCGGTCTCCCCCGGATACCAGTTCTTAAGGTTGGCCCTGCCTTCTGTGTTCATAACCTCACGCCTCTCCGGATTCTACGCACCCCTTGTCACCAAGGAATCCTGGTTCTCCTGCATAAAACTTTCCTAAACGACCTTCATATCCTGTAGCTATGATGGATATCAGTGTGTGGAACTGTTTTGTCGTTACTGATGGGACATTTTAGCTGGCCACTGGCTCAAGGGGCCGGCGCCAGGGATACCTGTGTACTGGTCAGATTTATTCAAGTTTAAGCGGTCTGTTATGTTGATTTTAGTACGTGCTTTCGATGACCTATAGATAATCATTGAAAATGTGCACATATTGAACAAGCATTTGCAATGCAAATCGGTCTCGCTTTTTGGACCTTATAAGCATTTAGCCATGTCCCTTGTTCTTTGTTACAGGGTTCCTTACTGCCCCACACCTGGGCTGCCTAGTGCTTTTTTTGTGGAGTCCATTTTACAATTTCCACCGTTGATCACACTGAGACACTTAAAAACACATTTTTTATGAGACACACACATACGCACATATATGTAAATATAGAGGAATGTTGTAATTTAATTACACCACGATATGTGAGAAACATAGCTCTAGTACACCCAATGTGGATGAAATCAGTGAGTCTCAGCGCCTTGTATAAAAGAAAAAGGTTCATCTTTATACCACATGTGCAGATGGACTTTGTGGCTGCTGTGTAGCATGATGAAAAGTTATAATAAAAAAGTGTTAGGAAAGCAGTCACAGAGCAGGACAAAAAGTAGAGCAAAAAGTGAGAGAGCAAGAGTTACAGGAAACTGGTCATAGGAAGTTAAAGAAAGTAAAAGATGCCAGATGGAGGAAGGAAGCAGGTGCACGAGGCTGGGGGCCTTGAACAGTATTGGAGCTGGGTCTGCAAGGTATAGTCCGAGTACTTGGCACAGGTAAGTGGGACAGGCAGGCCTCGGTAGAGTTTGCTTAATGACTGGTTTGCGCTGCAGGAGAAATTAAGTAGTAGCATGATGGGGAAGGAGTTCCAGGAGCAGTGGGCAGGGCTGGAGTGGGCAGCAGGGAAAGCAGGTGGTAGTGCAGCGTTGAGAAAAAATGTGGGAAGGTTGAGGGGTGGTTTAGAACGGGGAGCTGAGAGCAGGACAAACAAACGAGTTTGAGCTATGTAGATTATGTAAAACCTACGGCTCATTTTAACAGACTCGTTAAAAAGACAGCGTTACATTTATTAAAACACTGGTATTATTAAAGCAGCGTCCAGGTGTAAATGGTGGTTGCCCGGCGCTTCCTCTTACCTGCTGGGCCTGCTGCAGCAGCTCCATGTGCTTGTGTAGGATCTGGCTGTTGAACTCGTGGCTCTGGATCTGCTGCCGCAGCTTCTGCATCGCAGCCCGCAGGTCGTCCCGCTGCGCCTTGTTCAGGCACTTGTTCACGCGCTTCCCCGGCTCGTGCTGCAGGGCGTTGTACAGCGTGGCCTCCAGGTCGTGGATTTTTTGCAGTGAGTGGACCACATGTGAGCATGCGTAGCCTCGAAGACACGGTAACGGTGTAGCTGGCACCTGGAATCGTGTCGGAGACATCCGCCTGAAAATCCAAACACACATCCTTTAACTTTTTTTTGTTTATATTGTCACTTTTACAGCAGTTATAGGTGACTTGTACCATGCACATTCCACAGCAAAACAGCTCAAATGCAAGAGGCGAGTCGGACGGACATTATTTGGGTGACTATATGAATCACGTTGAAGGAAATATCAAAACGCATTTCGTTATCAGGAGGCAGGTGCATACCGCGTTCCTAGTTGCAGTACATGCTTCGCAGAAGACAGACAAACCAGACAGAGGGACAAAAGGCAGCATGCGAAAAGCAAACACAAGTTCCCTAAACAGGTTTTATCTCCCAAACAAGCCATTCTCCACAAACATCCTTTGGCACATTACCTGCGTCTCTGGAGTCCCCCACAGAAGCGAGAGCAGAAGAATGCAAGAAGTAACCAAGATTATACTTTTTTTGGTGCGTGGAAGGAAAATGTTCCTTTTTTCTTTTTGATGGCTTCGCCAGGGAATGTTGCCTGCATTAATGATTTAGGTGCACGGCTGCCTGGCAAGTACACAATTAATGAGCCTGTATTACTCAATGGAGCTGCCCTTCCTTTGTTAAACTATTTATGAGCCCTCGGATGACCAGCTAGAGGTGCAGGGCAGGCTTTGAGAGGTCCCTACCTGTCGTTAAGGTAATGCACCCCACATGGTGAAGTTTGCCCTGACAAATATGGCGTACACGGTTTGGTTTTCGACCGATATTTAATAGAAGGGCCGGAGCAGGGGGCGTCATGGCTGGTTGGTGTTGCAAAGAATGTTCCCATCAGCGCTCGGCGAGTAAACAAAAGCTGACCATCCTCGCACTCTAATGAGAGCCTTACCTAATACTCCCCACCTCCCAGCTCTCTGACAGCAACAAAGCTGTGGCGCGGAGCGAGGTCCACCCGATATCTTTCCACCCGTCCGCGCGACCGTCTCCAGCGCAGGGAAAAGGAATGTGATGAAACATTGAAGGCTCGAAGTCCCCTGGGCTCTTCGGGTTCTATTCAGGAAGAAACGCAACACAAATTGAATAAAGTTTTTCTTAGTCAAGTGCTATTCCAATGTCCGAGTAGGGTTGGGCAAAGTCCATAATAAGCAACACGCTCACTGCATTAATCGCACAATCCCAAGTACAACTTATTCTCGAGAGAAAAAATAACTATTTACTTTAAAATCACCACCTCACTGCAAATTTCAGCATGCTTGTTTGGCACGCATGCGTACGATGTAAAGCATCGGGCGCATGCGAGAGTCTGGACAGGTCAGGCAAAAAAGAGTGCAAATTCAGTGAGCCAATCAGAGGAGAAGACAAGCATTTACAAATGCAATAGGACTCGTATTTACGCGAGACCTATTGCATTGTAAACAAAAGTGCGGGCGTTCAAGAAGGCACGAACGGGAGTGGGTGGGGGGGTGGTGGTGGGCAGAGAACTTACGGACTGCAGGAGGGAACGGGAGGAGGCAGGGGAACAAAAGAGTTTTAAAAGTAAAGGGGCCGATAGCCATGGAAGGAGAAAAATGACTACATGGCCGTCAGGAGGAAGGACTAACAATCCGAAAACGAATCAAAATGCAGCATTTATGATTGAAGCCAATCAAAAATATGGCCGGAAAGTGGGCGGAGCTTCCCCCCACTATAGTGTATACTGCATGCCTCGCAAAGCGGGCAGCGCATGCGCTGCACCGCTAGGCAAGACCTAAAAATGGCAGGCATTTCTCATAATCCGTGGTATTTAAACTGCCTTGAGAGCATTATTAAATACGAATTTTAAAGTTTTAACTTGGAATTGCTCGCCAAATGCATTTTAAGTCTGATTTCTTTGTGCCAGGGAATGCAGAAATAATCATGCAGATGTTAATGTCAAGGTCTTTATTCATTATTTGAATCTCTATTTTTCTCTTTCTCTAGCTCTATCTCTGTTTAGCACTTTCGATGTCACTGTCTATGCCTGTCTTCTTCTCCTACGCTTGCCCTCTTTTTTTCTCCCATTCTAGTTCAGTCTTTCCCTGTTTTCTCTCTCACATCCTTTTTTTCATCTTTTCTCCTCTGGCTTTCACTCTTTCGTTCTACATCCCTCTCACTCTTTTTTCTTTCACCTTCTCTCTTCCAGGAATTACTGCAGGGCTTTCTGGAGCAGAGATGCGCAAGGCCTCTTGAAAACGTAGTCCTACCTCTGGCTCGGTGATGTAATTAGATGTCGCCTGGGGATATATCATGATTTAGATCAGCCCTGCGCACGTGTACAGAAAAGAGCCCTGCGGCATGTTTTTTTTAAATAAAGCACGCTGTCTGAGGTGCAAGCCGTGATTCGGTACTCTGTGAATTAGTGCGAGCCCTTCAGACAGCGCATCTAGGAAACTGAGTGTTGATTTCTGCTGCATAATTCTGAGATGTGATATCCGGAACGAATACAGTTATTCTGGGTTAACGAGACAACACATCACAGGGCAATTTATTCAGAGACCTCTGCACGGCTACCTTTCCGCATGCGCAGAACATTATCCTGATGGGGCCCTGTTGTGGGCAAGCTCTTTGCTGTAAGGTGCGCTTTATAAATATATTGGCATCAGCTGTGCTGCAGTGCTAGTTTCTGGAAGCTGTTTTGCTTCAGATGTGCAATATTTCATCCTTGCACCATTACCTCGTACCCTGTTTTACCATCACATTCTGTATCGTCGTGGAGCCGTCCTGCTGCAGCTGAGGTAGTGCTGAACTGCATGCCCTGACCTCGACTGCATCGCACTCTTCCTGGACTGCTGCATATTTATGGCATGCCAAGGACTCGCCTGCAGACAAGATATTACATCGATTAATAGTCTCACGAGGCCTTTCTGCACCGTGACCCTGCACACATTTCTGCAGAGCCACACTTCCAGAAACGGATTTAAAATAACTTGTTCTGCAGTAAGGACATTCTATTCTTCCAAATGCCATCTGCTTGGTTGAATTATATTTGTGTTTTAGGAAGAGCGCGGTCCTCGTTTTCATTATGTTTTATGAGACTTTGCTTTTAGCATAACTTTTAGATATTACAATTGTCGTGGAAGTTTTTTCGCTTTGTGCAAAATCATGGCGCCATCACCTATATACAGAAATGGAATCACCGGATTTTAGAATGCCTGCAAATGCAGTGCGATCACTCCAGCCAAATCTTTCTTTCTGCATTCTTGTCCTTTACCCTTGTGCTCTTGCTGTTTTGTCAGCCTAGCCCCAACGCACCATGGTGCAATGGTGCCTGTGTTGTAGGCAGGATTGTTTTTGTGCAGGAAGGGACACCTTCCTGCACAAAAACAATTCTGAGAGGTTTTTTCCACTTTCTATGTGTGCTGCCTTCTATCTGTGCTGCAGCACACATAGAAAGAGGAAACAAGCATTTGCAATACAATTGGTCTCGCGTTTGTGAAAGTTAGAGCTAATGGCGTGGTAAATGATATTGTTTTTTACTTGTCATTAATAGACCCTGTTTCTCAGAACCTGACAAACCGTCCATATGCCATCATATTACACAGGACCATTGGAAGATTCACTTCCAAGCAGTTTACAACTTTGGGGAGGGAGATCACTGTAATAAAGCCTGGGAGCCCCTCCCATGTGATTCCCATATTAATTTTGAGTTAGAAGAGGTGATAACCGGTATAGCGGGACTGACCAACAATAAGGCCCCGGGCCCAGACGGGATCCCCCCTGACCTGTTTAGAAGCAACATCGAGGTGTGGGCTTCAATTTTAACTAGGGTTCTGAATGCAGCAGTGTTAACTGACATGCCCCAGTCTTGGTCTACTGCCACTATTGTACCTATATATAAGAAGGGGGATAGGGATAACCCCAATTGTTACCGACCCATATCGCTGATAGAATCAACCGTTAAGGTGATGGGATGGTCTTACTAAATAGGCTTGTGGAGTGGGCAGACAAAAATAGAATTATCTTGGAGGTCCAATACGGCATTCGAACAGGCTACAGTGGGCCAATGCTTGAACCTCTATTTGCTGACAGCAAAATACACATTCGCCAAAGCGGGATCCATTTATTTAGGCTTCATGGATCTAACTGCGGCATTTGATAGGGTGAACCGCAGTAAATTATTGTCTCTGTTAGACGAATTGGGAGTGGAGCGATCAATAATAAATGCCCTGATGTCTTTATATGCCCACACCTCAGCTACGGTACGCTTTACACAAGAGAGGGATCTCACAGATAGTTTTAACTGTTCAAGAGGGGTGCGCCAAGGCTGTATTCTAGCCCCTTTTTTATTCACGCTGTATATCAATGGGTTGGAAGCAGAACTGATACCATTGCAGGCTGATACCCCGAGAATAGGCACTAGACCGGTACCAGTACTGCTGTACGCAGATGATGCGGTGCTCATAGCACGCACCCCAAGAGCACTGCAAGTCTTGATTGATGGGTTTGTCTCCTTTATGAATGGGCTGGACCTGTCCCCTAATTATGCCAAATCGTTTGTGATGGAAATGGGCTGTCAAGGGAAGAGTTCAGAAACCTATAAGGCCAAAGTCCCAGCCTTTAAATATCTTGGGGTCACTTTCGATGCTAAACTAAATTGGAACACTGATAGTTGAGAAGGTGATGGACACGAAGAAGGCATTGGGAGGCATTGCAAATTTTGCACACAGATTAGGTACATGGTCGCCTGGGGTGATTTTAAAATTATACCAATTAATTTGTATATCCAAGGCCGTGCATGGGAGTGAGATTTGGGGGCACAAAGCAGTGGTGGAACTGCAGACAGCGCACAATAAATATTTGAGACGGGTATTAAAAGTTCCACAGGGCACACCAGCTTACTCAGTTCATGAAGAACTCAGGGTGAGGTATGTGTCCGACTTAGTCACAGTCAAGCCTCTGCTCTGTTGGGTGAATATTTGGTCCAATGAGGAGCCCTCCTTTAATCAAGCTGTAATTTTGGACTGCCTCTCACTGGATCATGCCCTTAAAATACCCTGGCTAAGATATATTAAAGAAACACTCAGTAGTCTAGGAAGAATAGATATCTTCACAAATTATAAAATATTAAAGAAAGGGGATAACAAATTAATAAATGATCTATTCTTCAATAAAGTAAGTGCGGAACAAGAGGGAAAGGAACTGAGTAAGCCGAAAGTCTGAGCACACGCCCTAGTCAAATCTGTAGTGGGATTAGAGCATTGCCTCACTATTCTAACTAGCGCCTATGATCGTTTCTTAATAACCCGTTTTAGATTTAACCTGTTTCATCATTTCGTAGCGCAAACCGAGGTTAGAGGGCCTTGTGGCTGCGACAATAGGTCTCCACAGGATATTTTACACTTTGTCTTTTTATGTAAATATTTTATGTATCCCAGGTGCCTTTATCTTAAATCCTATTTAAAATCTATGGGTTTTAGACAAGCTCGAATAGCACTTTTGCACATGCAACTCCTGCAGAACGAACGCACTTTATTCGTGGTTACGCACTTTTTAAGAGCAATGGTGAGATCTAGGAAAACCAGATATGCCCATGATTGAGAAGTGTTTTTTTTTTTAATGAATTGAGACATGTAGACATATATTGTGATGTTTTTTAATGTTGCCCCAAGACGAACTATGGGGCTCATTAGGATGTCGTGACAATCGCCACCGCCGAGCCGGCGGTGGCAACCGCCATGACATCGTAACGAGTGAAACCCCCTGCCATATTACAATGGTGGGGGGTTTCGCGGCGGACGCAACGTGCGTCCGCCGCTTTTCCGCCGGCCGGCAATCGTTCCGATTGCCGGCTGGGCGGAATTGGCCCCTCATATGGTGGCATCATATTAGGATGGTGTGATGTGAAGGCCTTTCCATGGCGGCTTTGCCGCCATGGAAAAGCTGGCAGGAATTGCTTTGGGGGCCCGTTGCGGGCCCCCGGGGGGCTGCACTTGGGGGGTTACTATGGTACCCCCCCTCATTGCCATGCACAAGGTGGCAGGCACTGCACGGTGCCTGCCACGTTGTGCATGGCAATGCACAACATGTATTTTTGGCATTGCTGCGGGTGCTGCTCACAGCAGCACCCGCCGCAATGTTAACAATACGGAATGCGACCGCCAGGGTGGCGGTCGCATCCTAATTGGTGGTAAGGGACCGCCGCACCGCTGGCGGCCGGTTCCAACACCGCTAGGGTGGCGGGCGGACTTCAGTCCGCCCGCCATCCTAATGGGGCCCTATGTTTTAATGTATATGAAATTGTTTTAATGTCTGTATCTTTATCTTAATCCTATTGAAAAGACATGGGTTTTTAGACAAGTTCGATTTGCACTTTTGCACATGGAACTTTTGCAGAACGAACGCACTTTATACGTGGTTACACACTTTTAAAAGAACAATGGTGAGATCTAGGAGAATCAGATACGCCCAAAACTGAGAAGTATTTTTATGAATTCAGACAGGTAGACATATATCGTGATCTTATTTTGAGTTGCTCCAAGATGAATTGTGTTTTACTGAATATGATACTGTTTTAATGTATGTATCTTTTATGGCTGTGTGCTTTGCCGAATAAAGATTGTTTATATATGTTTATATATATGCTTGTGTTTTTTTGTTTTGGGTGGATATATGTTGTTTGTAGTGGAATTATGTGGCTTGAATTGTAATGGTTAGTTGTGGAATTGTGTGAGGTGGGAATTGTGTGTAGTGTATTTGTGTAGTGGGATTATGTGGTATGGTGAATAGATAGGAGTGAGAGATGTACAAAATAGATAGAAAGTAAGATTGAGAGAGATAGGTAGATTGTGTATGAAGTGTTGAATGAACTGCAGATAGAGTAGTAGAAAGAGTGTGTGAGAAAGAGAGAAAGAAGGGGAGAGAAGGTTATAGTTGCATAAAGAGATTGCGCTTGTGTACGCAGAAGAAATTGAAAGAAGAGGGGGAGAGTGTGTGTGTGGTTTAGATTTTTGCTATGCTAAATAAACTGTGCTGAACGACGTGAAGCGAATCAATAGGAGAAATGTTGGATTAGTGCATTAGAGAGCGAGAGAGTGGTGAGACAGAGAGCACGAGAAAGAGAGGGAGTAGTGGGAGGTGCACCTGGGGGGAGATTAGAGGTAGACCTTTACCTAGTACAAGGATGTACAGGAAGGTAGCATGTGCAAGGACAGCGATAATAAAAAAAAAATGAATGATAAAGTTACAGTTGAAGTTGCGATGTAAAGGTACTCCCAGTATAGTGACTCCCGATGCAGAGGCCACACTGTAATGAATCCTGTTTTAATTACCTGTGAAATAATGACTGACAACCTCTTAGGCATCTTTCATTTTAGTTAATCCGCCACTGAGTCAATCATCTACAGTGCCTCCCTGCTCACGAATGAAAATAAACAGTATTAATTGTGCTGTTTTCCTCCAAATATTTACATTTTCCTCTAATCTTTCCTCTAACTACTGAAGAATCAATGAACCATTAGAATGTTGGAGCAGGAGACATTGGACCAAAAACCTGAATGTGAAGAAATATTGCCCTATGTTGCCTTGCAAAAGAATCAGCGCATACTATTATCTTTCTTATCTGTGGCCCAGGCACCCATACTACCAATAATCCAACTTTTATTCTTTGTATTTATTTTGCATATGCTTGTTGAAATTGTGTGTGAGTTCTCAAACGGCTAGATGAGTGGATGAATGCAAGAATGAGTCTGTGGATAAATGAAAGGATTCATGAGTGCAAGGATGAGTGCCACAGTACATATATGTTAAGTTTCTGAATTCGTAAACTCCCCAATGAAAGTGGCACATTTTTAACTGAAAGCCAGATGTATTGGCATTGTTAATGCTTGTTACTTTTAAATACTCATGGCTAATCCAGCCACAACTAAAACAAACAGTTGTAGGCAGTCAGCAGGGGGCTTTGAGAGTGCACCTTTGATTTGGACACGGCTCTATCAGATATCTCAAAGAAGATGAATGCAGTAACTCAAGGTTTTTCCATACTTTGTCATCTAATGCTTTGGGAATATCAATCAATCAATCAATCATGTCACTTATAAAGCGCACTACATACCCGCGAGGGTCTCAAGGCGCTGGGGGAAGAGGGGGGTGGTGCTGCTACTGATCGAAGAGCCAGGTCTTGAGGAGTCTTCTGAAGGCCAGTAGGTCTTGGGTCTGTCGGAGGTTGGTGGGGAGGGTGTTCCAGGTCTTGGCGGCGAGGTGGGAGAAGGATCTGCCGCCGGCGGTCGTTTTCCGGATGCGGGGGACTGTGGCGAGGGCGAGGCTGGTCGAGCGGAGCTGGCGGGTGGGGGTGTAGAAGCTGAGTCGTCTGTTGAGGTAGGCTGGTCCGGAGTTTTGGAGTGCTTTGTGTGCGTGGGTGAGGAGCTTGAAGGTTATCCTCTTGTTGAGAGGGAGCCAGTGCAGGTCTCTCAGGTGGGGTGTGATGTGGCTGCGTCGGGGGATGTCGAGGATAAGACGTGCAGAGGTGTTCATTATAGCAATTGTTCTTTTCTTTCTCTGTTTTCCTTTGCATGTAGCTTATCATATTTCACTTGTAGGCTTTGTGAGTGCTCTGAGGTCCTCTTGGCCAAGTGTGATTTTGCATAGTACCTACATCTATGCTTAAGATGGAAATATCCCCATGAACGGTGGCATGTGTCTATGTGCACGTCACGGTCAATTTAGGCCTTGCATAACTTTACGCGACAATAATGTTGCCAACCATCATCACAATCAAGCCATGCAAAAGCAGCTTTGTGACTTCTCTGTAGACAGACACTGCGATGTCAACAAGAGCAGATGCATTGATGGTAAGGGCAGAAAAGAATATGGAACTGTGTATAATTAAAAGGGATGCATGTTCAAGTCTAATTGGGATTCAAAGAAGAGATATTAGACACGTCCCCTGATGCTACCAACAGGTGTGATCCTATCATTCGTCACTTAAAAGTGTGGGCCTGATAATTGAATAACAACTGTACAGCTACATGCTGGCAATTAAGACACGGAGCATACAATGAGTAGGTAGACTCGGCAGAACCTCCCAAGGAAAAAATTTGCCATTATGAAACAAGGTAATCAAAATGATGTGCAAATTGATATTAGTGCTAGGTTAGGAGAGACAGGCGAAGGCGTCAACATCCAGCGCCTCCTGCCTCTGCTGGTCTGGATCGAAGGGCAATGTCTGTCTTCTGCCCCGTCGAGATGGGGCAAAGTGTAGTGTGTGTCCCTCCTGCCATTTAGGTCTAGAGCGATTGGCAGTGTGCCCTCTCCTGCCCTGTTGGGTTGGGATGAAGTACAGTGCATCTCTGTCCTACCCATGTGGGCCTGCAGCAAAGAACAGTCTGCCCTCTCCTAACCTGGCACCCTGAAGCGAAGTGCAGTATGTCCCTCTCCTACATGTACCATTGAGAGATACCGGGCAGGATGTACTAATATGATAAGTAGCGACAGCATGGGTTAAACAAATGCATTGGAGCAATACACCTCCGCCTCCTCCCCCCACACAAACACCCTTTCTCTAACATATCTCAAGTTGTTCCATGTCATGCGTAAGTAGTTTATTCAGCCCTAGTTTCACAAGCATTCTGATAACTGTGTTTTTTTTGCTTTTTTCCTCTGTAACACTAGAACTACGGGCCCCATAATGCAATGAAAAGTCACAGGAAAGATTAACTTGTTTACTCCTAATGTGGGGCAGCTTGCTGTCCTTTAACTGAAAATATAATAATTTCAATAAACGTAGGCACAATACCTTGAGTGGAAGTGCAAAGAGTATGGGCAGGCGGAGCAGCGGATTCCCAATCAGAGCCAGGTATTTCATGATGCACCAGACCTTCTTGAAGGGCGCCAAGCATGTGGCCCTGGCCGGGAGGGAGCAAGGCTGAGAATGAGCAGCGGTTCCGACAGCATCTCGTGTTTATTGGTGTCAGACACGGGACAAGAAAGGTACTTGGCCTGCAAAGCTTCACATTCACAGGTTCCCTCTCTAATTAGACAGGGATCAAGCCTTTTGCCAAATACAACCAAATTAACGCTTTCCAGACCATTTGTATATTTTATTTTCAGGACTCCGTTAGTGTGGAAACCAGAGCCTTAGCAAATTAATTCTGCAGGAAATGTTTTACCTCATACCTTCAACCCCAGGCAAAGTGCAGCTGGAAAGAAATGAAAAATTGCTCTTCGACTCAAGTGTCATGTCCATGCACAAAATGAAACTTTATTCTCCGTGTTTTGTGTAAATGAGGTAAGAATTTTGCATTCATTTTAAGGGCTCATTCTAAGGCCCCGCTCTAAGTGAACAAAATACACAAACAAACCAGTTCCAGTCAAGTGATCAAATACCGACTAATGAAGAGGCACTCACCCCGACACTTGCCAGTCTGAGCACTTCGACGTGCCCCCTTACTTTTAAAGTTACCGGCATGAGAGAATGTGGCATAACATACAGAGCTGCCGACTTTGGGACTAGGGAACCAGGTTCGAGTCTTAGCTCTCCTTGTGCCTGCAAAAATAAATGCTGATCGTAAAAAGTAAATTAAACAATGGCAGAGATCATAACACTAAAATTAAACAATGGCAGATTCGAAATACCAGGGAAGCTGGCAATCGTTGAACTCCCTTCCATAAATATTAAACTAGAGAAGCGTGTTGTTCGGAATCGAGCAGCAGCAAGCCTCAAACAAGCAAAAACGAGTGGGAACTGGAGAGCTTCCAAGTGCAATCGTGGCTCCAGCATGAGCTCCCAAAAAGTGAGTTAAAAAAGAGTGCTCAAAAGCTGTGAAAAAACATACAGCATAAGATCACATGTAACCGAGGCAATCCTCATGGGAGGTTACAACAGTACAAAAGGAGGGACTAATAAACACATGAACCAATGAAAAATAAGCATTTAGGAAGAACAGTCAAAGGAGCCAATTCAAAAGATGGGTGGAGCTTCAAGCCCATATTCTGATACAGCATGTTTCGAAGAGACAGCTCATGTGCTGCCTAGGCGAGACCTAAAAAACAAAGACAAATAAACATAATTCTCGTTATGCCTCCCCTGAGGAGGCATATCTTTTTGGCGCATTCCCAGGCTTACAAGGTCTTATAAATCTGGGTATGCATCAAAAACCATCGGAGTTGTGTGGGAACACCTGCACAAAGCCCATGGAATGCCTACCCAGGGCTAAAAATGCAATGCAGCAATTTGCGCTGCATTGCTTTTCTCCAGATTATTGGAGTCGCTCAAAGCAGCTTTGCAAGGCTTCAAAATATGACTTTAGGTTTGCGTCACCCTTGCACCACGTTGCGTGGTGCAAGAGCGATGCAGACCGGGTCATAAATATGGCCCTGTGTTTTCTTTTTTTAGCATCTTGAGCGCATACATTAAATAGAAATATCTCCGAGTTGATGCATATTTTGCTGACAGCAGAGAACTACAAAATCAGTTACTGCCCTGTATTATCTAACTCTGTGATCCGCAAAGCAAACACTAACTCTGAGATATTTTGAGTTAATATATGTGCTAAAGATGCCAATAAGAAACGCAGAGATTCCTTCCGCACTGGCGCAGCGCAGAAAAGCAGGTCATAACGGACCATGATGTAAATCAACAAACACACAACTTGCATTAGTCTTCCTATAGCATAAATGAGTAGGTATGCAACCCAGCCTGGGAGAGAAGTGTGATCAAGGCTTATATTAAATTATTACAAATCAAAAATCCTATTTGCAAAGGGTTACTATTGATGATAGCAGTGTAGAAAGGCACACATTTTCTATGATTTGCAATCTAAATTAGAAACAGAACTTCCCATGACAATTCACCTGCGATGCGATTATTGTGCCCTTGGTCCAAGTAACGGTATGCATATGCAAATTGTCTCTGCAGAGCTTCTTTGAGATCTGTCTTTTTGTAGAATGTATATATTCCAAGGGAGCATCTTTGTATGCATGACTTGACTTGATAGAGTTCTCACGCGCGAGCAGTCACTCTTCTGTTCTTTCTCGTGGAGCTCTGGGTAAAGTATGTGAACTTCCTGAGACGAGTAAGATAATGTATACCCCTGCAGAGCCCCTCGGAATGTCTGAGGGGTTAAACCGATGAAGAACACACACCATGTACTGTAAACATGGCAGCTTTAGTGCTGGTGGTGCCTGGCGGGATGATCTTTGTTAGCACCCCCGTGCACCTCATCAGCCCCTTTTTCACATTTTTTTGGTGTGTGCTATTCCTCCCAAAGTAGTGTCAGTGCGCTTTACATCATCCACACATTACACAGAGGCAATTAATCATATAATTGTGTAAATCAAGATATAGGGAAAGTTACATACGACAGTGAGGGACACAAGGTGCAGCAGTTACACACCATTTATACTGGTAGGCATTATATGTTAAGAGTGCCTATTCTGGAGAAACACAAAAGCAGGCTTTAAAATGTAAGGCAGTGGATGGGGTTGTCTGCACTAATAAGAATGCGTCACTACCCAGAGGAACCATTTTTAGCAACATTAGAATAATGAGCGCTTGAGAAAAATAACAATAGGGTTCTAAACCTAGGCCATGCAGTTTGCAAGCAGCTCTTTGATGCTGGTTCATAGCTCGCTGAGCTATATCAGAAAGAGTGTCATTTATGACCTGAAAGTATCAAAAGGATCATTGTGGCAAAAGTAACCAACTCCACTATCTACATAAAACACAAATCTGAGATGTATGTTACTTGTGCTTTGCAGCAGGAACTTTAACCCTCTGTGCTACTTTACAATGAGTCACAACTATGTCTAGAGAAAACTCGGATCTCTCCAGCTAAGTACATTAATCGCCAGCGTTATTAACTTCTTGATTATCGCTTGACAACAAGCTCTGCAGCAGGCGTTTTTAACTCCGTAAGATATTTTCAAATGTAGAGCCCGCCTGATCTTGGTGCCCGGTGCAACGGTACCGGTCGCACCGCCTTAAAACCAGCATGGGCTGTAAAGTGGAATGGCATCCTCTTATGTGAGCATACCTGTACCATCCCTGATGTATTCTTCCAGAGGTAGTTAACATTTGCTGACAGAATTCTAATAAAGATAACAAGGACCCTAAGCGCCTCATTGACTGGCATTAACTTAACAAAATAGAAATATTCTCCTCGCAGATTGACTGCTATGTTTAGATTTCCAACTTTCATGGGGTTCTCTTAGAGTGCTGATGGAAATCGACGAGAGTGGTGGGTATCCAGGAGTACCCCTGCTGGGTCACTATTACTCCTGCAGGTGTCCACCATCCAGGCAGGTCAAATGAGCAAGGATGGTGTATACCTGAGTTAGAACTTGTCAGTTTTGAAATTGTTTTTTCCAACCCTCAAATTATTTACCCTGTAGACCAGCCTCTTCCTCTACACCCTCGTTAGGGATGGGATCTCCCTTTACCTTTCTCACCCTGAAAGCACTCATGAAATGTACGCTTCTGTTCCTGGGCAGAAATCCAGTGCAACGTTTTGTATACCTACGTTGTGCAAGAGCACAATGGTTTGCGTGACTGTTTGTACTTTTGTCCTCCTATTTTAATTACCTTACTAGAAATGTAGAAAACATCTATAATTTTTTGCATGATTCTCGCATTTCCTTGACTGAATTGCTGGTATTGTTTTCCCTCTGAGCATTAGGAGGCTGCAACATCTGTCCCAGTGGGTGCACGCTACTCCTATATATGCAACTAATTGTCAAATACCAAGTGGCCTATTCGATGTTTATGAGCTGCCACAGTAAAAATGTGCACAAGTGGCATAAAAGTCAGATGTGTGGCCTTACAGAAGCCGCAATGAAGACTTCTCTAGAGAAGCTAAAAACAAGGCTGGATACATTGATTTTCCAACTTGTTTTAATCCATGAATGACAGTGTCAATCTTTTTAAAGACATGCATACTGGTTTACCACTGGCGGATTTGATTACTGACTCCACAGTTAATATTGATTTTCTCCACAATTACATTTTTTCCTCCATATCTGAATAAGCTCATCAGTGATCTGTGTATAGATACCTTGGGACCCTATTGATCACTTCTTCCTACACACACATCAGGCCTAAGTAGTCCCTGTGGTTGTATAATAGAGGCATGCATGGTTAAACCACGTGTGCCTCTACCACGCAGCCTGAACCACTAATGCTTCCTAACCACGCATTCCTTTACCACGCATGCCTTTGCCACGCAATTTCATAGTAAAGGCATGAATGGTAAGGTGGTATGTGTGGCTAAGGTCTCCACTACTCCGAACCCCCTACACCCGCCATAAGCCCTACATTACAAACCCCCTACATGCCCCCCTGCCCTGAGGCCCAAAACCTTCCCTGAAATCTACCCATTCCCCTCCCCTGCCCTGAGGCCTAAAACCCTGCCCCTTAACATACACTACCCCGACCACCCCACCCCAAGCTGTCCCTAAAACTACCTCAACCCCTTCCACTGCCATGAGGCCTAAATCCCTAACCCATAATTTAAAAAACGATCCGACCCCCTCCCCCGAACCCTAAAACCTACCCAGTCCTTCCCTGAGACCTAAAAAATACCCCAACTCCACGAGTCCTTAAAACTACCCCGACCCACCAGCCCTGAAAACGACCCCCCTAACCCTTACAAACTACCCCCAAAACCCGACCCCAGCCCCACTTACCTCACTGCGTCCTCTCCCGATCCTTCCTGCTCCCTGCTTCCTGCTTCCACCCAGCAGCAGCTAGACCGCGCACTGCCTTAACCACGCATATGCCTAGTTAAGACATATGCGTGGTTAAGGCAAGAGTGGTAGCGCTTGCGTTGTCGGAACACGCGTGGTTCTACCCGCATTGTTCCGACTGTTTCCTAGTCCCTGTGACCAGTGCCGTCTTAACGCATGGGCACGCTGGGCAGTTACCCAGGGGCCCCACAAGCATAAGGGCCCCATGCTAATCTATGCATGGAACAGAATTTAATATGTTTATTTTATTGATAATTTACATTTTTATTCTCGTGAGTGGTTGTGTAGGCAGGGCCCAGTGCACTGCTTTGCTCAGGGGCCTATAATGGTGTTAAGACGGCACTGCCTGTAGCTGGCTTCCAACCAGTTGTGACAAGTCCAGGTGAGGATTACTAGTTGTTTGGCCCATTGGCTAAGGAACTGAGATGCCGATTACAAAGATTTATTGGAACTTTAAAGAATTTTCTTAGCTTTTGAAATTCCCACCTCTGGTTCCCCTTGATTAATCTTTGTTATTTTAATGCCCATTTAATGATAAAAATACTTTATTTTTCTAAATTGGTATCAGATTCTTTTTATTTACCTTCCGTTTTGGTACTACTAAATGCTTTATACTTGCTCCTTTGATTAAGCCTTACTGCTCTGTACCACAGCTACCCAGGACTGGGTTTACTAAACCGCATAATCCACATTCCTACAAGGGAGTAAAGACTTCAGTAATAACACAGAACAGCCTTGCTTAGTCAGCTAGTCTAAACCTAGGGCTAGTTGAAGTAGTACTGAACTGGCAGTACTGAAAGGGTAGTGCTGTGGAGCAGCCCTGTATTTCCACATGGGATTGGACACCTGGCTCCTCTGAACAGATTAAATTGCAGTATCTACATCCATCTTGCTCAAAATACTGGTAGGTACTCCCTGGGCACGTATGTCAGTATTACATACCCAAAATGCTCTAGGGGGGCAATGGATGTTTACACCCACTTTTTCCATTCCCAAGGCACCTCAGAATTACAAATGGGAGCACACTTGTGCTGCCCTTTCTGTAATATTGATCGTGATTGCACAAAATGAGCACCAGTGTGATCGCAAGAGTGACATACCTCTTTGCATGGGAGTGTGCTGCAAAAATAGAGAAAGTGTAAAAAATTGGGTTACTGGTTGACAAGCATGTAAACCCCTCTCAAACAATGATCACAATCCTGTTCACTAAGGTAACCTGTGCTAAACCCTCTGGTAGTTCTGCACAAAAGCATTCAGGTTTAACTTAGAGGCACTGTGTTAAGTATTTATTCAGCACTTTATTAGTAATAAAGTGAAAACACAACGCAAGGGAAATCCCACACTAATTTGGAAAAAAAGAGTGCAATTTAATAAATGAAATGACACCAAAAAAATTAAATCCAATTAGTGGATCCAGAGTTATGGATTTTTGAAGTTTTAAGTGAAAATGTTTGCCTAAAAGATCAAAGCTCCAGCCACAGGTATCTGTTTGCACAAGTCCGGGGCAAAGTAAAATATTAAGCGGGCCTCAATGGAGTATGTTTCAGTTACACAAGGTGGACTGAGGCGAGCTTGGTCTCGGCTTACTTCTGGACTTTGAAGACGTTTGGACTTTGTCGCTTTTTCGATGTGGAAACTCTCCAGCAGGCCCAGGCTGTAGATAACGACAGCTCCACGAGGCCGGATACCATTGCTCAAAGATCCCTCTGAACAGGATTTGATGCTGCGGAGAAGAACATTGTGGGAGCAACTACAAAGTCAGTCTGACCAGTGATACACCTTCGAGTAAATCATCAAGCAGGTAGGACCCAGTCTCCTGTCAGTTCTGTGGCCACTTTTTGGTTAAAGTTTTTCTAAGTCGGAAGCTTCAGACTTTGGCTAGAGGAGCACCTTTAGCACCACTTCCAAGGGTCTAGGACTGGTTGGGCAGGTTGATCAGGATCCATTCCATGCAGAGGCCAGGTGCAGGGTTCAAGGTTTCTGGCACTTGTTATGTACCTGTAGCTCACACAGGAGGTCAGCCAACTAGTCCTTGGAGTCACTCTGGTAGTCCAGGGTAAAGCAGCGAAGGCAAGCCTCAAGCAGCAAGACAGCCCTCTGGTAGCAGCAGGGCAGTCCTCTGGGGTACAAAGCAGGTCTCAAGCAGCAGAGCAGTACTCTGAAGAACAAGGCACTCCTTCTGGGAGTCCTCATCAGGTCCAGTAGTGTACTGAAGAGTTGGTCTGAGCATCAAGTATTTATACCTGGTGCCATTCTTTGAAGCGGGGGAAAAATTTAGGCCATCTCCCACATCTGGTTCTTTAAATTTCCTTCCTTTCCCTGCCCAGGCTCCAAATGGTCTAGGGTGACAAAAGACTGGTGTCAAGTTTCTTTGCGAGTGTGCTGGAGGTAGCCCTTTGAAACGTAAATGGGGCATGGAACATCTCCAACCCACACATTCTGGCAGGATGGCCTATCCTGCCAACAAGAAGTCCCCCTTTGTCTCACTATCTTGGAGGAATATACAACGGCCAACTATTCACAGTCATGTGACCCAGGACACAGGCTGCAGGCACCAAATGGTTAAGACAAGAAAAAGACAACTTTCTAAAAGTAGCTTTTTCAGAATTGTACCTTTACCATTGTGACTTTACCATTAAAGAGGGTTTTTAATTAATAACAATTCTTTTGGGACCAGACATGACATTTCTACCTGTTGCCAATCAAGCGATCGCACTTTTAGGGGGAAATAAAGTAACCCAGTGTTGTCTTATGTAAGAGGTAGGCCTCACAGTGGTGAAAAACGA
The DNA here is from genome assembly GCA_963921515.1 of Calotriton arnoldi. Taxonomy (NCBI): domain Eukaryota; kingdom Metazoa; phylum Chordata; class Amphibia; order Caudata; family Salamandridae; genus Calotriton; species Calotriton arnoldi. The sequence goes on from CAWUFW010003614.1 coordinate 1,462,899, forward strand.
ATTTGGGAGTTTGTCACTCCCAGGACATGGAAAACTTGAAAACAAAAGTTCTACATTTTAAATTCCTATGGCTGTTTAGGGCATATCATAGAGGTGACTTACATGTACCAACAAGCCAAGTCCCTTCTGCAGTTTCATATGCCCAACCTTGACGACTCTTACAGTCAAATCCTTTATCAAAGAAAGAGGCACCGATTTCTGTCGGTTATAAATCAATAAATTGCTGGGGAACAATAATAGCTTTTCACAAAAAAAAAAAATCAGAATAAAATAGTTTCCCTAACTAACGTTTAGGTGAGCATACTATTTTTACTGAAACTTAAGTGACATAATTACACTGTGAAGGGTCACACAAGGGTAGGGGGCATTTGAAGTCGAAAATACAGTAAAATGACAACCAGGCGATTCCAAAGAGGGGCTGGTGAAAATGTCTTGTTTCCGAAGTCAAGCCCTGGCAATGCGTCAGTTCAGGTTTAAGTGTTGAAACTCGTGTGAGCAATGGTGTGCTTCATGTTTTTTTTTTTTAGCATTTATTGTCTGCTTTTCTTCCAACGGGTCCTGTCTGGGTTCAGTGTGGGTGGCATAAACCTGATCAGTGAAACCGATGGTGGGTCATTGCGCTAGCCTGGGTGCAGCATTGGGAAACAACTTATTGAAAGTTTCTGGGGAACTATTTAACTGTCTGGCCCCAGAAAAGTGTTAATGCATGCAGACATACAAATGATGTTTGCATGTTTTATCACATTAACGCCAGACCTACAGGCATGCTAAAGGTGGTGGCAACTTCCTCTCATTAAAAAAACTAGCTAGCAAAATCCATTAGGAGAGGCGGGGAGCCAAGGGTCAGGCTTTGCTTTTAGAGCCCCGCAGTGACGTCGCGAGAGGAGGAGGAGGCGGGTTGGGGGGGGGGGAAACGGGACAACATTTAATTTAAAAAACAACATACCTGCAGCTGGAAACGCAATTCCGAGGCTGCGGAGGGACAGAGAGAGGCAGGAGCGGCTTGCAGGCACGCCGTACAGCTTTACACGTACCTTGCTCGGAAGTACAAATGTCGGCAGGCTGGCGCAGGCTAACTCGGGTGGCAGGCTACCACAGAGGTAATTAGAGCGGCAGAGACCTGGATCCCAGCAAGGCGTCCTCAAACGTGGGGGTCCAGTGCAGGCAACAAATAGGAAAAAAAAATGGCGGCCGCGCGGTTAAAAAATAAATAAACAGTGGTGCGCGCGCACCACAGAGGAGGGGGGGGGGAGGAGGGAGCGCGGCAGCCTGCTCAGCTGACCAGACGCTCGTGCGTCATGGCCTTTTGCCGGCATGTGTTTACAATTATCGCGCCCGCGTCTGGGCACGATAATTGGAAACACATGTTTGCCGCGCGTACCCATCCCAAAAAGGCCAGCCACGACGCACAAGCGTTTTTGGGACTGCTTTTCAAACTCGCTTACTAAAAGTCTTCGCCTCTAAGCAGCGCTTGCGCGCTACTCGAGGCTCGACCTAAAAAGGGAGGTTTAGGCCTGTCAAAAGGTTTATTTGCCAGGTCGAACTGGCGTTTCAAACTGCACATAGGCTGCAATGGCAGGCCTGAGACCTGTTTTAAAGGGACAATAAGTGCTGCAGGTTCACTAGTAGCATTTAATTTACTGGCCTGTGGTATATGTAGTATCACTTTACTAGGGACTTACAAGTAGTAAAATGTACCAATTTGGTGTAAGCCAATTCTACCATGCTTAAATGAGAGAGCACAAGCACTTTAGCACTGGTTAACGGTGGTAAAGTGCACAGTCCTAAAAATCAGAAAAACAAGAAGGGTGAAGGGAAGAAGACCACAACAAAGGCTGTCAGGTCTAACAGAAAGCATTTACCATTGTGCCTGAGTGTTATTACAGAAATGTGTAGAGTGACAAAGAACCCTTTGGGAGGCATACTGATTGTACACCACATAAAAGGTGGCACATTCAGGCATCCCCATGATAATGTGTGCAATTACAAGCTTCACAAAACTGTGGGAGAATCTATTCTCCCTTTTAAAAGTGTGGCTTTGTTCTAAGGTCAGAAGTGTTTTAAATAAATTAAACAGAAGCTGTTAGACCTGGCATCCTTGGCGTGGGTCTCCCTTCCATTTTTTCGTAATGCCTCCACTGTTGCCGATATGTTTTTGCTGGACTAGATGCTCATGGGCACTTTGCCGCTGCTAATCAGTGCCAAAGTGCAAGTGCTCCCTATCGGTAATTGATATATGTATTAGTGACTCCATGATTGGATGATTGGTTTACTTGTCAGTCCCTAGTACAGTGCACTCAGTGTGCCCAGGGCTTGTAAATCCAATGCCGCTGGTGGGCTTGCAGCACTGGTTGTGCCACCCACAGAAGCGGCTGGTAAAATGTATCTCAGGCCTGCCATCGCAGAGCCTGTGTGCAGCCTAGGGCTGCCATGTCGACTTGGTGAGTACACCCACTTACCAGTCCCTAAAACCTTCCCTTTACTGCATGTTGGTCACCCCTAAAGTAGGCCCTAGGGCAGGGTGCATTGTAAGTATAAGGTAGGACATGCCCTGGTGTGTGTGGCATGTCCTAATAGTGAATTACAGCCATTTTCGTTTTTCACTATTGCAAGGCTACCTGCTCCCCATAGGCCAGAATGGGCAGACTGACTATTACACCTTATAGTCAGAACTGACCCAGGGAACATGGTAGGAAAACGAATTTAGTATGCCTGAACTCAGGATGATAAAATACATCTTTTAGTGAAGTTGGTTTTAACATTCTGTGTTCGAAAATACCACTTTTAGAAAGTGGGTATTTTCTTGCCTAACTATCCAAGCCTGCCTCTGCTAGGTTGTGTATTCCTTGTCTGGAGATTGAGTGACAGGGGCTGGGGGTGGCTACCGGAGACAGGGTGAGTCAGCGCAGGGCTGAATAGAAAGATCTGCAGCCAGAGTGGAGGGAGGAGTTGCACCTGGGTCTGAATAGGGCTGTGCCTGCCTTCCACAATGCTGGCTCCACCTCCTGCCGGGCGGCTGAGCACTCTGCCCCACATTCTGAAAGGAAAGAAGGAGTCAGAAAAACAAAGTGCTCCAGGACTGACCAGAACTGGTTTTGGACTAGGCAGAGGCCTCTCTGCCTCCAGAGAACAAAGAGAATCAGGGTATAAGAGGGGCACCCAGACCCCAGGAAGATTAGATCACTTTTGGGAACAAGAAGAAACCTTTACTGAGGAGCGGAACCAAGAAGAAACTGAGGAGAAACTATCCCTAAGCCTGAAGTGCTGCTTGGGGGATTGGCCTGCAGTGGTTTGCCTGACTGCCAAAGAGAGGAGAAAGGAACTTTTGCTTTGCTGTGACTTTCATCAACTTGTGAAGGATCTCCAAGGGCTTGGAAGAGAGCTTGCCCCCTGACCGAAGTCCCAGGACCATTGGACTTCACCCCCTTTGTGAATTGCTGCTGGAAACCTGTTTCAGTGGCTACAGAGGTAGGGAGCTGTGACCGACTCTCACGACCGACTCGGTGTCCTGCAAGCACCGCATCGAAGCACCGTCTCGCCCTGCAACGCACGGCCCTGGTCTCACCGACTCCGTCAACGAGCCGCTGCCTGCACCGCATCGAGGGACAACGCGTCCTGCAACGCTTCGCTACGCCGAATCGAACTGGTCCGACCGACACGGTCACTGCTGCTGAGTTCGAGTCCTGTGACCGCACCGGAGTTGGGCACCGCTCGCACGCTTTGCGACGCACCGCCCGACTCGCACCGCTGTCCGGACTGATCGACGCCAGCTCCTGAATCCGGCTCCGTCGCCGCACCGCAACCTGCCAGCACCGCATCGAAGCACCGTCTCGCCCTGCAACGCCCGGCCCTGGTCTCACCGACTCCGTCTCGACGACGTCAACGAGCCGCTGCCTGCACCGCATCGAGGGACAACGCGTCCTGCAACGCTTCCATTTTTGCATCGCGACCGCGACGAGACAGCCATCCGGCTCGCACGCCCGTGCCTGCCGCTTCAAGTAAAAGGTACTGTGACCGAGTCTGTCTACGCTGGGTTGGCCCGTCTCGACGCGGTCAGCTGGATTTGTTAGACTCTGTTTGTTCTCGACATCGCCGTAGCCGGAGGAGGCTACCGACTCGCACAGAACCTTGAATTAAGCCTTTTTGATCAGAACTAAGTATTCTTAACAGTATTGTGGATTATTTTTGTCGTTTATGGTCTTGTGATAAATCTATATAAAGTATACCTATTTTTATAAATATATAACCTGTGTGGTGTCCATTTGTAGTGTTGTCACTTGATTACTGTATGTGTTCACAAATGCTTTACACACTGCCTCTGAACTAAGCCTGTCTGCTCGTGCCAAGCTACCAAGAGGGTGAGCAGGGGTTATTTCGGGAGTGTACCTACTTTCCCTGACTAGACGCAAGGGTCCCTATTTGGACAAAGGTACATACCTCTGCCAACTAGAGACCCCCAAATCTAACCTTGGTGGTCAGCGGTGAGGATTCTGGACTTGCATTTGTGACTCATGTACAGTGATTGGTGAACACTACTTAGTGAGTGCAGACCAAAACGCAACCACATACTTTAATAGCATTTTTTCTGGGATTTCCTATTTTTGCAAATGCCAAGTTCAGTCACTATGGAGAAACCAGCATCAGTAGCCTCTGTTGAATGTGATTGGGAAGAAGAGAGGCTAGAATGCTACACCCTTAAGCAGCTCAAGCAATTCTGCAAAAAGTTTAAAGTGTCCATGACCGGGATCTCCAGGAAGGAGGACCTCCAAAAGGCGCTGAGGGCCTGGGTCGAATCAAGGAGTGCCCCTGTGGAGGGGGCTGAGAATGCAGAAGGGCAGCTGGAGGGGCTATTGGGTCTAGGGGCTAGAAGACCACCTTCCCCAGTAGGTAGCAGTGTTTCTGCCAGAGGACTGTCTCCAGAGGAGTTGGAGGACAGGAAAGAGAGTAGGGTGCACGAAATGGAGCTGACCAAACTCAAGCTGAATAAGCAGTTAGAATTCGAAATGCAAACAAGGAAATTAGCCCTAGAGGAAAAGAAAATGCAGTTTGAACATGAGAAAGTTTTGAGGGAGTTGGAATTGAAGGCCAAGAGCTTAGAGATTACTCCCTCTGGTGGCAGTGTACCGCCTGTGCCTGTTGAAGCTAGGGTGTATATTCCCAAAGATGTGGTGAAGGAGTTTTTTAAAAATGACGACATAGGGCAGTGGTTCAAAGCCTATGAGGTAGCCATGTCTTCCCACCGGGTCCCTGAGAAGGATTGGGGAGCGGGGTTGTGGGGACGGTTCCTCAGTGAAGGGCGGGATACCTTGTTGGATTTGCCCTCTGAAGTCTATAATTCGTACAGCCACATGAAGGATGCCTTAATGACTAGATATGGTTTGACCCCTGAGCTTTATAGGCAAAGGTTCAGGAACTGTAGTAAGATTGAAAGCAGTACCTGGGTTGAATATGTGACCTTCTTTTGCAGAGCCTTGGATGGTTGGGTAAAGGGTAGCAAAGCGACTGATTTTCAGGCGCTCTTTGATTTGATTGCCTGGGAGCACTTGTCCGGTAATTGTTTTCCTGAGCTACGCCAGCACCTGATTGATAGTAAGCTGACTAACCCTAGGCAGCTTGCTGAGGAGGCGGACCGCTGGGTGAGTACCCGGGTCCACAAGGGTCACGTGGGAGACTCCGCCAAGGGTGGGCAGGGTCCCCAGCAGAAGAGTGGGGGGGACAAGGGTAAACAGAAGGAGTTCCATAAAGGGCCCCAAAGTAGACCCCAAGGGAACCAAGGGAAAGGTTCCCAGCCTCCCCCTGAGAAGAAGCCAGTGGCCCTGACAGGCCCCCCTGTTCACCAGGGACCACTGGTATGTTACAAGTGTGGCGCCCCTGGCCACAAGGCAAACGATCCTCGTTGCCCTTTGCATGGAAAACCAGCACCCACCAGTGCAGTCCCCCGGCAGTTGGCTAGTGTAGCCCTGGGGGAGGAGTTGGGTGCCCAAGGTGGGGGGATCCCACAGTGTTTTCCCTTGTCTCATTAGGAGACTCTGAGATGGTCCCTAGGACCCCGCTGCCTGAGAACACTAAGAAATACAGGCAGTGGGTGACCATCAATGGCCATAGGGTGGAGGCTCTGAGAGACACAGGAGCCAGTGTGACAGCTGTCAAGTGTCACCTGGTGTCTAAAGAGCAGGTTATCCCTGATGCATTCTATCCGGTTGTTGCCGCTGACAACACAGAGAGTCACTGCAAGGTGGCTCAGGTTCCCTTTGAGTGGGGGGGTCTCGGGTACTCTTCAAGTAGCTGTGAGGCCAGCCATGCCTGTTGACTGTTTGTTAGGGAACGATTTGGAGAGCTCACCTTGGGCTAAGGTGGAGCGGAGTGCGCATTTAGAAATGTTGGGCTTGCCTGATTGGGCATGTGTGACCACCCGGTCAATGGCAGCTAAAGGTGTTCAAGAGGACCTGGAGCCTGAGAGGGAGGCCCAGGTGCCTGCCGGAGAGAGAGGAGGCAGGGGCGCGGGAAACCGGCCCCCGAGGTTCCCACGGTCCAGGAGGAGGCAGACCCTGAGGGGGATGCCCTGGAGCCTACAGGGGAACAGGTAGCTGAACTGGGGGACCTACCTGAGCTGACCCATTGGCAGCAAGAAGGAGGACCCTCCAGGGAAGAGTTCTGCAAGGAGCAGAACACATGCCCTTCTCTCGTGGGTCTGAGGCAACAGGCCACAGACCAGGCAGCAGGTGATCAGTCTGGATCACATTGGGTTTACTGGGAGAATGGTCTCCTGTATTCAGAGCCTAAGGTTGCTGAGCCTGGGTCAGCCCGTGTGCTGGTGGTACCCCAGCGCTTCAGAGCCTTCCTACTGGGGTTGGCTCATGATGTACCGTTAGCGGGACATCTGGGGCAGGACAAGACCTTTGACAGGCTTGTTACCCATTTCTATTGGCCCCAGATGCGCAGGAGTGCCGCCACTCACTGCAGAACATGCCAGACTTGCCAGGCAAGTGGAAAGAGTGGGAGGAAGCACAAGGCTCCTCTCCAGCCATTCCCTGTGGTCAGCACCCCCTTTGAACGGGTGGGTATTGACATTGTGGGGCCACTGGACCCCAAGACAGCCATGGGCAACAGGTTTATCCTGGTCTTGGTGGACCATGCCACCCGGTACCCTGAAGCCATCCCTCTGAGGACAGTGACGGCCCCCGTGGTGGGACGGGCACTGATGGGAATTTTCTCACGTGTGGGATTCCCTCAAGAGGTGGTGTCTGACAGAGGTACCAACTTCGTGTCCAAGTACATGAAGTCCCTGTGGCAGGAGTGCGGTGTAACTTACAAGTTCACCACTCCTTACCACCCTCAAGGAAATGGTCTGGTTGAGAGATTCAACCGGACCCTCAAGGGCATGATTATGGGTCTGGAAGAACCCATGAGGCGTAAATGGGACGTCCTCTTACCATGCCTGTTGTTTGCATACCGGGAGGTGCCACAGAAATCTCTAGGGTTCAGTCCCTTTGAGCTCCTCTATGGACACCCGGTGCGAGGACCTCTGAGTTTGGTCAAGGAAGGCTGGGAGCAATCTCCCAGGAAACCTCCCCAGGATGTATACAGTTACATGCTGGCCTTCAGGAACCAGACTAGGCGTTTCAGAGAGCTTGCTGAGGCAAATCTGGAAGCCAGCCAGGAGGAGATGAAGCGGTGGTACGACCAGAATGCCACTCTGGTAGAGCTTCAGCCTGGTCAGAAAGTGTGGGTCATGGCCCCTGTGGAGCCCTGTGCGCTCCAGGACAGGTGGACCGGCCCTTTTACGGTGGTGGAGCGCAAGAGTCCAGTTACCTATTTGGTGGACTTGCAGTCTCCCAGGAACCCCTTGCGGGTCCTGCATGTGAACCGCCTGAAGCCCCACTTGGAGAGGTCCCAAGTGGGCATGCTCTTAGCTACAGATGATGGAATGGAGGAGGAGACCGAGCCTCTTCCTGACCTCCTGTCAGCCCGAGAGCAAGATGGATCAGTGGAGGGAGTAAACCTCTCTACCTCCCTGACACCTGAGCAGCAGGGTGACTGTCGCCAACTGTTGGGACAGTTCCCTGACCTGTTCTCCCTGGTTCCCAGTGTCACTCATTGGTGCGTCCATGATGTGGACACTGGGGACAGTCTTCCTGTGAAGCACAAGGCTTACAGGGTGACTGACAGGGTCAGAGCCTGCATCAAGGAGGAGGTCTCCAAGATGTTTGCGCTAGGGGTCATTGAGTCCTCTAACAGCCCTTGGGCCAGCCCAGTGGTCTTGGTTCCAAAGGCTGCCGCGCCTGGTGCCACACCAGAACTCCGGTTCTGTGTGGACTACAGGGGACTCAATTCCGTCACCAGGACTGACGCCCACCCCATCCCCAGAGCTGATGAGCTCATAGATCGGTTAGGGGCTGCGCGGTACCTCAGCACGTTTGACTTAACGTCTGGGTACTGGCAGATCGCCTTGACTGATGGGGCAAAAGAGAGGTCAGCATTCTCCACACCAGATGGGCACTACCAGTTCCGGGTGATGCCCTTTGGGATGAAGAATGCCCCTGCCACCTTTCAGAGGTTGGTCAACCAGGTGTTGGTTGGACTGGAGGATTTCAGTGCCGCCTACCTGGATGACATCGCAGTGTTCAGTGCCCGTTGGGAAGAACATCTGCGCCACCTCTGGGAAGTGTTGATGGCGCTGCGGAGGGCAGGCCTCACAATCAAGGCAAGTAAGTGCCAGATTGGGCAGGGTTCTGTGGTGTACTTGGGACACCAGGTTGGGAGCGGCCAGGTGGCGCCCCTCCAACCGAAAATTGATACCATTCTGGCTTGGGAGCCCCCCAAGACCCAGACAGAGGTGAGAGCCTTCCTAGGACTCACCGGGTATTACCGGAGATTCGTCAAGGGGTATGGCAGCATTGTTGCCCCCTTGACCGAGCTGACTTCCAAGAAGCAGCCCAGGAAAGTGATTTGGACTGACGCCTGTCAAAAAGCTTTTGACACCTTGAAGACTGCCATGTGCACGGCGCCTGTGCTCCAGGCACCCAACTTCTCCAATGAGTTCATTGTTCAAACCGACGCTTCAGAGCATGGTGTAGGGGCTGTTCTATCACAGATCAATGAGGAGGGCCTAGACCAACCTGTAGCCTTCATCAGTAGGAGGTTACTTCCCCGGGAACAGAGATGGAGTGCTATCGAGCGTGAGGCATTTGCTGTGGTCTGGGCACTGAAGAAGCTGAGACCATACCTGTTTGGGACTCACTTCCGGGTTCAGACAGACCACAGGCCCCTCAGATGGTTGATGCAGATGAGGGGTGAGAATCCAAAGCTGTTGAGGTGGTCCATTTCCCTACAGGGGATGGACTTTACGGTGGAACACCGCCCTGGTACAGAACACGCCAATGCTGATGGACTGTCCAGATTTTTCCGCCTTAGCGATGAGAACTCCCTAGGGGTAGGATAGTTCTCCCCACATTTCAGCTGGAGGGGACACGTGTTAGACCTGGCATCCTTGGCGTGGGTCTCCCTTCCATTTTTTCGTAATGCCTCCACTGTTGCCGATATGTTTTTGCTGGACTAGATGCTCATGGGCACTTTGCCGCTGCTAATCAGTGCCAAAGTGCAAGTGCTCCCTATCGGTAATTGATATATGTATTAGTGACTCCATGATTGGATGATTGGTTTACTTGTCAGTCCCTAGTACAGTGCACTCAGTGTGCCCAGGGCTTGTAAATCCAATGCCGCTGGTGGGCTTGCAGCACTGGTTGTGCCACCCACAGAAGCGGCTGGTAAAATGTATCTCAGGCCTGCCATCGCAGAGCCTGTGTGCAGCCTAGGGCTGCCATGTCGACTTGGTGAGTACACCCACTTACCAGTCCCTAAAACCTTCCCTTTACTGCATGTTGGTCACCCCTAAAGTAGGCCCTAGGGCAGGGTGCATTGTAAGTATAAGGTAGGACATGCCCTGGTGTGTGTGGCATGTCCTAATAGTGAATTACAGCCATTTTCGTTTTTCACTATTGCAAGGCTACCTGCTCCCCATAGGCCAGAATGGGCAGACTGACTATTACACCTTATAGTCAGAACTGACCCAGGGAACATGGTAGGAAAACGAATTTAGTATGCCTGAACTCAGGATGATAAAATACATCTTTTAGTGAAGTTGGTTTTAACATTCTGTGTTCGAAAATACCACTTTTAGAAAGTGGGTATTTTCTTGCCTAACTATCCAAGCCTGCCTCTGCTAGGTTGTGTATTCCTTGTCTGGAGATTGAGTGACAGGGGCTGGGGGTGGCTACCGGAGACAGGGTGAGTCAGCGCAGGGCTGAATAGAAAGATCTGCAGCCAGAGTGGAGGGAGGAGTTGCACCTGGGTCTGAATAGGGCTGTGCCTGCCTTCCACAATGCTGGCTCCACCTCCTGCCGGGCGGCTGAGCACTCTGCCCCACATTCTGAAAGGAAAGAAGGAGTCAGAAAAACAAAGTGCTCCAGGACTGACCAGAACTGGTTTTGGACTAGGCAGAGGCCTCTCTGCCTCCAGAGAACAAAGAGAATCAGGGTATAAGAGGGGCACCCAGACCCCAGGAAGATTAGATCACTTTTGGGAACAAGAAGAAACCTTTACTGAGGAGCGGAACCAAGAAGAAACTGAGGAGAAACTATCCCTAAGCCTGAAGTGCTGCTTGGGGGATTGGCCTGCAGTGGTTTGCCTGACTGCCAAAGAGAGGAGAAAGGAACTTTTGCTTTGCTGTGACTTTCATCAACTTGTGAAGGATCTCCAAGGGCTTGGAAGAGAGCTTGCCCCCTGACCGAAGTCCCAGGACCATTGGACTTCACCCCCTTTGTGAATTGCTGCTGGAAACTCTGTTTCAGTGGCTACAGAGGTAGGGAGCTGTGACCGACTCTCACGACCGACTCGGTGTCCTGCAAGCACCGCATCGAAGCACCGTCTCGCCCTGCAACGCACGGCCCTGGTCTCACCGACTCCGTCAACGAGCCGCTGCCTGCACCGCATCGAGGGACAACGCGTCCTGCAACGCTTCGCTACGCCGAATCGAACTGGTCCGACCGACACGGTCACTGCTGCTGAGTTCGAGTCCTGTGACCGCACCGGAGTTGGGCACCGCTCGCACGCTTTGCGACGCACCGCCCGACTCGCACCGCTGTCCGGACTGATCGACGCCAGCTCCTGAATCCGGCTCCGTCGCCGCACCGCAACCTGCCAGCACCGCATCGAAGCACCGTCTCGCCCTGCAACGCCCGGCCCTGGTCTCACCGACTCCGTCTCGACGACGTCAACGAGCCGCTGCCTGCACCGCATCGAGGGACAACGCGTCCTGCAACGCTTCCATTTTTGCATCGCGACCGCGACGAACAGCCATCCGGCTCGCACGCCCGTGCCTGCCGCTTCAAGTAAAAGGTACTGTGACCGAGTCTGTCTACGCTGGGTTGGCCCGTCTCGACGCGGTCAGCTGGATTTGTTAGACTCTGTTTGTTCTCGACATCGCCGTAGCCGGAGGAGGCTACCGACTCGCACAGAACCTTGAATTAAGCCTTTTTGATCAGAACTAAGTATTCTTAACAGTATTGTGGATTATTTTTGTCGTTTATGGTCTTGTGATAAATCTATATAAAGTATACCTATTTTTATAAATATATAACCTGTGTGGTGTCCATTTGTAGTGTTGTCACTTGATTACTGTATGTGTTCACAAATGCTTTACACACTGCCTCTGAACTAAGCCTGTCTGCTCGTGCCAAGCTACCAAGAGGGTGAGCAGGGGTTATTTCGGGAGTGTACCTACTTTCCCTGACTAGACGCAAGGGTCCCTATTTGGACAAAGGTACATACCTCTGCCAACTAGAGACCCCCAAATCTAACAGAAGCGTTTTTAATAAAAACTACTTTAAGTATTTCGTTACTGGATTCATTTAATTATTTCTAAAGCATACTTTCACCTGTTAAGGTTTCACAGTAACATAAACAGGAATCAGGACACAATGTAGATTTGAACCTTGAAAAACGAATACTAACTTAACAAAACAAGTCTTACGCTCTTTCCTGAAAAGACTGTGGTTTGACCTGAACCATAAAGACAGCAGTAACCTGTTATATGGTTCTGGCCATAGCATGTAGAAAGATCTACTAGAAGCATTATAATAACTTTTATTTACTCAAGCATCATTTCACCACTCAGCTTCGGCTGTCCTTTCTATCCCTGTGCTATGTTTACAGTTTTGTGCTGCTCATGTTGACAGTGTACTCAAGGTTCTGGTTTATCTAAATTTTGTATTGGTTGATCTCCAGGCAATCTTTAAGTCTTTATTCTCATCGATTTAGGTCAGGCATTCTTTGGCCAAAGAGTCCTCAATAATTTTTATAGAATATATTGATTCATTCATGAATTCTGTCTTATGAACTGCTCTGCATTTGACGCCATGAGTGATCAATGCAGCTGGGGAGTACAAGCTGATATCTTAATAATAAGTTGGCTTCAGAAGATAATAAAAAAGGGAAAAAAGAATATACTTACAGACTTGCCGTTATAATCTATAAAACATGACACATTTTTGTTCACTAAGACATTAGAATTGCTTCTTACCTCTACCACTGATGTTTCTATTCCTTTTTAATTATTGTGCTTTTAGATAATATATGATTAATTAAATCTTGCTTATTAGGCCGTCTGTAGCCATTTGAAAACAACCCTATAGATTGTTGTATACAAATATTACTCATATCAGACATCAAGAACCAAAATGTGCACACTCTTTGCCCAGCCACCATAAAAAGCAACTGCAGTCACCAAATTGATAATCTAACAAATGTTTATATATGTAATTGGTGCAGAATAACTAAAAGGTGACAGCGACTTCAACGACTGATGAAACCTGTTCATGGGAATTCGTTAATAGGAGCATACTACGAAGATTGGAATGTTTGACCAATATATCCAGTGCTTTATCACGTACATGTGAGTTGAATTTCAAAATATGAGTTCCACAGAAAGGCCAATTTCTTTTACTTACTGGCATATAAGGTATAAGGTAGAATGCCTAAATCAGGTGGGGCAGGGTTGGATGTGTCTGGGAGCATACTAGGTGGCAAAGACCGAGCAGCATGACCTTAGTTCTAAAAGCACTCAGCATGGGACACTGTTGCTAAACCATTTCCCTACACTCATTTTGAAGACATTTCACCACCATCAAGATCTTTGATGACCCTGGCCACACATTGATAGGACAAAATGTTTGACAATGACCGGATTTAATGTAGGTTTCTTCAAGAGAGGAACTAGTATGGTACTTTTAGTTCACATGGACTGACTCATAGTTGGAACTACTTGATTCCTACTGGTGCCAATATTTCAGAGGGCTGCTTTTCTACTGACATTGGTGGTGGTGTGTCTAAAAATTACATGGTGTGTAACATACTTTAGCATTTCTCAGAATCGGTGGGCTAGAGAACCCACAGACATTGCTATTCTCCTGATTGAGTTAATTGACTGGATTTCTCATAATAAATCACAATAAGCTGTGGTCATCCCAGTGTATCTTCAAATTCTCCTGTGCAATCTGCATTATATTTTTGATTCTCTTTTAACTATCCCTTTCCTTCTGTTCACTGATCTATTCTAATTGCCACTCCTAATTGTTTAAATATTTATAGAAACCCACCACCAATTCTATTGTGTGTAAATTCACCCTTCTTCTCTCATTTCAAGATGTTGCCACTCCATTATTCTATATCACTATTCTGTCTACCCCAGTATAAAGCATCCTTAACTTTGCTTGTCTCTACTTCAACTAACGTTCTGCTTCACTGAAATGGCAGGCTCTATACTTGTCTGTGTTAAACTTTTGCTTAGTCCATTCAAAACTCTTCTCAACTACTGTACTCATTTTGCAAGTAGAAAGTAATTTCTATTCATTTTTCTTCATTGTTCCAAAACTTTAGAATTCTGTTTATTTCGTTATTCACGTTTTCTCCAGCTCTTGCTTTCTATATATAATCTTATTGTAAAGTAATCAAAATTGTTACAACTTGAAATCACATACCGAACTCGATATACAATTTAGAATGACTTAACATTGTTTCCAGTTATCAAAAACCAATACATTGCAATCCCACCCAGCACCTAAAGGATTATTATTGTTTCTTTCAATAACATCTCAAATCTAAAAACACAGGTTAAAAGTCATTAGTTATAGCACTGCCCCAATGGCCATCATCAGTAACCAAAACCAAAGGCAGCCTTAAATCACAGAAGATAAAGCCCAATGTTAGTCAAGTCTTTATATGAGCAATAGTTTTCCAACTGAGACCTAATTCATGACAAGAAGACCAATGTTGGTCCTGCCAGCTTGTGTTTTAGCTTGTATGTTAATACATACACAAATTTTGTTAATCTACCAATCATCTGCCAGTTGCATGCTGCTTGCCTCTTTAATAGATTCACGAAAAAGTGGCTTCAACAATCTGATACATTCAGATTTCAATTCAAGGCACATGCAAATCAGTTGGGATTAAGATTCAGTTGTGTGCCACAAAGACGACAGAAGCGGCACAAAAAAATTGACTCAGTTCCATCAGCCAAACCTTATATCAGTTATTGGAATGTTAATTATCTGAACTTCATACATTTCTGCCTGGAAAGTTGCTTTGGGTGGATCAACCAGATAGAACTGCAGGCAGGGGGCTGTACTGGTTTCCCGTGAAGTAAATGGCTTGAGGGTACAACATTTGTCAATGTCTCTTCAACAGTAGAGAGCTTCAATTTCCTCCTTTATAACAGGTTTAAGCAGGCATTGCATCTCAAAACATAGCAATCTGAATTAATTGCTCTACAGTTTGCTTTTGATAGTCAGTCTGCAACTCTACATGCCCAGAGCTTGTAACTAGCATGTCAAAGATGAAACTAATATTTCATATCAGAGCATCTTACATACAAGTCATGCTCATTAGTTCTAGATCAAGGCTCAATGGGCATGCCTTTGGAAGACCGAAAATATATTTAAGACACTTGCCAAAGAGCTTATCCAAACACCACTCATACAAGCCATAAAAGTTACAGCACATGTAAAAGTGACCATGCAAGGTTCTTTTTGACAACAGCAAGGATGGAAAGCACTATAGGGCTGTTTAAATTCAAATATCTGAGCGTGTATTGCACAAAGGCAGTTTTCAAACTCACTGCATGCGTATGAGTTTTTGAGGCAGTTTTTCCATACTGTCACACTCCCAAATAATTATGAGTCAATCTGATCGACTTTTTCTGCACAAGCTGTCCAGCAAAAATAACTATTTGCTTCTCTATAAGAAATATTTTTAGTTTTGGCTCTACTAAAATAGTTTTGGTAAATGTTACTTTATTTTTTTGACTGATTTTGCCTTGTGAAGTACCAGGGAATAACAATCTTTGTAGATCTGGTGACTACAATCTCCTACTCACAGAATACTTGTTTGTTCCAATCCATTGTCTACTTGTCTTTCCTATGGCTTTTACTTCCTTCACCATGGGAGATAAACTTACTAGTTTGCACATCTATCCTAGAGAAGATCACCACTAATATTATATCTTCAGATTTAATTGCGACAACTTGGAGATCGCAGAGTAAGTCTCAAAATGGAGCCCCTATTTAAAATAGAACGGCTTCCTTCTAATAGTGTTGGGTGTAAATATCAACATTTTTCCAAGGTTCAAGTAGCACCTGATTTGAGATGCCCTTCCCCTTAATTCATTTCGTTAAAAATACTTGCTTCTTTCTCTCCCCACCTAATATCTGGTAAACTCTTCCAATAATTCATATCTTGGGTGATACAATTTTCCATGACTGATTCCATCTTTTTTTTAAATGGAATGGGAACAAGGAAATCTCACATTGCTTCCATAAAGATTCTCTGATTTCTTCGCACTTTCATGGCTATGCACTGCACCTTCAGTATTATGATACTTTTCCTGGTGCTTCGACAAACATTAATAGTGTGCCTGACGTGACTCTTCTGTGGAAGCTAGGTTCAAATCTTGATGGGACCTTATCAGTTTTTCAAATTGATTAGAAATCTATGCCACACTTTCTTTCATTAGTAGCTATTTTCTTAAATGATTGGCTCTCCCGTTTATCTTCCGAGAGTCCTGCTCTAATGATGTGGATGTAGCCTCTGGCTATGTGATCTGATGCATTACAGAATAGTTGTTTGTCTGAGGTAAACACTGGAAATACATTTAGGTCATTATCCCGTGAATTACTCCTACTATTATTTGTAATACTTTTAAAAGCACTCTGCTTTTAAGCTTTGAACAGCTTTTTAAACTTTTCTTATTTTTTCCACCAGATAACTTTTTCCGATGGCGATTTGTGCTTACTGTATTGGACTGATAAATACATTAGAGGGCAATTTTGGTATGGGAGATTAGGAGACCTAATGTTGTTGTCCAAGGCTCCATCTAAGAGTAACTTTCCTCGTGCTGATTGTGCAGTTTTCAGGCTTTCTACTAAAGTGAAGTGATTCTTGTGCCACACATCCATCCTCATCTTCATTATGAATGTCTTCTTTATAAATAATGCTCCCACATAAATGCTGTTTGATTGTAGGTTTGTTTAAAGCATATAGTCTATTACTACTTATGTCTACCTAATTTTCTCGCTGTGTTTATTCGTCAAATTAGTAGACAGTTTGTGTAGAATATGTATTTGAATTTCAGATTTTGAAGACAGATGTTGACATGTGTCTACAATGACTTGCAATAAAGAAGTCATTGTGTCAAGGATCCCCTTAATTGCAGTACTGCCTGCTTCCACACAATGAACCTCTTAGAATGTTTTGGAGGGAGTGGGATTCACTTCTTTATTAGTTGAATCAGAGATCTTCATTAAGCCATTAGCCAAATTAATTCCCTGGTTGGTCAACCATGGGTAAATTTACTCCTGTGTGTTTATATGAAACACTTTTTAACCAATCCCCATTGGGAAACTCTCAGAGTATACCCTCTGCTACTGTATAACTCATTGACTAAGGGATCACTAATGGATGATCTAATATTTGTAGTAAGACAGCCCACCTTTGTTGTCTCATTAACATGCATATTGTCAAAATCCTCATAACTATTTCATCTGAACTTACATGGATGATAATTAAATCCACTATAAACATAGGCTTAGCTCCCTCCCATACTGTCTCCTCTTGTGAATCTGCTCTGTGAAAATGCTCTGTGGCAGTGGAAGTACAATGTTATTCTCTAGAGAACTCTAGGTCAGTTCTGGTATGAAATAGGTCATCTGCCCACAAATTGTCTAAGCCTAGTGCAGTACAGGCAGACATATAGGCATTCCATACTTCCTTTGAATTTTTTTTAACTGGGTATTTACATTTAAAAACCCTCCTGTATGCTTTTCATTTGTCCTTTAGAGTTTAACACTTTAGCTATTATTGTTTTCAATTTAGATATTGTCTCCCTCATTTTGCCTGTAAGTGCAGCAAAGGACCTATAAATAAATCTTAAGTAATTAGGTCCGGGATTCCAGCCTCACCACTATACTAGTCAGCATGTCAGTGATGTGCTTGTTGCACTTAGTGTAAATGAAGCGTAGGTGACACCATATATTGGTATCTCTACAGGAGAAGAGAGAGCCAATGTGGCCAAAGTTCACGGCCCATCAGACTATGATAGTAGCCCAGTCACTCCTCTCACCTCTTGCATGTCCAAAGTGATATGCACCACTTCGCTGCATCTTTTATAAAATGTAAATTCAGGTAAATGGGCCCAAATAGCAAATGCCAGTCAACTTTTGTAGGAATACTCCGGTAGTTTGCTCCACATCTGCATCTCTTGATGTAAATGGTGAAGATGCATGGACAAAGTTCAGGCTACCACTCAGGCTGTGCTGGTACCCCAGCCAATCAGCCCACTTCTTGTCTGTCCATAGTGGTGCAGTTGTGAGTTAGCCTTGACTGCACTATCACTTTTTAAGGAGAAAACTAATGCAGATTGGGAGCAAATGGTGAACCTCAGTCTCTCATTGTACAAGTACTGTGGTTCCTTTCTGTGTTCATGAAAAAGACATGCTCCCTCTGGGGAGTAAAAAAGAATTGCTGTATTATGAACAATGATAAATAAATAAGAAAGATTGCATTGAAGATAAGTTATCCCTTTAATTTTAGAAATTTCAGTTGAGGTTGTAGCAATATGGAAAGACAAGGTCCAATTAAATTTCTAATGATAAAGGTAACAATAGTATAACACTAATTGCTCAAGCAGGCAATGAATCAACTATTCACTTAAGGAAACTGCACCCAACCTCTAAATTGCATAATAATGAGTTTACTTTGGACTATATTTCTCCAAACGCACAATTTGCAGAGCTGAACATGAACGTAAAGGCGTTCACAGACAATAATCCACTAGAAATTGGAAATACATCAGGTGAAAGTTTGGCACCTATAACCACCAGGCAGTTACATTGTCCAAAAATGGAGGGTCCAGACTTTAGAGGTACAATGAGTGAAATTTTAGATAATTACTTCCAGGACAACAAAGGGTGGACATCCTCT
This sequence comes from Calotriton arnoldi, assembly GCA_963921515.1. Taxonomy (NCBI): domain Eukaryota; kingdom Metazoa; phylum Chordata; class Amphibia; order Caudata; family Salamandridae; genus Calotriton; species Calotriton arnoldi. The sequence goes on from CAWUFW010003614.1 coordinate 1,481,430, forward strand.
CTGCTGATAGAGTGGGAAGCATTCAATGTGGCAGTAAAAGGGCATTGTATACATGTGCAAAGATGGGCATCTACAAAATTTTAAATGTCGAACTGTAAGTTTTGAAGTTCTCATTGATGAAACTGGAAAGTAGAACCAGGCATGATGCCAGAGGTACAAATACTCTCTTACAAGTTACGAAAGAACATGCTACGCTAGTAGATAAATTACAGTGCATGGACTGTAATGCCTACACAGCTAAGACTCATTGTGAAAGAGATCGTCCGGGTATTAGTCAGGTTATTTGGGGGCTCTAATAACAACACAGTATTTTATTTTTACAGCACACTATACAAAGGCACAGAAGGACCAAACTTGGAGGAATTTTAGGGAATAGATATTTTCCAGCCTTCTCTCGATAGAGCAACACTGTTAGAAGTGCTGAGTACCATCTAGCACATCAGAGAGGCAATGCAGCAACCTACAAGACCCTACGCATTCTGACAGGCTTCCAAAAAGGTTTATACCCTTTTGCCACCCTTCTGGCACTAAAATTACTGGTACTATATGCAGCAGAATTCGAGACTAGATACCGTCTGCTCACAGCTAGTGAGGCCTTGATGGTATCATTGCTAAAGCCTCACAGAGATGCCCTTGACATGGCTGCCTATACAGCTTTATCCATCCTGAACTCAGAATACATATTCCTGGCCCTTAGATTGCTATCAGAACTACCCGGACTAGTTCATGTGGACCAGAATGTTTTCATCCATGGCCTCACTAACTCACAGAACTTGGGTCTTTTCCAGGTCCTTGAGGAGGATCCTTCTCCACATTGGCTATATTCTATTCTTTTAGCACTAGATCTGGAAAAAAGCCTTCCACATACTGAGTTAGACATACATGTTGAAGGTCCTGAAAAAGTTTGATGTAGGGAGGAACATAGAGAAATGGAGCTCTCTTCTTTATGCAAGACGCATAGCAATTGTTAGGACTGGCCACAGGCCCCCCTACACCAATCCAGACACTGGTCTCAAGCTGGTATTACCCAGCATGAGAGCAGCACCTTGATTTGTGCGAGTGCTCTAGTTAGGTGCTCACTAAGGGACTACGAGCCTGCATAGGGGGTGGGGCTCTCAGGTCAATGTGCAGTAGCGTCTGGTGAGGCATTAAAGTGGTGAGGCAGCGCAGTGGGGGCAGCGTGGGGAAAAGAATTTCAGAAATACTTACCTTCCATCTGAAGTCTTGGTGCTCTTATGGCCTCAGCTCCTCGACTCCCAGCATGCCTTAGCGGAGGAACCGCCGCTGTCAGTGTGCATGCTTTCTGTGGACGGGGGAATGGGATTCAGGGTCTTTTAAATAGTACCACTTTAGGTGAGTTAGTATGTGTGTGGATGTCATGAAAATATTGTGGTATGGTAAAATGGGGTCCAGTCCTTTCTCACATCTCACAGGCGGCGTCCACTTTTTGGTGTGGCAGCATATATCTCTAACAAGCACTCAGAGAAGATGTTTGTACTCTCAGGGCCCTGAATTCAAAGTTGTACATGCCTCAAAAATTATACAGACACGAACTTTTCAAAAAAATATATCGATATTTAGTGTTATTTAGGGGTTTAGATGAAATACAGATCAGAATCCTGGTGTGTAATTCCTCCTCAAATGTGAACAAAGTTACCCACTGAATTGAAAAACCTGTATCTTGCTTTTAGTACATTTTGCCTTTTATTGTAGATGAATGTCATTTGGGACTTCCTTTCTTTCTTTTGTTATCCTACTTGTAGTAAAAATGATTTTCTTTTTGTTTCACTGAATTAAATCTTTTTCTAAAAGATGACAACCAGTGGCATCTTTAAGTATTCATGATTTGAAAAAAATGTTACGGTCGGAGCAGAGGCCTTTATAGCTCTATGGAGTGGGCGATACTCGCAGATCTGAAGATCTTTCCAATACCATAAAAGGCTTTGATGGGGCTGGTGAAAGGTGATAGTATGGGTCAACTCTTTCCCTTTATTTTTTTTTTTATTTTAAATAGATTGCCAGGCGATTGGTTGTAAAGCACAATTTTCGAAATATATTAACCAAAAAGCCATAGGTTTTTAAGACGGTTGTGAAGAAAACTGACCTATTCTGGCGTGGAAGTTTCTGTCACTGCACAGAAGATAGTTATTTTTATGTATGTTGTAGAAAATCAAGCTAATGCTTTAAATAAATGATATGCTGCACAGAACAGAAGGGGCAGAGGGATATCCATCCCCTGTGCTCACTTCACTTGTCAGCTGCTGTCATCCACCAACTGGGGGTTTTCCATGCACTGTGTGGTTAGTGCAGGCTTCTAAGAGACTTCTTGCTGTGAGTGCCTTACAGTCGCCTTCCCAATCAGTGACTTTCAGGCTGTGCTGAGCCAAAGGAAGCATGCACAGTAAACATGATCAGTATCAGAGTCAATAATGTCTAGCTTTAGAACCCAACAGCATTTTGAAAAAAAATACTGCATTTCGGCGAAAATAAAATTACCTGGAAAAAAATACAGTATCCTTTTGAAGAAATAAAGCAGTTTCAAAGGGGGGACGATTACTATCCAATTAAACGCGGTGCTTTAAATATAACGTGCAGTTGTATTTATAATGGCATTGAATTGCCTCTTTCGATTCAAGGAAGCCCATTCTCGTTTCTCATTTAAATAGCTGAAATAACAAAAGTGCTGACAACAGGCATTGGGATGCGTTCAGCTCCCTTGAACAGGTTCTTCATTTGGCGGTATGGATTGCACAGCACAGCCAGGCTGGATATATTAAAAGGTGCCTTGCACATCCCGTCCTAGCATCAGCAGTACATGGAAACCAAACTTTAATACTTTTTATCACATCTAACAGCATTTCCGCTACTTTCAAGGAACGCGAACTTAATTATATTAAGAAAGTTTATAAACATTTGATTTCATGAAGTTAATGACTCTCTGTTGAGTAGAGTCAGCATGTGTGCCAACGTTCACCCCTTTGGTTGAAAGAGACAAAAATGATGCATTAGTTTCCTCCCGCAGGTGGGGACCCTAGGCAAAGCAGTATCTATTTTTGTTTCGAAATGTATAAATTCCCTGCAGTGCCAATGTATCATTTATTTCTGGATGAATTGCTTGGTAGGAGACTTCCACCCGAGAGTCAAGCGATCCCTAAGGTTTGGGGTTCATATGTGCACTGTAGTCAGTGGTTCAGGAAGCATTTCCAGTTGTGATGTGGGATTTCTTCATGAGCTATCACTAACACAACATTGAGCAGGGCATTGTAGATGAAAACATAACGACTAATGGTTGTGCTAAAATATGTATATCCAGAGTGATGCAGTAGGAAATGGTTTTAAGGCGATGTCCTTGCACACAAACAGGTGACTGTTAAGGCAAATAAGGGATAAACATCAGAAATATTTGAAATTTTAGTTACCACATATATACAATTCATATAGGAAACCTGCACCCCCAATTTGTGCAGGATCAGGTGCGCGAAGTTTAATTGTGATTCATTGAATCAATAAATGAAGGGGTGCTACTACTGCTCTTAAGCGGCTTAGTGCCTATATTAAGGAACTTCCATGGCATCCACCGATGTTTTCTAATTGCACACCTTATCTCGGGATCTTTTAAGTCAATGTAGATGATGTTTTTCTCTCAAATCATGATCTGGTTGTTTTGCCAATGTCTTTGGTACAACCTTAAAAGCAAGCTTTCTGGTTTGTTGACGGAGCACAATGTGCTTATCGTTCTGCCAGCTAAGCATGCACAGGGATGCCATGAAGGTACTTAGAAGGATACAAATGTTTATCTTGTCAGAAAGAGACCAACAATCAGTGGCGGCTTGCTGAGGGAGTACTGCGTGGCGGTGGGGCGAGGCGGGGGAGGGGCAGGGCGGGGGGGTAGCAGACTCGGACATACGACGGACAGAACTCAGAGTAAGCCTTACTATGAGTTCTGTCCGTCGTATGTCCGAGTCCACTACCCCCCCACCCTGCCCCTCCCTCACCCCGCCCCGCAGCACTCCCTCAGCGAGCCGCCACTGCCAACAATATATCTTTTGAGATTTGAGGAAGAACTCAGATTTCTACAAGATTGACGAAATGGACACTATAAGGATAATAAACCAACACCTATTATTTTTGTTGGGGCACTCAAGCCAAAATCTGTATCAGCACCTTAGAGTGCAATTCGTCAAAAAGTGAAAATGGAAACGTAAGCAAATTTAAATTGTAACAAAACACATTGATACTGCAGCAGAAATTGAATGTATCCACCTCAAGTTTTATCATGCTTTGCGTCATAATGGAAAGGTAAAACACTTCTAAAAAATAATCGGAATCTTGATCAGAATGCTTTATCATCCTTTATACTTGATCTGCTGACTTTACTAGATGGGAATTTTATCCCATTGTGTGCTGATAAAATAATGAATTTACTTAAGGATAACAATGTAGCAATCTTGATTAACCATGTCATGAGGAGAGACCCCCAACACGTGTTTTCCGTACTCTCCTAACTGGTCTCTTTATTTGTGAAATCACCAGCTACATTATTGGGCAGGACACTGAGATGCTGTATTTTTTCACGAGTATTAACAAAGTTGACATTTTATGCTGAAAAGCTCTCCTCGTTCACACCTAATTATCAGGTTGAAATTACGCCTATATTCGAATTCACAGAGGACGTTTCTGCATAAGATGAATTCACAAAGCTTCATTGCCATGCCGTCAAACTCATGCTCATTATGAGACTGAACAAATGAAACACCCCCAAGGGTACAAATCCCAAATTAATTTGACTATGTTTTTCAGCTAATTAATTAACTGTTATTAAAAACCCCTTATTGAATTGCTAAACTCGTATGAATGGTGTTTCACATAGTTGGCAAGAACATTTTATTTAAATTAATATATCTTCAGTCCTCTGATTTTTGTTCTATGCACTGTCAAAATACTAGGCTCATTATATTAATATGTATGATCTGCAATGAATAGATATATTTTGCATTATACATTTAAAATATTCTGGATACAAGTCCAGGAAATTAGAAATTTTTCCTAGAATTATCTAATCCTTACAGTGAATACCATCAAGCTTTTATTAGTCAAGAACTGAAAAGATTCTGCTTGTGGGCAACAGGTGGTCACGTGTTTAGCAAATTGAAGGTCTGTTAAAGCATCTCACCCTAAAGGGCCCTCAGAGTGCTCTCACTGACCTAAACAGTCATAGGGCCTGGAGGGGAAGAGGTGGGCATAAAATAATTCCCATAAAGGTGATACCTGCAATCCAGTAGATTATCCTAACTCACAGCCTTATTTAGAGTTTGGCAGACAGGACACTCTGCCACAATTGTGACATATAGATAGTGTGACATATTACAAGTGAATTATAGGCTATAGCACTTGTAATACTGTGGATGGTATGCCTCCCAGATTTGTGACAGATCAGCACAACCACCAAACTCAAAGTAAGACCCTCAATATCCATGCCATTTTTGGTGTTGATGCAAAATAAATGGGAGTTTCACGAAAACTATGTTTCTAAATGAATATTGACAGGTCCTGTTAGTGCAGAGAGCTTTTGTGTCAGTATGCAAATAAACGTGTTGGTGGACTCTAGCCACTGAGTGTGGTTCTCGTTCACCTAGCACTTCTAGTGTTAAATAGTTTTAGATACTTATTTGCTAGGCAGATAATGTATTTACTGGGTTTCATTTTCTGCTGCAGTCTACATTTCCTATTTCTCCCAGACATTAATGTGTATATTTATGCCTTTAAATATGATGTTATGCTGCTCCCCACAAAGTCTCCATAACAATAATGCACTTCTACGATTTTGAAATGCTTGGAAGACATGCAAAGATCTTCTATTTCCTACAATAAACTAATGTGTAATGTTGAAGCATAGGAAGATGAGAATAGTTTCTGATGTTAGAAATTTGGTGTTCACACCGTGTGATGATGGACACTTATCTGAAGTAACTGAAGGTATAAATAAGGGTTAAAGATGTGATGCATTTGTGTAGCACAGTAGGAATGTAATGTAGAATGGCATTGTAGTAGCTTTTGAGCTATTTAGAGGTCTTTATTTGTCTTGCCTTGTACTTGCTCTGATTTAGTGGTGAGAGTGTGTAATCTTCAGAAGTATGACAGACACTTTTCAGCCACTGCATGGTGACGTAGTACTATATCATCTTAAGCACATGTGCCATAATCATCCAAACATTTATTTATCAACTAGACATTACTCCGACACTATGATGTGTGACTACAGTTCGGCCTAGAAAAGAACCCCTGATTTGAATTTGTTAAGCTCCTGAGGGATGGAGTCCACTATGTGTGATACATCATAATGTGTGATATTTGCTACCCCATGAAAGCATAAAACTTTAACTTGAATAGTTTTTATTGCACACTAGAAGGACACCCATCTTTGTTGTAAATGTCAGCAGTTAACACTCCGTATCATAGGCAATCTGAGTTATATCATTATATGTGTCAATCAGTTTGTTATAATCTATAAGAATCTAGCCTATAAATAATTGCCAATGGTTATATTTGCTACTGTTGGCTCTTATGAAGCAAACATAAATTTTGTGTACTGTTGTTCAATGCTTCTTTGTCACAAGTTTGTTAACCATCAGGAAGTTGTAGGTTTCTGCTGCCCATCCTTTCGTGAATGTAAAGACCTGACTTTTACATATCCAAATTGCTTTGTGACTGGGCTTTTTAAATCATCATCATCGTCATCATCAACCAACTTTATTTCGCACTTCATAAAATGCATAAAAGTAAATCTATAATCTCATGGATCATTGGGTATCCAAAGGATTGTTTTCCCCTCTCGGTTACGCCCAAAAGGTATTTTCTTTTTCTTCATAGGGCACGAGGTCAAAGGGCAGGGCACTCTTAACCGTCCGTCTGTAGCCCAAAGTAGCCCTATTCTGGCTCTAAGTGGCCCTATGTCATGCCTGGCGTATTCATGCTGTCCTGAGTTTTTGGCCAACAGCACTGTGCTTACTAGGATTTATGATTCCGTATTTAAAACACATGTTCAGCGCATTACAAGAAGCCCAAAACAAAGTAATAGAACAAATGCACAAGGTCCTTGATCTAGAAACACAATATACAAGGATGCCTCAGAAATATTGTATATATACCGTATCTGTAAATACTGAAGTGTTTTCTTTGTTCGATAAATTTATAACAGACTTTATCAAATACATATTTAGTCAATATTCAATAATCTTTATTCTATCACACAAAAGTAGATCATATAAAATAAACATACATAAAAAAACAATATTAAAAAGACAATAAATATGCTACAGATTTAGCAACAAAAAATACATTTTTAAAAAGATTTCAAACATTGCCACAGTATTTGCTAAATCTGTTCAACACATGTTCACTGTGTAAATCTATTTAAAAACAATGCCACCAACAGCCAACGAATGGATCCTAATCTGAACTGAGTTAATGACATTCACTCCAAGACATTCTGCACAAAAATATATTTGTTACTAAGAAATGGGACAAATCGGTTAGAGCCAGGACATAAGGTAAAAATTCCTATGCAGTGTCATCGTTTAAAGCAACGTGATTTTCCTCTGGCCTAAAATACTTTTCAAAAGCAGTCAACTGAGTAACAAGTGTCATAGTCTTCAAGCTGTTGGAGGAAGCACAAAGCAGGCCTACACTTGGTAAACCTATATCTTCGTAACAGGGGCAATAAAGATCTCCTGGTAAAAGGACGGTAATATTTGCAGAAAAATACAAAGTTTAGGAGAGTCTGGGGTGACTGCTCATCGCATGGGCAAATACATTTATCTGTGTGGGAAAATTGCCCTTGCGGAAAGCATAACAGCCAACGGATGGACCCTAATCTGAACTGAGTTAATAACATTCACTCCAAGACATTTTGTACAAAACACAAATAAGGAGAAGCCCCAGCTGACATCTGGTTCAAGCAATATACTTTCACAGCTAGCTTCAATACTTTTGCGGCATCCCTTGTAGCCTGCCTGGTCATGATAAAACAGTCCTTAACCCAGTCTTTGCCTTTTTTTGTGATGGTCTCTGTTTGTTCAAAAAGATACGCACAACCCAAGGCTATGTTTTTTTTTCTTATATATTTTAAAGAGGGGATTTTAAGCCCAAATATACAGGAAAGGCAATCTCTAATAACTGCCAGGTTAAGTTCTGCTCCCTTGTTCAACCAGGTCGAGCACCAGAGTACCAACGGGGCTGCATTTATGAGGTCTTGTGCGTATTCAAAGCCTAATCCCAGGTGCAAAGAAAAATGTGGAATCGAAGCAGAAAACCCCCAGAAGGTGCCTGAAAAATCTATTTTCTCCCACTTGGATAGCCCCTACAACCTCAAGCTCCGATATCATAAATAACAGTGGGGAGGCATTTACTGTTGTAAATTTCCAAAATCGCCATGACTGTTTTTTTTCCCATTGCAAGCAGCAAGTGAAAAAGTGGTTCCCACAACACGAAGAAAGCAAGTCAACCTATTCTTAAGAAAGGGGGACCAGGAACAAGCATCAGCAAATACCAACCCAAGGTATGGAACGGAACTCACCCTTTCCAATTTTCTAACTCCTATGCTGTAGGGTGCAAGTTTTCATATTTCTTGGACCACACACCATAATAAATGTTTTGGAGAAGTTGGTTTACAAGTCAGCCTTTTAAGGCCATTTGCCGTCCTGGCCAAAAGCACAGCATCATCCGCATATAATAATACGGACACAGCTTTATTGTCAACACATGGCACATCTGCCCCAGCAGACACCAGGGTCCTTTCCAAGTCATTGATATAAAGTAAAAATAGTAAGAGAACAAGAACACAACCTTGGCGTACTCCACGATTAACTTTAAAGGATGGAGTGCGCTCACCATTGTCCCCAAATGTAACTGAATCCGAAAGGTCCTGATGTAGAAGTCTTAAAAAAGAAATCAGACCCACCTCAAGGCCCATGGATACAAGAGTAGTCCATAGTTTAGATCTATTAACACAGCTGAAGGCACTCGATAGGCCTATACTTACAAGTTGAATGGATGTGCCCTTTGCATATTTCTATTTGGCCACAAGTTGATGTAGATTAAGAATCAGTTCAATTGTCCCGAGTCCCTTCCTAAAGCCATGTTGTACCGGGAAAAGGATGTTGCTCTTGCTGAACAAGGAAAGAAGAAGATCCAAAATGGCTTTCCTGATTATTTTAGTGTAAGAATCAAGTAAATATATCAGGTGGAAACTACTTGGATCGTGGGCATTTCCCTTTTAAAAAATGGGTACAACTACAGACGTGCGCCAAGAAGGCAGAACGCCCACCCGACATGGGGAATTAAAAAACACTAGTAAGAACAGGAGACCAGAACCCCGGATCCTCTTTAAAAAAATTCCAAAGGGATCCCGTCCGGGCAAGGAGCCTTCTTTGAGGGGCTATTATGGATAGCTTAAAGCACCTCTTTTTCAGAAACTGAGACGCTCACTGGAATTGGGCATTCTACCTGCCCTCCTTCTAGGATCGCAGCATTAGAAATGTAAATTCTCGATAAATGTTCTATCCAGGCGTTCAAGGTGAAGTGGGCACTAACTTTGTCTAAGGGGGCCCGGGGGACTAGACCAGCTCGAACAGACTTCCAAAAAGCCTGGGAATCTTTATTCTGACAGGCAACTACAATAGTTTACTATTTCTCATCCTTGAGGTCTGACTTCCTCTTTTTTAGCACAAGAGTGTTGTCTTTCCTGCAAGCCGAAATTGCACCGTGATTTCTGGAGGTTTGCTACAAAGCTTTATTCAAAATATCATTAGCCGTTCTGCAATATTTGTTGAACCCAGACTTACTATGGAAGGGGGACCTCCCTACAGACCTAGTCCTCATGTCTTTAATAGGGGACATAAGTTCAGCAAAGCTTCTTAAGAAAGCATTAGGACCTCCAGCGTCCGGAGAACAATACTTCACCAGGTCGCACAACTGATGATTGCCTTATTCATAACTAATTTCAATCAGCAGAGTGCCAAACCAGCCTACACCGAGCATCCTTAGTAGTTAACACCTGGCGACACCCTCCAGTGGCATGCAGGAGCTTCATAGGGATTGTGATTTGTGATGCGCTATAGTTTGAGGCAAGAACTCCCCGTGATCAGTGGTTGCAGATTTCGAGGTATAAAGGCATAAGCAATTGTTGACCTGCTGCCCCTCCCAATGAATGTTGGGATCACTGATGTTGTAGTGGGAGAGATCATATTTTCCAGATCAAAGGACGCCAAAAAGGTGTACAAATGTCGTCCCCTAGCATCTATAACGTCAAGATCTAATTCCTCCAAAGTGTGGTCAAATATTGAGGGCAAAAAAGACGGTATAGTGCTCAACTTAGTATTAAAATCTTCAGCCAAAAGAAAGCTATAGGGTCTTCCTGCCTGTAACTCATTCTCAGCTAGTGCTACTATCAAAGAAAACAGCCCCTGGAAGTTCAAATTTCCTTTGGGAAAGAGATACTATTCTTATAAAAGTTCATGATAAAAATAAAAAAAATTGCTTCCCCATTGTAGGTCAAAAGCCTGCACCACTTCCATTTCTGTCGCAATGGGAGATATTTTACATCCTATGTTAACTTTAAACCAGGCAGTCAAACCCCCTTTTGCACGACCCGCAGGTGAAGGAGAAGCAGGAACACATAAACCCATCAAAGGCAATCTCATTTACCACCCATGTTTCCTGCATGCTCACAATGTCATAATCATTATTAAAGGTCTGCTAACCTTCAATTTTTAGCTTTGAGGTCAGACCTGCAACATTCCAAATAAGGAATTTTAAATTTGTGCTTGCACTACCCAAGGGGGCACCAATAACATCCTCCTTTATTTCTTCAAAAGTCGACTTAGTAGGTTGTGAATTAAAGCTGTCCCCAACAAATATACTTTGGAGCAACCGAGGAGACAAATGACCACAACTAGAGTCTGCAACCCCCCATAAATGTATTCTCTCACACCCATCAAATGTTGTCCGTCAGGGGCACAGTCATTATTTCCCCCATAAACAGCCACTGCCATGGAAATAAACCCAGATAATCCAGTAGGCAAACTGAAAGGGCTGTCATCTAAATACAGAGAGCCCTGAGTTACCAGCGCAACAGGAAGGTGGTCACTGGAATTAAAGGGTGATGAGTCAGATGGATATTGGCCTCCTTCGCAACAGTGCAATCAATCACTCTCCCTTGAATGGTGTCAGTCATTGTCTTCCGAGCCCGAGAGGGCCATAAACCTGTTTTTGAGAGGGTGGATAAAAATCGTGTTGCAGCCTGTTGAGAGATTGATTAGAAGCTTGAGCTAAATTGTTGTTCGAGGTAACTGGGGCTAGGTTCTTATTATAGAAGCCCAGTAGCAGAATCCTTATAGGTCTTGATTTTACCATGCCAGCTCTTGCTAGCGCCAGGACTTCCCCAGTGACCAAATTGTTGCGAACATTTATGTTTATGGTATCACCAGCAAATTCTCTCTCCAGGAGTCCAATACCCCCCACATATTTAGTCAAGACCAGAGTACCTCCAATTAGGATACATGTTTTTCCTTAAACATAGTGGGAGCTCTGTTAGTGAACTGGAAGAAATTGAACAGAATGATTGCACAAATGTTTAATTCCTGGGCAAATGCGTTGGTAAGGTTTTGTTTGTATATAGCCACAGTCAAGTCATAACAATATACAGAATTTCCAGTTTGAGTGATGTACCAAACAGAAAGCAACATATTTCTCTTCCATGACAAATTTCTTCTCATAATATCCCACTATGTTTGCATCAGCCCTTGCTGCCATTACGGTATTACTTTTTGTTATGTGTATTCGGTTTCTGACCTTCTCTTGGGAGCATAACTTCAAAGCAGTGAAGTAGTTGTAAGTGAAAAGTATGCCACACACTAAGAATTGTGTGTCACTCTCGGAAATCCTCTGCTTCTTATATCAAGCTAAGATAAGGGCGTGGCTAAATGCTGGGTGCATGCATATTGCATGAGTGACTAAAATTAAATTCAAGGAAAATGATATTAAAATTTTTTTGCATTACTGATAAAAGAGTTATGAGAAAATGTACATACAATTTAGTGGATAATGACCAGGAAGTCGTACACCGAGCAAATGGCTCACGAGCAAAAGAGGATGGGGAGGAAATTGCCACTCTGGCTATCTTTTAGACAGTAAAGTCAGTGTTCGTGTAGGTCAGAGTCATTATATGTCTGTAACACTGATTCAAGTATAATGTATAATTTCCACTGCTTTGAGGAAAGACAGGGTGAGTTTCTTTGATGTATGATGTGTAATAAAAAGAGTGTCATAAACTGAAGTCAGGATCATGAAACGTATTCTACAATTTATAGCGTCTTTATTTCTAAAAAAAAGATTTTCCTTTTACCAGTCATACCGTTTGCAACAATAAACATTGTGTAAAGTATAGCTTTAAGCTTTGGTCTGTACTCCTTCTTAATGGAGGGTATAAATATTCGATTGTACAAATGTTAAAGGTCGTACAGCAACTCTTTTGTCTTATTCTTCTGTAATGCAGATTTGTAACCACAGAGCATAAAGGCAGTGGTGTAACACAGGCCCCCACAGCCCCTGCAGTGCAGGGGGGGGGGGCGACATGCAGGGGGCCCCCTCAGCACAGTACTCTGGCCTGAAAGCTCCTGATTAAATCTTGAGCTGGGGCCCCTCCATGTACCTTGCAGAGGGCCCCCTCAAGTTTCGCTATGCCATTGCATAAAGGCAGTGTGCCCAGTTTATATAAAATCGACACGTCTTCAAACAGAGTTCAGGAAATAACAAATGTTCTGGCTTTCAAAGTAAGCAATAATGGGTGTCCAGAAAACCAAGCAGAATATTCCTGCTTGCCTGAGTGCACTGGGCCACACTGCCACCGATGAAAGGCATAAACTGTCAGGATGTGCTCCCCTCTCTGCACCTGTTCCCAACCCACCTATGTACTGCGGATGAGTACACTCCAGGGCTCCTTAGAATTCATAACCACACTGCCGCTGATCCAGCGGGGAGCAGAGAGGAATCCCTCTCTCAATGGTGGGTCGATGTTTCCCTGTCAGATCATTGTAAAACCACCATTTTAGTGGCCTATTCCGAAGTACACCCATGAGAACGTGCACAGTTCCTGGAATGGCAACACCTAAATGTATGGTACACCCTCATAGCATCACACAGCACAAGAAAGATACCTGTTATAGAATGTTGGGTCTGTATGATTTTCTTAAAGTCCCTAGATCTGTGCACAAGAATCTACAAAATCTAGATGTCTGTGAATGAACTTCTCTGTAACCCAGCAAACTTTGCATCATGAAAACACCTGTGGTTTGTTGATATGTGTACGTTAAAGTGCAATAATTTCTTCACATTTTTCCCTACTCCCTTCAATTTAGAGGTTTTACATGATTTGTCGAAACAAAAAGTGCAGTTCACCAAACTGACTGAATAAAAAAAATTGCATATAGCTGGGTCTGAACTAGGGTGGCGAAGTGAGCTAAAGAACGATGATGGATTCAACCCAGATCTGTGACTGGGGTGAGTGTCTGAAAAGTTTCAGCGCTCCATCCATCATCTCCGTGTGTTTGCTTTGTTTGCCCTAAGTTGGCAGGGTATGCCCAGACGTGGGTCCCTTGCTCACTTTGCCACTGGATTCAAGCTCGCTTGGCTGATGAGGGGTGTTACCACGAAACAGGTCCCAGGAGGCTTGTTTCCGGTCCAGGGAAGACCTGACTTGGCAGTTCAGGCTGGACTGTTCCCATGAGGCACAGGGTCAAGACTGATTTGCATATAGCTGGGACTGAACTGGGGTGGCAAAGTGAGCTATAGAACGATGATGGATTCAACCCAGATCTGTGACTGGGGGTGAGTGTCTGAAAAGTTTCAGAGCTCTGTCCATCATCTGCTTGTGCTTGCTTCCTATAAATTATCATCACAATCTAATTTTAGTCAATAAAGAGAGTTGAAGTAAGTTTAAAGGGTTTTATTAATCAAATATTTTAGTAGATCAACATTTATTGCAAATCACAGGTTAATTCAGATTAATTTCAATAGTTAATATATGACAGAAATATAAAATCAATATTGCTTTCTCAAATCATGTAATAAAAGCATTAAAAACGTTTTCCATAAAGGAAAGAATCCCTATTTTATGAATTGGGTGAAAATGGAGTTACTCAGAATCCCTAAAGTGTTCTAGTCCAAGAGAGTGAGAGAAAAGCATAAAGCTTTAGCGTTTACATCTTCTCAAATAGATCAAAAATATTGAAGCAAATAACTTCCAATAAAGAGCGGTTCGAGAAACTCAGAGTCTCAAAGCAATGTAAAGTCTGGATCTGGGTGAAATAGAGAAGTCATAAGGGTCAGTGTTGAAAAGGAATGTTTCTTTAGACAAAAATGGTTTGAAAAGCGTTAACCTACTCTAGGAACACGCACTATTATAGACTAAACATTTCTCAAAGCTTTTGCAAGATGTCGCTCTTCTCATCTCCTGTCGGCCAATCTGCGCCCGATGCTCTCCTGGAAACAATATCACTCCTCATCTTCTCACACGAATACAATAGTCTACAGACAGCAATGTTACGTTTGCAACTATTTTACAACAGCTATGGACTCAAGTGGGGTTTGTCTCACTCAGGCCTACTTTCCCACATATACTCTACATCTTTAACCTTCTAATATCTAATTTTCCCTGTAGATGTCGAAACATCTATATTAATGAAAAAGAAACATTTTGCAGTATCACCATTGAAGGGGAAAAAACAGTAGGTTAGAAAGTCAAGTTCACATTTTTAAATTCTGCATTTCAATGAATAACTTCATTACCTTTTTAAATGACAAAATTAATCATGCGTAAACAGTGATGTTTGTATGAGCAGAAACATTTTATGGAAATACATGAAACTATATAAGCAACTTACTAATTATTTGAAAAACATGATCATGGAGAGGTCAAGAATCAAACTTCTATACATGTTTAGCATTTTCTATTCAAGCTTGTTATCAAGCAGTTTTGATGCAGTGCTGCTTTAAAAACTTTGCGGCCTACTGCGAGTAAATAAAACAGCCTGCACTTTTATGCATTCTAAGCCCAGTATTTTCATCAAAGTTGCACTTTAATTCTGCACATTTAATTAAAACCAGCATTATTTTCTTGTCAATTTTTAAAAACTGCTTTCACAGTTATAGAAATATTCCACCCACTGAGGGCAGAATGTTCTAAATTAAAAATAGAGAACCTGAAAGACAAACATTGGAATGTTGAAGCTCCGGGCTCATACTAGCCATTATTAGTCCACAGCTTTTGTGTTGTCTTCAATGGAACTCTCAATATTCCAATTCTCTAAATAACCTTACACGAATTCGAGAAGTCTGATTGACAATAAACTAAATGTAGGTCATCTTCTAGGCAACCTTGTCTTTATGAAAATATGTGGTATTTGTACAGTACAAACCTAGCCAAAAAGCCAACGGAGAGCTGTACAATATCGAAAGCAAGCATAAAACCAATGAGTGGGCGTAGAGTTAGCTGGTTATTGGAGTGTTACTACATTGTGGTATTGTGTTCTTTAATGAGGTGCATTTCAACTCTTTCCTACATGGAAGCAGCTTTAGGTCCACGCAATACAAAGACATCTCATAAAATCTCAGTTTTTTTTTGTTTGTATTTTCTAATAGAGTGTACCAACCTGCTTTTGGAATATAAGCGGTTAAAGAAACAATGGTCAAGGTGAGGCCCAAATAGGTCCTCGGGTAGCCTAGGCTACTGTTGATCAAGGAAGGCTTTCGTCTAGTTTCTGGTATTATGTGAGGCCAGAGAGAACAGTATATGCAGGGACACAAAGTTGTGGAAATGATAACACATTTATTAACATCATAAATGGTATATCATCCACATTTTTATCAAAGGATCTAGTCCTGGTGCTCACACATCAAGTGGGGTTGCGTGAAAAGTGAAAAGTGCTGGTGACTTAAAAGTTTACATCACATTGACAACGTTATACAAAACTCATGAGAAAGTTTATACAATTGGAGTTTTGGTTGTTAAAGGTCGACGGCGTTTCGATCTCTATTAATTGAGACCATCATCAGAACGTAAAACGTGTGAGCATGTAGAATCTAGAGGAGAAAAGAAGACATTGGACCCTGGAACGAGAACATATCTAGGCAGGCAGTCATTCGGATCTAGCAGACAGCCGGTTAATTGGTTAATTAAACAATTCATATGAAAAAAATGAATAACTTCTACGGCTTGTGAAGGTGATTTAAGGCGATTTACATCTCAAGGCTTAATTGTAATGCACAAGTCATGCATGGTTCAAGTGTTCTAGAGGAGTCAATGAATCTCATAAAAGATCCCAGTGAACCAATGGTGGGATCGTGAAGGCGCAATACGGAAGTGTAATTCGGGTTCCAACACTGTGTTGGTGTTGGTAATGGAACGTGCTGGGAACAGAACTTGAACCGAGTGGTGCGTAGTGAATGAGTGAAGCTGATACCGCATGTGACGTAGGAATACGAGGCGACGGTGCGGCCCGGGGGTGAGTGTACATGCTGTTACCTGAGGACTTCAAGGAGTGGTAACCGCAGCACGGGGCTGGAGTCAGGTGACAATCTGCGATAAGGAAACGTTCAGTGAGCGCGAACAACAGGGTAGAGTTAACCTGTGGCTAGTGGCTGTGCGGACACGGATTCCACTTACCAAGGGCAGTAATTGAGCAGCTGTGGGGTCTGGAGTCAATATTGAGCCAAGTAGAGGGTTAATTCGTTTGGTTGCCAGCTGTGGGAAGAGGGGTACATATCAGAAAAAGAAGGAGCGCGTGATCACTACGGGCGTGCGGGGTGAACGAGTTGCACCGCAGAACTTACTTGGCTCAGAAGAGGTGCTGCGAGGTCCGGGTTCCCTCCGGTACCGTGTTGGGGCTGAATCAGGCTCGGATGAGTGGACGCGGATAAGTCAGCGTGCTCGTGTGAGTCCAGTGATTCCGTGCCTAAAGTGTGGTGACGCTCGGTAGTGACATCAGACGTATGCTCAGTTACGAGCGTCCCGTTAGGGCGGCCATGTTGGGTGAGGGGCAGGCAGGGGCCTGAATGAGAGTGGTGCCACTGACAACACAGCGAAGGGAGGGTGACCCGAGTAGGTGCGGTAAATTACGTGGCCATGGTGATGTATACAGAATAAAGAATAAAGAACATTGGGAACAAGGAATTAACCACATGTGGATAAGCGTACAGAATGGGTAGAAAACATATGTACAAGGGGAGGTTTAATAATTAAAAAACTGTGTGAAGGCATGTCCAGGATATATTACGCAGTAGCTGGAGGGAAGGTGCTACAGTATCTGATTCCATTCCTCTATGGTATTGAGTCCATGTTGGATTGAGCGGCATTTAAACATCCAGTTGCACTCCAGTCTGTTCAGGGTGGCTAGAGGATCACCACCTCTTGGGCTTGGGTGCAGCATGTCAACAACTTGCCATTGGAGGTCCTGTTCAGAATGTCCTTTCTCCATGAAGTGCGCCACCAACGGTGCGGTGATGGTTTGGCATCGGATTCTGCTCCTGTGTTGGCCGATGCGTGTTTTTATTTTCTGAGTGGTTTGTCCGATATACAGAAGGTTGCAAGGGCATTGGATGCAGTAAATTACATTAACCGAATTGCAGTTAGAGAAAAATCAAGTTTGTGAGTAGTGGTGCCATAAACAAACTCTTTAGTGTTTTTTGTGAAAGGGCATGCAACACAATTTCCACATTTGTAATGTCCTGTAACTGGTGGCAAGCCAAAACACGAACGTACAGTGACAGCATTGTTGGGCGGCTTATATGCCCTAACAAGAAGGTCTTTGATGTTGCGACCTCTCTTAAATGAGAATAGGGGAGCCTCCTTAGTGATGTTAATTGAAATGAGAAGAGGCCAGTGTCTTTTGATCAGTTTAGTTATTTTGTTGCTGGCAGGCCCAAAGGTAGTTACACATGGGATTCGTGTCATTGATTTTTTGGGGGTGGGCTCCAAAAGATTCTCCCTATGTGTATACCATGCCCTTTTCATGGATCTTTTGACCAGGCGGCGCGGGTAGTCTCTGCTCACGAGTTTTTCGCACAGAATGTTTGCTTCCCTAAGGTAATCCTCTTTGAGTTTGCAGTTTCTGCGAATCCTGAGGAATTGCCCATAGGGCAAGCCATCTCGTAATGCTCTAGGATGGTTGCTTTTATAGTGGAGGAGGGTGTTGCGTTCTGTGGGCTTCCTGTATAAGGTAGTGTACAGACCCCCTTCTGCTGATTTAACAGTCATGTCCAGATAGCTAATCTGCGTGGTGTCAAAAGAATACGTGAACCTAAGGTCAGGCTGGCAGTTATTTAGCCATGTGCAGAAAGACTCGAGTTCCATGGATGAGCCCTGCCAAATCATGAAGACATCATCGATGTATCAATGCCAATTTCTGATCTTACTGCGATAAGGGTTACATTGATTTAATACATGTGGTTTCCATATCGTCAACAAATAGTATGGCGAAATTGGGGGCAAAAACAGCCCCCATGGAAGTCCCTTTGCATTGTTTGTAATATTTTTCTTGAAACATGAAGTAATTTTGGGTCAGGGCTATTGTCAACAGGTCTATGATAAAATCACTGGGGACTTTGTGTGGTCTGGGCCTGTTCTCAAGATAGTTTTGGATAACACGAATGCCTTTGTCTTGTGGAATGTTCGTGTAAAGTGATTCTATGTCTAGTGTGACTAGTAGCTCTGATCTGGGGTCAAAGAGTTCATGTTCAATTAGTCTGATGAAGTGTGTAGTATCCTTTACGTAGGCTACGGTGTCTTGTACCATGTCATGAATGAAGAAATCAATGTACCGGCCCAGAGGTTCAAGGATGGAACCACAGCCTGATAGGATGGGTCTACCTGGAGGGTTGTTGGGGTTCTTATGGACTTTGGGCAGTGTGTATATTACTGGTGTTCTAGGGTTCTTATTGTTAAGGAATAAAAACTCATTATGGCTGATAAAGCCCATCTCCTCAGCCTCCTTGGTGGTAGTATGTATAAGGGCTTGCATTTCGAGTAAGGGGCTATGCGCAAGGGGCTCATAGTGGGTGGCATTATTGAGTTGGCGCATGATTTCTTTGTCATAGTCAGTTTTGTCCTGGATTACAATCCCCCCTCCCTTGTCACAAGGTTTGATAATGATGTCATCCATTTTTTTCAGTTTAAGAAGGCTCTTTTTTTCTTCAAGACTGACGTTGTAAGGCATAAAATTGTGGAGGTTTCTTAGTTCGTCAAGGTCTTTCAGAACTAAGTTCTCAAAAGTAATGACCTCTGGTGGGAGGCAGCCAGTGGGGGGATTAAACGTCGATTTTGGGCGTAGTCCTGTGGTGTCATATTTCGGCGGTGGGTCTTTATTCAGAAAGAATGATGTAAGTCTTATTTTTCTGAAAAATTGGTACATTTCAAGTTGTATATTAAACCAGTCAGGTTTTTCTGTAACCACGTAAGAGAGTCCTTTGCTGAGAAGTGCTATCTCAGATGAGGCTAGTTGATGACTGGATAGATTGAAAATAGGAATGGGTTCCATGAGTGGGGGTGCAGAGGTGCCTACTGCTTCAATTGTGTTCAGTATTGGTAACCCCATTGGTAAAACTTCCGCCGTGTCTGGCGTTCTCCAGGGGGGAAGTTGTAGCGTGGTTTGGTTCGTCCTCTCTCTATTTGGAAAGGTTGGGCTCTCCCTAAAAAATTTGGGTTGTGAGGTGCTGAGCTGGGACCTGCACCTGGGTCTGAGGCGTCCGAGTCAGCGGATGATTCAGGAAAGGTCACAGGCTGTCTATTCTTAAATCTGCCCCAGGTGCCTGTCTGTTGTCTGGGTGCGGATTGGGGGTGGTAAAGAAGTCCTCTCTTAGGTAGGGGTAGGTTTTCTCTTTACTGTAATTTTTTATGTCTTTAGTGACTTTTGTAGCTTTTTTATGATGCTCGAATTTGTGAAAGTCTGAGATAGTCCTTTCTAGTCTCTCAAGAAGGCTTTTTGCGTCTGAGAGACTCTCGAGTTCTAGTATTGATTTCTCTAGTGCTAGTATTTCCTCAAGTTCTTTTTTACTGTGTTCAAGAGCAGTATCTATACCAAGCACCATCCAGTGCCTGGAACAAGTTGTGCCGATATGTGCAAAACCGTTTTTGAATTTGGGGTCTTGCAAAAAGATGGCAGGGGTATTACGGACTTGTAACCCTATGGGTATGATGTCAGCTTTTAAATATTCTGTTAACATGCGTGCATGAAGTTCAGTACGAATGTGTTTCTTTTTTAGATGTTCTAGTGCCGTTATTTTCTCTGTAGCAACATCCGTGGGAATTGGTGTCGGTGCTGATGTTTGAAACACGGACGGGCCACTAATGATTCTCGCAATATAGTCCTCTGTATATGTAGGGGCAGTGGGTGTTGACATATTCAGGGGTGTAGGCAAAAATAAGGTCCACAGTTAAAGGACTCAGGGGGAGTTATATTTACACATGTTTAAGAAAAATAAATAGGAAAGAATGAACCACTCGCAAGGAAGTGGTAGTAACCCTTGCAGTGCGGCCACTGCACGTAGAGTATGTTTTAGAAAACAAGGGTACCCCAGAAGTACGACCGGGGGCAATGTAAGCGGTTAAAGAAACAATGGTCAAGGTGAGGCCCAAATAGGTCCTCGGGTAGCCTAGGCTACTGTTGACCAAGGTAGGCTTTCGTCTAGTTTCTGGTATTATGTGAGGCCAGAGAGAACCGTATATGCAGGGACACAAAGTTGTGGAAATGATAACACATTTATTAACATCATAAATGGTATATCATCCACATTTTTATCAAAGGATCTAGTCCTGGTGCTCACACATCAAGTGGGGTTGCGTGAAAAGTGAAAAGTGCTGGTGACTTAAAAGTTTACATCACATTGACAACGTTATACAAAACTCATGAGAAAGTTTATACAATTGGAGTTTTGGTTGTTAAAGGTCGACGGCGTTTCGATCTCTATTAATTGAGACCATCATCAGGACGTAAAACGTGTGAGCATGTAGAATCTAGAGGAGAAAAGAAGACATTGGTCCCTGGAACGAGAACATATCTAGGCAGGCAGTCATTCGGATCTAGCAGACAGCCGGTTAATTGGTTAATTAAACAATTCATATGAAAAAAATGAATAACTTCTACGGCTTGTGAAGGTGATTTAAGGCGATATACAAGCGATTTACATCTCAAGGCTTAATTGTAATGCACAAGTCATGCATGGTTCAAGTGTTCTAGAGGAGTCAATGAATCTCATAAAAGATCCCAGTGAACCAATGGTGGGATCGTGAAGGCGCAATATGGAAGTGTAATTCGGGTTCCAACACTGTGTTGGTGTTGGTAATGGAACGTGCTGGGAACAGAACTTGAACCGAGTGGTGCGTAGTGAATGAGTGAAGCTGATACCGCATGTGACGTAGGAATACGAGGCGACGGTGCGGCCTGGGGGTGAGTGTACAAGCTGTTACCTGAGGACTTCAAGGAGTGGTAACCGCAGCACGGGGCTGGAGTCAGGTGACAATCTGCGATAAGGAAACGTTCAGTGAGCGCGAACAACAGGGTAGAGTTAACCTGTGGCTAGTGGCTGAGCGGACACGGATTCCACTTACCAAGGGCAGTAATTGAGCAGCTGTGGGGTCTGGAGTCAATATTGAGCCAAGTAGAGGGTTAATTTGTTTGGTTGCCAGCTGTGGGAAGAGGGGTACATATCAGAAAAAGAAGGAGCGCGTGATCACTACGGACGTGCGGGGTGAACGAGTTGCACCGCAGAACTTACTTGGCTTAGAATAGGTGCTGCGAGGTCCGGGTTCCCTCCGGTACCGTGTTGGGGCTGAATCAGGCTCGGATGAGTGGACGCAGATAAGTCAGCGTGCTCGTGTGAGTCCACTGATTCCGTGCCTAAAGTGTGGTGACGCTTGGTAGTGACGTCAGACGTATGCTCAGTTACGAGCGTCCCGTTAGGGCGGCCATGTTGGGTATGGGGCAGGCAGGGGCCTGAATGAGAGTGGTGCCACTGACAACACAGCGAAGGGAGGGTGACCCGAGTAGGTGCGGTAAATTACGTGGCCATGGTGATGTATACAGAATAAAGAATAAAGAACATTGGGAACAAGGAATTAACCACATGTGGATAAGCGTACAGAATGGGTAGAAAACATATGTACAAGGGGAGGTTTAATTAATTAAAAAACTGTGTGAAGGCATGTCCAGGATATATTACGTAGTAGCTGGAGGGAAGGTGCTACAGTATCTGATTCCATTCCTCTATGGTATTGAGTCCATGTTGGATTGAGCGGCATTTAAACATCCAGTTGCACTCCAGTCTGTTCAGGGTGGCTAGAGGATCACCACCTCTTGGGCTTGGGTGCAGCATGTCAACAACTTGCCATTGGAGGTCCTGTTCAGAATGTCCTTTCTCCATGAAGTGCGCCACCAACGGTGCGGTGATGGTTTGGCATCGGATTCTGCTCCTGTGTTGGCCGATGCGTGTTTTTATTTTCTGAGTGGTTTGTCCGATATACAGAAGGTTGCAAGGGCATTGGATGCAGTAAATTACATTAACCGAATTGCAGTTAGAGAAAAAATCAAGTTTGTGAGTAGTGGTGCCATAAACAAACTCTTTAGTGTTTTTTGTGAAAGGGCATGCAACACAATTTCCACATTTGTAATGTCCTGTAACTGGTGGCAAGCCAAAACACGAACTTACAGTGACAGCATTGTTGGGTGGCTTATATGCCCTAACAAGATGGTCTTTGATGTTGCGACCTCTCTTAAATGAGAATAGGGCAGCCTCCTTAGTGATGTTAATTGAAATGAGAAGAGGCCAGTGTCTTTTGATCAGTTTAGTTATTTTGTTGCTGGCAGGCCAAAGGTAGTTAGACATGGGATTCGTGTCATTGATTTTTTGGGGGTGGGCTCCAAAAGATTCTCCCTATGTGTATACCATGCCCTTTTCATGGATCTTTTGACCAGGCGGCGCGGGTAGTCTCTGCTCACGAGTTTTTCGCACAGAATGTTTGCTTCCCTAAGGTAATCCTCTTTGAGTTTGCAGTTTCTGCAAATCCTGAGGAATTGCCCATAGGGCAAGCCATCTCGTAATGCTCTAGGATGGTTGCTTTTATAGTGGAGGAGGGTGTTGCGTTATGTTATGTTATGTTATGTTATGGGAACTTTTAGAGCGCACGATTACCCGGAGGTGTCCTGGCGCTAGTTACTACTCCCTAAAGCTGAGCTGAAAATGAGGATTATTTATCAAAAAGCCAGGT
Organism: Calotriton arnoldi; assembly: GCA_963921515.1. NCBI lineage: Eukaryota > Metazoa > Chordata > Amphibia > Caudata > Salamandridae > Calotriton > Calotriton arnoldi. Next base: position 1,504,744 of record CAWUFW010003614.1, read on the forward strand.
CTTTAACCCCTTCCTGAATGCTAGAAGACTGGTGGCATTTCTCAAATAGAATGGCAAGTCATTCCAGGCCTTTGCTGCGCACAAAGAGAAACTTCTGCCTCCCCATTGAGCTTTTTTTGTTGATGGGACTACAACCAACTTAGCTCCTAAAGATCTAAGAGTTCTTGCTGGTATGTACCATTGGAACTGGCGCCTCAAATGATCTGGTCCTGAGCCTTGAAGTGCTTTAAAGACCATACACAAAGATTTAAAATGCA